>JAINUG010000426.1:350000-360000 GCA_029706075.1 Aldrovandia affinis
GACTGGAGTTAGACCTGCAGACACTGTGGCCCTCCAGGACTGGAGTTAAACCTGCAGACACTGACACTGCGGCCCCTCCAGGACTGGAGTTAAACCTGCAGACACTGCGGCCCCTCCAGGACTGGAGTTAAACCTGCAGACACTGCGGCCCCTCCAGGACTGGAGTTAAACCTGCAGACACTGCGGCCCCTCCAGGACTGGAGTTAAACCTGCAGACGCTGTTGCCCCTCTACGCCTGGAGTTTGAAATCCCTGTTCTGACATGTTTACTGACATAGTTAATTTCAGGCTTCTAGCTCGCTGAGTGAAAGGCCCCGCTCTCCCTGTGCTGTTGTGCACTGTCTGTCTCCTCCCCTCAGTGCCCCTGGTGTCGAAGGTGTGTCCCAGCGACGTGTACCGCGTGTGGAAGAGCGGCTCGTGCCTGCGCGTCGACACCACCCTGCTGGGGTTCGAGCACATGACCTGGCTCAAGGGCCGACGCAGCTACATCTTCAAGGGTGGAGGTGAGGGCCAGGCGGCCACAGCTTACACTAACGCCATTCAGCAGACGCTCTTATCCAGAGCGACTTACAAAAAGCGCATTTATACACGGTAAGATTAATCACGGTTAGTGCAAGAGGTCAGTGCAGTAACACTGCGACAGACATAATTGTTGGCAGCTGCACACCGTACCTGTAACACCTGGGAAAGAAAAGGTAGTTAAAAAACGTGTAAACAGTGGTGATGGCAGTTAATGAATGTACAGAGTTTGGTGGTAGTGGAGTCTGAAGAGGTGGGTTTTGAGTCTCTTGCGGAAGATGGCCAGTGATTCTGCGGTCCTGACCGAGTGCGGAAGATCATTACACCACCGCTTTTCCCCACGTCCCGTGCTTACTGTAGCAACCAGATGGCCAGCGCCTGCGTTTCCTTCCTCCCTCCCCACTTCCTCCTCACTTCCTCTCTACTGCCTGACTCTGAGGTCCTGGTTGGTAAGAGGAGTCTCCTATGTATGCATTACAGGCATGAACACCCATCGCCACAATACTGGCCCTCCTCCACACCCCCGTCTTATAATGCATCGACTCAGAACGTTTCAGTTCCGATGGTTGAAAAGACTGAACGCTCAATGTTAAGAATACGGGCCGTCTGGTTAGTCTGAGAGATCTGTGGCATCAAGCCGTGAGAAGAGCAGGCTGCCCCGCTCTTGTGCTGGTCGCTAGTGAAGGCGTTGCTGATGTGGCAGTGCTTGTCTCGTCCCAGAGAGCGGGGCGGTGGTGATGGAGGTGGACCATGAGAAGCAGGTGGTGTACACGGAGCCGCTGTCCCTCTCGCCGCGCGACGCCACCTCCCTCCTGGCCGCCATGCTGCCGACCCAGGAGAACACGGCCCAGCGCCTCACCTCCCCCGTCGTCTCCACGCACCTCAACACCCGCAACATCGCCTTCGAGAGGTGAGCACCTCAACGCTCGCCTCAACTCATGGGGTCGAGGACAAGGGCTCGTGGGAAGTGTAGTTCTTCCGTGATTCTACTCGGGTGATTAGTATGAGTTTATTTGATGCCTCTGACCCATGGACGGTATCAGCGCTAACGTTCTCACAGACGTCGAGTATTTCATCGGAAGATGGAGAGAAGGGGAAGCCTTTGGATTGCGATGTTGAGGGAGAGGAAGCGCGATGTCGGTGAAGTCAGTGTGCTCTCTCCCCTTGTCAGGAACAAATCTGGTATCTGGGGCTGGCGATCGGAGAAGACCGAACTGGTCAGTGGTTATGAGGCCAAGGTGAGTCTGAGCCCCTCGCCAACACCATACCAACACCTTCATCTCTCACCTCACACCAACACTAGGGCATCCTTTACATCATAGCATGGCTTAGTAGACAAAAATCCCAGTCCCAGTTTTAATCTCAAATTCAGAATACGGAATTGTAGTTGTTAAAAAACTGTCCCTTGAATGCAGACAATGTTAAAGCGCACCTGAATGTGGATTTGTCGCATGCGTACGCGTTAAACTCCATGGTAACGAGTTAGACCACAGCCGCGCGGTATATTCCAGTCCTCCTTTGCGATAGTTCTGGAGGAGTCCGGTTTTTCACGCTTGATTACCTGGGCGCAGGTGTACAGCGCCAGCAACGTGGAGCTGGTGACCCGGTCCAGGACAGAGCACCTCTCCGACCAGGACAAGTCCAGGAGCAAAGGTAAGGCCTGCTGATCCGAGATCAGTGATGAGCGGGTGAGCGTCCACGACTGAAGCGCTGGAAACTGATCCTGGATCTGAGGGCACAGTGAGGGAGGGGCCTGTGAGCACTCCTCCGCTGAGGTTCAAAGGTCACGTTTGGCACGCCTGCATGGAACCCGAGTGCTCTATAAATACACACCAGCTGTTGGCAAGTGAGGGTTTGTTTGTTTTGTACTATAGGCACTAGTCATTTACATACGCGCACACGTTGCTTTTCTCAGCACTATTTTTGCGGAAGCATTCTAAACACATACAACCACTGCAATCAAGCCTGCGTCCAAGAGCCCCCACATCTGCTGATGTTTGAATTGCAGGTCCCAGAGAGAAAGTGGAAAGAATTTGCATGGGGCAAGCTACTCTCCGAGGCCGGCGATGATCCGCCTCCTTCGAGACGGAACTCACCGACCCCCTTTCTGGAGACACCCTTACGCGCTTCTCGGCGAGTTTGTGCCGACCACCCTCCCCCCCCCTTCCCCTGGGGTGGGGCGTGCAGCCAAACGGCGCCACCGATCGGGGCTGACGACCCCAGGCGCTCCTCTGTTCATTGTAATAATATTCAGTTGGGTGCTTAAAGTATTTATGTTATTAGACTAATACTAAAGATCGGACACGTTTCCACGTATCAGTTATTGTTTTTCGGTTATTGCTGAAAGTGTGCCCATCGTGTGCAGTGCAGTCTCCTAGTTCTGCCCGGTGATTTGTCAGCGGATGAGGAGTTGTCGGGTTATAGGTGGGGAGCTCACGGTGATGGCTGCGGTGTTCTCTGCTCCTCTCTAGGCTCTAAGACCCCCCTCCAGTCGTTCCTGGGGATAGCAGAGCAGCACGTGGCTCATAACGGGGTGAGTGCCACCTAACGAACGAACGCCTCTTTTGGTGCCCTTTGGTAAGTGTCTCTGGATAACAGGAAAAGGGTGCATGGAAATGGGTGATGTTATCGTTGTTAGTGACTCCGCCCTTTTTTATGCGAAGTGCATTCGCAGGGGGTCATTCTGTGTGACCCCTTTCCAACCTACGAAATTGGCCATTTAATGGAAGGAGTTTTCGGTGGTAATGTCACTTTTGCACCTAAAATAATAGTTTACATATTTTTAAAATAAATATGTGAAGTATGTATAGGAAGTGTAGGAATGTTTGTTCAAAGTCACCGGAACCTTTGACCCATACATGCTTCAGACACAGTCATGGTCTCGCATTAAAACCTTGTTGTTTGTTCCAAATCGAGATTTGTATTTGAGGAAAGGTTCCGGAAGGATCGTGCCAATTTCACATTTACAGTAGAACCTCAGAGTTACGGACCTTAGAGTTGCGGACCGACCGGTCAACAGAAGGAGGAATGAGCACACGCAATGACACCTCATCACCCTCCCTGTGACCGATTAAATAAAACATTTCTGTACAGGAAGTGCAAAAAATTCCAATCAATAAAGAATTCAAATTCCCCCCCAAAAAATACATATTGACGTTTCAAAGTTACAAATGTTTCAGAATTCTGAATGTGCACCATTCCGAATGCGTTCGTATCTCTGAGGTTAATCCTGTATTTCACCTGGAGTGCCCGAGAGATGAGCACATTGAGGCTGAAGCTGTGTGTGTGTGTGTGTGTGTGTGTGTGTGTGTGTGTGTGTGTGTGTGTGTGTGTGTGTGTGTGTGTGTGTGTGTGTGTGTGTGTGTGTGTGTGTGTGTGTGTGTGTGTGTGTGTGTGTGTGTGTGTGTGTGTGTGTGTGTGTGTGTGTGTGTGTGTGTGTGTGTGTGTGTGTGTTGCAGAGTCACATATCGCAGTGTGCTAGCCCTCACAACCCCACAGCCATCACAGCAGAGGAGTACTTTGACCCCGACTTCGCCCTTAACAACCGGGACATTGGAAGACCTGTGGAGCTAACCAGCAAAGTACAGAGGTACAGTCTCTCAGTATGGTCTCTCTAGAGCAGTACGGAGGTGCGGTCTCTCAGTATGGTCTCTCTAGAGCAGTACAGAGGTATGGTCTGGTCTCTCTAGAGCAGTACAGAGGTATGGTCTCTCTAGAGCGGTACAGAGGTGCGGTCTCTCAGTATGGTCTCTCTAGAGCAGTACAGAGCTGCGGTCTCTCAGTATGGTCTCTCTAGAGCAGTACAGAGGTACGGTCTCTCAGTGTGGTCTCTCTAGAGCAGTACAGAGGTGCGGTCTCTCAGTATGGTCTCTCTAGAGCAGTACAGAGCTGCGGTCTCTCAGTATGGTCTCTCTAGAGCAGTACAGAGCTGCGGTTTCTCAGTATGGTCTCTCTAGAGCAGTACGGAGGTGCGGTCTCTCAGTGCGGTCTCTCTGGAGCAGTACGGAGGTCTCTCCCTGGCAGACTCCCGTGCAGCGTGTTTCCTCTTCACGCGCAGGTTCAAGGCGACTCTCTGGCTGAGCGAAGCCCACCCCCTGTCCTTAGCAGAGCAGGTCACGCCCATCATCGACCTCATGGCCATCTCCAACGCCCACTTCGCCAAGCTGCGAGACTTCATCACACTGCGGCTGCCCCCTGGGTTTCCTGTCAAGATAGGTGAACGAGGGGCGCTGGAGGGCCAGGAGGAGGGGCGGGAGAGGCAGGAGGAGGGGTGGAGGGGTGGGAGGGGCGGTGGAGGGGTAGGAAGGGCGGGAGGAGGGGTGGGAGGGGCAGGAGTGCGCTGTGTTACATGTGTGCACTCTGAGTCTCTGTCTGTCGCTGAGGCACGATACATTTACATTTACATTTTAAGCATTTAGCAGACGCTCTTATCCAGAGCGACTTACAAGATGTGCATCAATACATGGTAGGAACAATCACAGTTAGCGCACGAGATCAGTGCAGGAATACAGCAATAGACATCATTGCAGGCATCTGCGTACCATACCTGTAACACCGGGAAGGAAAAGGTACATTTTGGAAAACGATACATTTTGCTGAGAGTCAAACTTTCCGCGCTGTGTTTTTCCCCCTCTCCCTCCCTCCGCAGAGATCCCTCTCTTCCACGTGCTCAACGCCAGAGTGACCTTCAGCAACCTGTGTGGCTGTGACGAGCCAGTCGGCTCCGTCACCGTCCTGACACCAGAGGGCAGCACCGAGGCCGGTAATCTCGCAGCGGCACACACCACTACAGGCTTAAATGTACTTCACTTTAAATACGCGTGCACAAGATACGCGTATCCTGCGGTCGTTGGGAGCGTCCTTTGTGCACGTCCTCAAGAGATGAACGTTACGCGTCCGCGAGGCGCAATACCAACATAAATCGTGGGGCGGGCAGAAAGAAAGAGGAGGGTGATGGCAAGCCGCTCTGCTTCACCCACTGGCTCACTGGGCGTGTGTTTCGATGTGTAATGAGCGGGGACACCCGACGAAGCAAGCCATCAAATGTCCTGGCGGACATACGGAAATACTGATGATGCCTTTCATCGTCAATCTCTCATCGGTAGAATGAAATTTCTAGATCCCTTGTGCTATTTATTCATAGACAGCAGATGCCCTCGTTCAAAGGCTTACATCTTTTCATTAACTGTCCATTAATACAGCTGGATATTTACCTTGCTCAAGGCTACAACGGCTGTGCCCCACCTAGGATTTGAACCTGCAACCTCTTCGTTACAAGCCCAGTTCCCTAACCATTATACTGTAATAATATAATATATTATAACACATGCCATTTAGCAGATGCTTTTATCCAAAGCGACTTACAGTAGGGAATGCATACATTTTTCAGTATGTGCAGTCTCATTGGGGAATTGAACCCACAACCGAAGCGTTGTCAGCACCATGCTCTATCTACTGAGACACACAGAACCACGCTCAACCTACTGAGACACACAGAACCACGCTCTACCTACTGAGCCACACAGAACCACACTCTACCTACTGAGCCACACAGAACCACACTCTACCTACTGAGCCACACAGAACCACGCTCTACCTACTGAGCCACACAGAACCACGCTCTACCTACTGAGCCACACAGAACCACGCTCTACCTACTGAGCCACACAGAACCACGCTCAACCTACTGAGCCACACAGAACCACGCTCTACCTACTGAGCCACACAGAACCACGCTCTACCTACTGAGCCACACAGAACCACGCTCTACCTACTGAGCCACACAGAACCACGCTCTACCTACTGAGACACACAGAACCATGCTCTACCTACTGAGCCACACAGAACCACGCTCTACCTACTGACACACAGAACCATGCTCTACCTACTGAGCCACACAGAACCACACTCTACCTACTGAGCCACACAGAGCCACTACACCACCCCTGTGCAATGCTACACTGTCACCACTCCCGTTTCCCCCCCCCTCCCTCCCCAGGGGAGACGCCCCCTCCCTTACAGTGCGAGGTGGACCCGTCCGTGTTTGAGCCCCCGCCTGACTACACCACCCTGGGCCCAGGCCGCAGCGAGCCAATGAGAGACGAGGACGACAACCTACTGCAGTTCGCCATCCAGCAGAGCCTTCTGGATGCGGGCACGGAGAGCGACCAGGTGAGGCACACCTGTAGAGAGCCCGGCCCCCAGGGGCCCCCACGGGGCCCCCAGGTGGGCCTGTAGAGGGGCCACATCCAGCTGGCACACAGACTCGGGCTGCGGATATGCGCCCTGCCCTCCAAAACTAAATCCCGGTGAAATTATTATTAAAATTGGTTTTCACATTTTGCAACACGTTAGGGTTAGGGCCTCTACATGCTCGAAGGACAACAAGAACACGACAGCAATACAACCAGGGCTCTGCAAACTCTGACGCAGCCAGTGGAATCGAACCCCGGTCACCGTGGCCAGCGTCAAACGTTGTAAGCGCTAGACCACGGGGGGGCCCTCGTTAACTAGGTTAACAACAGTTTTCATCTAGAGCCGTATCAGAATGAATTCTGAGATTGAAAAATGTTTTTTTTTTTACATTCATTTTAGTTGAGTTGTATTTAGTTTAATTGACGCGCCCCCCCCGCCCTCCTTAGGTGACTATATGGGAGGCCCTTACGAACAGCCGCCCCGTCTCCCAGACTCCGCTGTTTGAGGACGACCCCCAGCTCGAGAGGTAAGGGTGCACAGCGTGCCTTTGCAATGCACCATGGGTGGAGAGACAAGCTGCAACAGCAGCAGCGTGTTAAGAGGGCTATAGGATGACCGTGCCTCTGGACAATGGACATTATGCTTGTTGTGACTACATCATAAATTATGATTATTGCATTATGTGATTTGGTAAACTCTGTATCATTAAGTCTGTATGACTGTGAGCAAGAATGAATTAAACCAAGTCCAATTTAATTGATAGTCGGCACTTTGCAGTCTTGGTGCTCAGGAGGTCAAAATAAAAATGGCTTGGTCCTTGACAGCCAGTGTTTCTCAGCTAGGTAGCACCTCCTGTTGTGGCTCCTGAAAAAGCATAAAAAGCATCTACAAAGCGTTTATACCAGTCTGTGTCAACCTCTGTGTGTGTGTGTGTGTGTCTCTCTCTCTCTCTCTCTCTCTCTCTCTCATTCGCCCCGCCCCCCTCTCCCTGATAGGGCAATCCAGGAGTCCCTCTCACTCTCATTGGCGACCAGTGAGGGAGGGGAGGAGACACTGGAACCGGCAGAGCCCCCCCAGCTCGAGCAGGTCTCCCTGCCGGACCCAGCTGTCCACTCCCCTCCCGCTTACAGCTCATTGGCTGAGCCTCGAGCTCCAGGGGCCTTTGGCTTTGACGAGCAGTTACGCATCGCCATGGAGCTCTCCTGCAGAGAACAGGAGGAGAATGACAGGTGACAATATTATTGTTATTATTATTATTATTATTATTGTTGTTTGTTTTCATTATTATTTTTATTTCATTATTATACATTAGAATTTTTCTAATTAATTAATTAATTAATATAATTTACAGACTTGATCTGTAATATTTAACATTTTAATTGATCGCTGCATGCTTTGGAAATATGTACAAATGTCCTGCCCAACAGAGCAACCTGAATTTGAGAGAGAGAGGGATGTGGGGAGGGGAGAGAGAGAGGGGGATGTGGGGAGGGGGAGAGAGAGAGGGGGATGTGGGTAGAGAGAGAGACGAATGTGGGGAGAGAGAGGGATGTGGGGAGGGGGAGATACAGAGAGGGATGTGGGGAGAGAGAGGGGGATGTGGGGGAGAGAGGGATGTGGGGAGAGAGAGGGGGATGTGGGGGAGAGAGAGAGGGGGCGAAAGTGGGGAGGGTGAGCCGGCATGAAATCGCTTGAGAAGTGCGTAAGGGTGACTCCAGAACGTGGGTGGGGGCGAATTGCTTCACGAAGCAGAGAGTTTGCTGCCCTCTGAGAATTAGCTTGCCTCGTAGAGACGAGCGGCGGACTCGTGTGGGGAGGGCAAATCGAAATGAATAGAGGGTGTAATTGGCCACTAAATTGGGAGAAAAACTGGAAAAAAATCTGAAGAAAGAGAGGGAAAGACAGGCAGATGAGTGATTGAAAGAGTGTTTGGAGACGGGCAGGTGATGGGGTTAAATGTGGTGAAGAGGGGTTTGGGGCACGATGACTCGTCATAGCTCAGTTCAGCCAATAGGAAAACAGGAGAAAACGTCTTTGCCAAAGAAATTGGCTATTGAGATCATTTACTTCTACTGTCCCCAGAAAGGCAGAACAAAATGGGCTGCTGGTGGCTCATCCTATTAAGACACTGTTCTAGTGTGTGGATGAGCCCCACGGTCTGCACCCTGTTAAGACACTGTTCTAGTGTGTGGATGAGCCCCACGGTCTGTATCCTGTTAAGACACTGTTCTAGTGTGTGGATGAGCCCCACGGTCTGCATGCTGTTAAGACACTGTTCTAGAGTGTGGATGAGCCCCACGGTCTGCATCCTGTTAAGACACTCTTCTAGTGTGTGGATGAGCCTCACGGTCTGCATCCTGTTAAGACACTGTTCTAGTGTGTGGATGAGCCCCACGGTCTGTATCCTGTTAAGACACTGTTCTAGTGTGTGGATGAGCCCCACGGTCTGCATCCTGTTAAGGCACTGTTTTAGTGTGTGGATGAGCCCCACGGTCTGCATCCTGTTAAGACACTGTTCTAGTGTGTGGATGAGCCCCACGGTCTGCATCCTGTTAAGACACTGTTCTAGTGTGTGGATGAGCCCCACGGTCTGTATCCTGTTAAGACACTGTTCTAGTGTGTGGATGAGCCCCACGGTCTGTATCCTGTTAAGACACTGTTCTAGTGTGTGGATGAGCCCCACGGTCTGTATCCTGTTAAGACACTGTTCTAGAGTGTGGATGAGCCCCACGGTCTGCATCCTGTTAAGACACTCTTCTAGTGTGTGGATGAGCCCCACGGTCTGCATCCTGTTAAGACACTGTTCTAGTGTGTGGATGAGCCCCACGGTCTGCATCCTGTTAAGACACTGTTCTAGTGTGTGGATGAGCCCCACGGTCTGCATGCTGTTAAGACACTGTTCTAGTGTGTGGATGAGCCCCACGGTCTGCATCCTGTTAAGACACTAGAACAGTGTCTGTTAAGACACTGTTCTAGTGTGTGGATGAGCCCCACGGTCTGTATCCTGTTAAGGCACTGTTCTAGTGTGTGGATGAGCCCCACGGTCTGCATCCTGTTAAGACACTGTTCTAGTGTGTGGATGAGCCCCATGGTCTGTATCCTGTTAAGACACTGTTCTAGTGTGTGGATGAGCCCCACGGTCTGCATCCTGTTAAGACACTGTTCTAGTGTGTGGATGAGCCCCACGGTCTGTATCCTGTTAAGGCACTGTTCTAGTGTGTGGATGAGCCCCACGGTCTGCATCCTGTTAAGACACTGTTCTAGTGTGTGGATGAGCCCCATGGTCT
>JAINUG010000426.1:370000-401532 GCA_029706075.1 Aldrovandia affinis
GATTCAACTTCTCTCTCTGTCTGTCTCTCCCTCTCAGTGATCAGTGCACTATTGGTCTGGTGGTGCCCATTTGGAGCGACACCCAAGTTTACCTGGATGGCGATGGGTAAGAGACAGAAAGAGACGAAGAATGAGAGGGATGGAGGGATGAGGGGGAGAGGGAGAGAAGGAGAGAAGGAGAGAGTGGGGGGTAGAGTGTGGGTGCATGACTGTTTGTCGACTTGATGACTTATTGTGTTGTGCCCTGACTCATAGCTCTTGATATTTGGCCAGAAGTTTTACGAGGAAGCTGCTATTTATATATTCCATCCCAGACACACCTATTTATGTAAACAATGGCTTTTCACAGACACACACACACACGCACTTCTGTAATCAAGTAACGTATGAATAAAGATTGAGGCAGTGTTGTTATTGATAGATAACAGATGATTGGCAGGACTAGACTGGACTGTTTATTTAAAAGAGTTGTAGAGTTGAGTCTGACCCAATTACTGTAGATGCGTAACATCACACACTTTTACAAATACGTACAAAACGAAATATATTTAAATAAAAAGACAAAAAACATTAAAAAGAAACCAGCCCCAGCCCACTGGTCTGCATTAGGGTGAAATATTATAGAGGCGTTTGAATTAAATCATGTTTATTTTTTATAGTGCCATTGACAAACATGTTGTCACATATACTTCACTAGGTACATTTTTCAGAGGGAATCAGATGGAAAAAACCAACTGAGCCTATTTGGGCTCATTTATTTATTTATTTTTTCTTCCCCTGACCCCTTAAAAAGCAGTGTGCTTTAATGTTCACTCACTGTCCCTCTCCATCCCTCCATCTCTCTCTCTCTCTCTCTCTCTCCTCTCTCTCTCTCTCCTCTCTCTCTCTCTCTCCCCCCCTCTCTCTCTCTCTCTCTCTCCCTCTCTCTCTCATCTCTCCATCTCTCTCTCTCTCTCTCTCTCTCTCTCTCTCCCCTCTCTCTCCCTCTCTCTCTCTCTCTCCTGCAGGGGGTTCAGTGTGACGTCGGCTGAGGTGACCAGGATATTCAAGCCCGTGTCCGTTCAGACTATGTGGTAAGTCTGTAGTACTCCGTCGCCAGCGGTTACGGTCCGCTGCGTCGTTACGCCTGTGAGGCTGCGACTACTCTCCGGTCGCGTTCGTAGTAAATTGAGGGGACAACTGGCCACCAAATTGGGAGAAAAACTTAAAGAAATCGGGAACAGAAAGTGTAAAGAATTCAAGGGTTCGTCTTCACTCACTGGCACGGAAACATCACATCAGTGGGAAAAGTTGAAAAAGAAAAAAAAGGAATGTTAGGCCCACTATGGTCCAGTGGTTACAACGTTCGACAACGTTCAATTCCCCGTCCCGCCAAAGTCTGGCCGGGAGTGCCACCGGGGGGCGGCAATCCGCCCCAGGGAGGGGGGAGGAAAGCTGACAGGACAAATCGCTGCGTAAGAGTGGACCTGTAGTACCGGGTTACGGTCGACGGCCTGGTGAGTGCCGTCTCGGAGGAGACGTTACTTCGCCTTCGTCACTATCGGTCACAGGGCTACAGCAGCGAACTCGCATTACTGGGGGGAGATTGACATAAAATAGTGGGTCTAATTGGCTACTAAATTGGGAGAAAATGGGACAAATAGAAATACCTGGGTATCTGGCTAGACAGCACTCTGCCCTTCTCACACCATATCAGCAGGTTACAGTCTAAGGTCAAATCCAAACTTGGTTTCTTGTACCGAATGCGCTCCACCTTCACTCCCTCTGCTAAACTAACTCCTGTTCAAATGAGCATCCTTCCCATGTTAGATTATGGCGACGTTGTTTATAGGTCAGCATGCAAGGGCTTGATGTGCTCTGTCACTCTGCTATCCGTTTTGCTACAAATGCCCCTTTCAAAACACACCACTGCACTCTTTATTCCTCTGTCAACTGGCCGTCCTTACACACCCGTCGTAATATTCACTGGTTCATGCTCATCTACAAAACCCTCCTTGGTCTGTCCCCCTGTTGCAAACTACAGCTGCTGTTCTGCTCGTTCTGCTCACCATATTCTGCTCAGAATCCCTAAACATATACCGCACTCGGTCTGTTGTCATTCCGGGCTGCTGCAGCCAGAGATTGGAACAATTAGCAAAAAAACACTAAAACTGGACAATTTTTCAATCCCGCAGTCAGTTTTCAAGGACTCTATTATGGACATTCTCACTGATACATGCTGCTGTTTCCCAACCCTCTAATATTCCCTAACCCCTGTCTGTTGCCTGCCTACTGTTGTCCCATGCATGCTTGTGCTCTCTTGCTGCTGCTGTTTGTTTTGCCTGTCTGTCTTAATGCCTGTCCTGTGTATGCTACTCTTGTTCTGTTGCTGTTCTTTGTTCTCTGTTCTTTTATTGTATTGCCTGATCTTGTATGTAAGTAGAGGGTGTGTTGGAAATGTTTGGCTGTGTGCTTTTTAAACATTTGGGGGTTTTTATTTTTTAACGTAACTTTTGACATTCCCTTTTAGCCCCTTTCCCCTTCCCTCAAGAGGCTTTGCCTTTTGCCAGGCCGCCATTGTAAATAAGAATTTGTTCTTAATGGCTTGCCTGGTTAAATAAAGGTTAAATAAAGGTTAAATAAAGGTTAAATAAAGGTTAAATAAATATAAAATCAGAAACAAATTGATTGGCTCTGATTGGTCCGTCGCTCTCCGCAGTAAAACTGAGCAGCTGGGTTCTCCTGCTCTCAAGGCTGCCCCTGGACTCTGAAAACCCTCCCAGTGGAGCCGGGTTCCCCCCTGACCCCTGACCCCTGGCCCCTGACCCCTCCCCCCTCCCCCAGGTCTGTGCTGCAGGCTCTGCACGGCTGCTGTGAGCGGGCCCTGAAGGGGGCGGTCATCCCCGGCTCTGGGCTGGACTGGGCGCAGGGCTACGCTGCCCAGGTGGAGTCGGACCGCACCTGCCTGAACGAGTGGGACGCCATGACGGGCCTGGAGTCGCTGAGGAAGGACGAGGCGGAGCAGAGGTGAGGGGTCAGGGGGCAGACGTCAGGGGGCAGGGGTCAGGGGGCAGAGGTGAGGGGTCAGGGGGCAGAGGTGAGGGGTCAGGGGCTCCAGAGGTCCCACCTGCAGTGGTGGCTTGGGTTGTTTGGCATGGTTTATGTTCATGTTCTCCCTCTCTCCTCTCCCTCCTCTCTCTCTCTCTCTCTCTCTCTCCCTCTCCCGCTCTCCCTCTCCCGCTCTCTCTCTCTCTCTCCCTCTCTCTCTCTCTCTCTCTCTCTCCTCTCCCGCCTCTCTCTCCCTCCCTCCCTCTCTCTCTCTCCCCCTCTCCCTCTTTCTCTTCAGCAGCTCCTCAGAGAGGGTGTTTGTGGAGAGGAAGATTAAGGAGCAGCTGAGAGAGATCATGAGCACAGAGGACCTCGATAACATCACCTCCAAGCAGGTAGAGAGAGAGATCATCACCTCCAAGCAGATAGAGAGAGAGATCATCACCTCCAAACAGATAGAGAGAGATCATCACCTCCAAACAGATAGAGAGAGATCACCCAAACAGGTAGAGAGAGAGATCATCAAACAGATAGAGAGAGATCATCACCTCCAAACAGATAGAGAGAGAGATCATCACCTCCAAACAGATAGAGAGAGAGATCATCGCCTCCAAACAGATAGAGAGAGAGATCATCACCTCCAAACAGATAGAGAGAGAGATCATCACCTCCAAACAGATGGAGAGAGAGATCATCACCTCCAAACAGATAGAGAGAGATCATCACCTCCAAACAGATAGAGAGAGAGATCATCACCTCCAAACAGATAGAGATCATCACCTCCAAACAGAGAGAGAGATCATCACCTCCAAACAGATAGAGATCATAACCTCCAAACAGAGAGAGAGAGATCATCACCTCCAAACAGGTAGAGAGAGAGATCATCACCTCCAAACAGATCATCACCTCCAAACAGATAGAGAGAGATCATCGCTCCAAACACCTCCAAACAGATAGAGAGAGAGATCATCACCTCCAAACAGATAGAGAGAGATCATCACCTCCAAACAGAGAGAGAGAGATCATCACCTCCAAACAGATAGAGAGAGAGATCATCACCTCCAAACAGATAGAGAGAGATCATCACCTCCAAACAGATAGAGAGAGATCATCACCTCCAAACAGATAGAGAGAAAGATCATCACCTCCAAACAGATAGAGAGAGATCATCACCTCCAAACAGATAGAGAGAGAGATCATCACCTCCAAACAGATAGAGAGAGAGAGATCATCACCTCCAAACAGATAGAGAGAGAGATCATCACCTCCAAACAGATAGAGAGAGAGATCATCACCTCCAAACAGATAGAGAGAGATCATCACCTCCAAACAAATCCAAACAGAGAGAGAGATCATCACCTCCAAACAGATAGAGATCATCACCTCCAAACAGATAGAGAGAGAGATCATCACCTCCAAACAGATAGAGATCATAACCTCCAAACAGATAGAGAGAGATCATCACCTCCAAACAGATAGAGATAGAGATCATCACCTCCAAACAGATAGAGATAGAGATCATCACCTCCAAACAGATAGAGAGAGATCATCACCTCCAAACAATCACCTCCAAACAGATAGAGAGAGAGAGATGGAGAGAAGATCATCACCTCCAAACAGAGATCATCACCTCCAAACAGATGAGAACTTGGATGCTCCAAACAGATGGTGAAATGCTGTCAGAGCTGGGCCCTGGTGCCAGATTAAAAGCGTAAAAGGGTGTGATTGCGCCGTGACGCTGTCTCTGCCCGCAGGTGCGTAACGCGCTGGAGAGCCGCTTCGGCATGGACATGAAGGAGTACAAGGAGTACATCGACAACGAGACCATGGTCACCATGGCCCAGATGGACAAGCCCTCCAAAATATTTGACTACCTTTACCTGGTAAGAGAGGAGCTGGGGTCTTGGCACACGTTGCTCAAAGTCATGTGTCGTATTTTCATGGGCGGGGTTATTTTGGAGGGAGCGTATGGGACCTTAGACATGCCTCCTGATTGGCTCCCTCCTTGCGTAGTCCTTTCCTGATTGGTTATTTCCCAAGTGTATTGAAATGACCCCCCCCTCGGTGCTGTGCTAGGTGCCCTACAGGGGCTGTATCATTTCACATTCACATCTACATTTACATTACATCTACATTTACATTTACATCTACATTTACATTACATTCACATTCACATTCACATTCACATTTACATTTACATTCACATTCACATTCACATTCACATTCACATTCACATTCACATTTACATTTACATTCACATTCACATTCACATTCACATTCACATTCACATTTACATTTACATCTACATTCACATTTACATTCACATTCACATTTACACATTCACATTTACATTTACATTTACATTTACATTTACATTTACATCTACATTCACATTTACATTCACATCTACATTTACATTTTATCCAGAGCGACTTACACAGTTTACATTTCTTTACATACAATCCATTTATACAGCTGGATATTTTACTGAAGCAATTCAGGTTAAGTACCTTTAGCTCAAGGGTACCACGGCAGTGCCCCACCTGGGAATTGAACCTGCAACCTCTGAGTTACAAGCCCAGTTTCCTAACCATTACACTACACTGCCGCCTATCCCTTCACTCTACAGAAGAAATGGAGGCAAGTAAGAAAACGCAACGGCTCAGCCTGGTAGACACTTCACTGCGGCGATGCCAGACCGTGTGTGTGTGTGTGTGTGTGTGTGTGTGTGTGTGTGTGTGTGTGTGTGTGTGTGTGTGTGTGTGTGTGTGTGTGTGTGTGTGTGTGTGTCTGTCTGTCTGTCTGTCTGTCTGTGTCTGTCTGTGTGTGTGTGTGCTCGCAACTGTGACAGGCAGACGTGACAGGCAGAGCGTGTCTCATCTGCAGCTATTTTTAGTTATGTCCAAGTTCAACTTCAAGTTTATTTGTCACATGTTTAAAAACAGCAATTAAATGCTTATTCGCAGGCAGCCATCTCGCATAAGTGACAGTGCAGCAGTCACAGCCACGGCAGCAACCTCCACACAGATTAAAAATTAAATGTAATCAGCACATCACATTTCAGTTCCCGTTGGCTGGCGAAATGGAGCATAACAACAGTGCGCTGAGAAGGGAAGCATTTCAGCGTTTGGTCTGGAGGGACACGGCTGAGTCAGCTCTGATTTCTGAGTCAGCTCTGATTTCTGAGTCAGCTCTGATTTCTGAGTCAGCTCTGATTTCTGAGTCAGCTCTGATTTCCTTCACACTTCTCATTCTCGTTTTCACTGTTATTCCAGGGGTCTGAATGGAACGCTGCCAACTTCAAGAGCTGCAGAAGAACAAGTAATACTTCATTCCTTTGTGTGTGTGTGTGTGTGTGTGTGTGTGTGTGTGTGTGTGTGTGTGTGTGTGTGTGTGTGTGCGTGAGTGTGCGTGTGAGCGTGAGTGTGCGTGTATGTGTGTGTGTGTGTGTGTGTGTGTGTGTGTGTGTGTGCGATGGGTGAGTGTGTGTGTGTGTGTGAGTGTGTGAGCGTGAGCGCGTATATGTGTGAGTGTGTGAGCGCGTGTGAGTGTGAGCGTGAGTGTGTGTGTGGACATTGTGAGGCTCTGCGTTTCTGAAGCGTATGAAGTTGCGATGATTCTAATGACACTGGGCTGCTGTTGTCTGGGCAGCGTGGGATACATTCTGAACATCACCATGGAGATAGACAACTTCTACCCCGAGTCCTTCACCTACCTGAACATCCGCGTGTACGATGTGGACGCTACCGACCTGCTGTCCCACTGGAACAGCACCTACAACTTCATCAACACGGCCAGGTACCCCCTCACCCCCTTTACCTGCCCTCGCGCCATGGCAACGCGTTGCCCAGAGTTACCCGCCCCTCCATTTTTCATGTAGTGATTGGAGTTTGATAGCGCTGGTGTCTGTGGGGGTTTGATAGCGCTGGTGTCTGTGCTGTGCTGGTGTCTGTGGGGGTTGATATCGCTGGTGTCTGTGCTGTGTCTGTGGGTGTTGATAGCGCTGGTGTCTGTGCTGTGGCTGTGGGGTTTGATATCGTTGGTGTCTGTGGGGGTTGATAGCGCTGGTGTCTGTGCTGTGTCTGTGGGTGTTGATAGCGCTGGTGTCTGTGGGTGTTGATAGCGCTGGTGTCTGTGGGTGTTGATAGCGCTGGTGTCTGTGGGTGTTGATAGCGCTGGTGTCTGTGCTGTGTCTGTGGGTGTTGATAGCGCTGGTGTCTGTGCTGTGTCTGTGGGGGTTGATAGCGCTGGTGTCTGGGTGTTGATAGCGCTGGTGTCTGTGCTGTGGCTGTGGGTGTTGATAGCGCTGGTGTCTGTGCTGTGTCTGTGGGTGTTGATAGCGCTGGTGTCTGTGGGTGTTGATAGCGCTGGTGTCTGTGGGTGTTGATAGCGCTGGTGTCTGTGCTGTGTCTGTGGGTGTTGATAGCGCTGGTGTCTGTGGGTGTTGATAGCGCTGGTGTCTGTGGGTGTTGATATCGCTGGTGTCTGTGCTGTGGCTGTGGGGGTTGATAGCGCTGGTGTCTGTGCTGTGGCTGTGGGTGTTGATAGCGCTGGTGTCTGTGCTGTGGCTGTGGGTGTTGATAGCGCTGGTGTCTGTGGGGGTTGATAGCGCTGGTGTCTGTGCTGTGTCTGCTGGGTGTGTGGGTGTTGATAGCGCTGGTGTCTGTGCTGTGTCTGTGGGGGTTGATAGCGCTGGTGTCTGTGGGTGTTGATAGCGCTGGTGTCTGTGCTGTGTCTGTGGGGGTTGATAGCGCTGGTGTCTGTGGGTGTTGATAGCGCTGGTGTCTGTGGGGTGTTGATAGCTGGTGTGTGTGCTGTGTCTGTGGGGGTTGATAGCGCTGGTGTCTGTGGGGGTTGATAGCGCTGGTGTCTGTGGGTGTTGATAGCGCTGGTGTCTGTGCTGTGTCTGTGGGGGTTGATAGCGCTGGTGTCTGTGGGGGTTGATAGCGCTGGTGTCTGTGGGTGTTGATAGCGCTGGTGTCTGTGCTGTGTCTGTGGGGGTTGATAGGCGCTGGTGTCTGTGGGGGTTGATAGCGCTGGTGTCTGTGGGTGTTGATAGCGCTGGTGTCTGTGCTGTGTCTGTGGGGGTTGATAGCGCTGGTGTCTGTGCTGTGGCTGTGGGTGTTGATAGCGCTGGTGTCTGTGGGTGTTGATAGCGCTGGTGTCTGTGGGGGTTGATAGCGCTGGTGTGTGTGGGTGTTGATAGCGCTGGTGTCTGTGCTGTGTCTGTGGGGGTTGATAGCGCTGGTGTGTGTGGGTGTTGATAGCGCTGGTGTCTGTGCTGTGTCTGTGGGGGTTGATAGCGCTGGTGTCTGTGCTGTGTCTGTGGGGGTTGATAGCGCTGGTGTGTGTGGGTGTTGATAGCGCTGGTGTCTGTGCTGTGGCTGTGGGTGTTGATAGCGCTGGTGTGTGTGGGGGTTGATAGCGCTGGTGTCTGTGGGGTTTGATATCGCTGGTGTCTGTGCTGTGGCTGGTGTCTGTGGGTGTTGATAGCGCTGGTGTCTGTGGGTGTTGATAGCGCTGGTGTCTGTGGGTGTTGATAGCGCTGGTGTCTGTGGGGGTTGATATCGCTGGTGTCTGGGTGTTGATAGCGCTGGTGTGTGTGCTGTGGCTGTGGTTCCCCAGGCAGAGTGGCCAGGCCGTGCTGGTTCACTGTAAGATGGGCGTGAGCCGCTCGGCCTCCACGGTGGTGGCCTTCGCCATGAAGGAGCAGCACTGGCCGCTGGACTCCGCCCTGGCCTACGTGCGCGAGAGACGGCCTGTCGTCCGGCCCAACGCCGGCTTCATGAAGCAGCTGCACACCTACAGCGGGATTCTGCAGGCCAGGTCAGTGTGTGTGTGTGTGTGTGTGTGTGTGTGTGTGTGTGTGTGTGTGTGTGAGAGTGTGTCTCAGGTGTGTGTGTGTGTGTGGTGTGTGAGTGTGTGTGAGTGTGTGTGTGTGTGTGTGTGTGAGTGTGAGTGTGTGTGTGTGTGTGTGAGAGTGTTTCAGGTGTGTGTGAGTGTGTGTGTGTGTGTGTGTGTGTGTGTGTGTGAGAGTGTGTCTGTGTGTCTCAGTGTGTGAGTGTGTGTGTGTGTGTGTGTGTGTGGATGTGTGTGTGTGTGTGTGTGTGTGTGTGTGTGTGTCTCAGGTGTGTGTGTGTGTGTGTGTGTGTGTGTGTGTGTGTGATGTGTGTCTCAGGTGTGTGGTGTGTGTGTGAGTGTGTCTCAGGTGTGTGTGTGTGTGTGTGTGTGTGAGTGTGTGTGTGTGTGTCTCAGGTGTGTTTCTGGTTCTTCAGTCAGCAGCGCCACAGCACCCTCTGGAGGCGGAGGTCACGAGAGCTGAGGAAGCAGTCCCTCCAAACAGAGGAGGAGGAGGAGGAGGAGGAGGAAGAGCAGAGTGGGGAGGAGGAGGAGGAACAGGAGGAGGAGGAGGAGGAGGAGGAGGAAGAAAGGGAGGTAAGGCAGAGTTAATGCTCTCATGTGGTTCAGGGAGAAAATGATTGTGTTCATGTCTTCTCAAAGGCTGTATTCAGTGACTCACCCCCACCACCACCGATGTGGTGGGGGTTGAGCCATTTAAACTGAGGGGGTGAAACCCCCCTACTCTTTGCACCAAGTTATTTTATTTGTTTGGGGACGTGGCTGCTGTTATACATTAGAATCAGTTTTTATTCACACCCTCAATAAAGATGAACAAAAGAGATTGTATAAAATACACTATATAAGTAATGAGCTATATTTTATGCTCACAAAATTCAGAAAATTATATTTAATAATAATGCATTGGCACGAACCACAATCGAACAGTTCACAAATAAATAAAAATTCCCAGTAAAATCAAGAATCACAAATATTCACACCCAGTATCAGTACTTTGTGGTTCCTCCCTTGGCCATTATAAGTAGTCGCCTTCTGTAGTGTCGTACGAGGTTACGGAAATTCTTGGGGGGGATCCTCAACCATTCCTCCATGCAGAATTGTTCTAGTTCCTTCAGATTCTTGGGTTGACGTTTGTGTTTGTGTTTGTGTTTGTTGAGTTCAAACCACAAATGTTCAATTGGATTCAGGTCTGGAGACTGAGATGGTCACGTCAGGACATTGATCTTGTGCTCTATCAACCATTTCTTAGTTTCTTTGGACGTATGTTTAGGATTGTTGTCTTGTTGGAAGGTCCATCTGCGGCCAAAGTGTAGCTTCCTGGCAGAGGGAACAAGGTTTTTGGACAAATTGTCTTGGTACATACTGGAGTTCATAGTTCCAATTTCGAAGAGCTGCAGAAAAACAAGTAATACTCTCCATTCCTTTGTGTGCGTGTGTATGTGTGAGCGTGCGCGTGAGTGTGTGCGTGTGTGTGTGATAGACTTGCGTCCTCTACCTGGCAGGCTAGCCACTGTTCCAGTGGCCTTAAACTTCCTAATAATTGACACAACAGTGGAAAGCGGTATTTTTAACTTTTTAGTGATTTTTGTGTAGCCATCTCATCTGCAGAGGTCAATAACCTTTTTGATGCTTTCAGGGAGTTCTTTGCCTTTCACCATGATGATGGCTGACCACAGTATTTCAAACTGCTCCCTCATTTTTATACCCTAGGGCAACAGGAAACCATTATAGTTCCATAACCTTCCAATGAACTTCAAATAAGTTGTATATTTATGAAGATTTGTTTTTGTTGGATTAAATTTAAAAGAATAGTTAGGGTGTGAATAACTGTGGTCCAGATGTTTTCTGGAAAACAAATATGAATAAAACAAAATGTTTTTCTGAACAATTGTATTAGTAATGTAGGTTTGGAATTTTCCGATTTGTTTTGTTTGCATAAAATAAAGCTCATTACTTATATAGTTTGTTATATGATTTCTTTTGTTAATCTTTATCAAGGGTGTGGGTAAAACCTGAGTGAGAGTGTGTACATGTTTACTGTACATGCTGTGGATTTACAGAGTGGACATTAACCTGTGCAGGTGATCTATGTGCACAGGTGGATATTTACCTGAAGCAGGTCAGGTGCTTTGCAACGTCAGTGTACCGCGCCTGGAAATCAAACCAGCAACCTCTGCCCAGCTTCTCTGCAGCTAAAGCGCACTGGATTATGTGCTGTGCCTCTCGCTCAGGTGTTCACAGACCCGGCTCCTCCCGTCGAGCCCCCGCAGCCCCCTCACCCCCCTCCCCCGGCAGGACTCCGGCCTCCCCCTGCCCCTCATCCGCATCCAGGATGGTGACAAGGTGAGACACGCCCATCCACACACTCTCTCTCAGTGCAGGGTTAGTATCTCTCTCTCTCTCTCAGTGCAGGGTTAATGTCTCTCAGTGCAGTGCATCATGGCAGATGACGTTCAATATTGCTAAATGTAAAGTTATGCATGTGGGAAATAAAAACATTAGACAGGAGTATTTTATGGGAGGAGAAAAGTTAGTAGGTGTTCAATTTGAAAAGGATTTAGGAGTTGTAGTTGATCAAAGCCTATCTGCATCAAAGCAGTGTGCTACAGCAGTGAAAAAGCCAACAGGATGCTGGGATACATAGCAAAAAGTATTGAGTATAAATCAAAGGAGGTTATATTAATGTTATATAACGCCTTTGTCAGACCGCACTTAGAATACTGTGTGCAGTTCTGGGCACCGCACTACAAGAAAGATATTGAAGCTCTTGAAAAAGTCCAAAGAAGGGCAACTAAACTAATACCTGGTATGAAAGGTAAAGTTATGATGATAGACTTAAGGCACTCAATCTATTTAAACTTAGCAAACGCAGACTTAGGGGGGATTTGATTGAGGTTTTTAAATTCCTAAAAGGGATTAACAAAGTAAAATACGAAAGATTTTTTAAGATAAGTGGGGTCAGCAGAACAAGAGGCCACAGGTGGAAATTAGTTAAAGGCAAATTCCGCACAGATATTAGGAAGTTTTTCTTTACACAGAGAGTTGTCAATGCCTGGAACAGCTTGCCAGGTCAGGTAGTAGAGGCAGAAACGCTCGGGCTATTCAAGGCCAGGCTAGATGTAGTACTAGATACCCTTTAGATTAGGACATGATGAGCCTAGATGGGCCGAACGGCCCGTTCTCATCATTATGTATTCTTATTCTTATTCTTATTCTTAATGTCTTCTCTCTCTCTCTCTCTCTCTCTTTCTCAGTGCAGGGTTAATGTCTCTCTCTCTCTTTCTCAGTGCAGGGTTAATGTCTCTCTCTCTCTCTCTCTCTCAGTGCAGGGTTAATGTCTCTCTCTCTCTCGCTTTCTCAGTGCAGGGTTAATCTCTCTCTCTCTCTCAGTGCAGTGTTAATGTCTCTCTCTCTCTCTCTTCTCAGTGCAGGGTTAATGTCTCTCTCTCTCTCTCTCTCTCTCTCAGTGCAGGGTTCTCTCTCTCTCTCTCTCAGTGCAGGGTTAATGTCTCTCTCTCTCGCTTTCTCAGTGCAGGGTTAATGTCTCTCTCTCTCTCTCTCTCTCTCTCTCTCTCTCTCTCTCTCTCTCTCTCTCTCTCTCAGTGCAGGGTTAATGTCTCTCTCTCTCTCGCTTTCTCAGTGCAGGGTTAATGTGTCTCTCTGTGTCTCTCTCTCTCTCTCTCTCTCTCTCTCTCTCTCTCTCTCTCTCAGTGCAGTGTTAACGTCTCTCTCTCTCTCTCTCTCTCTCTCTCTCTCTCTCTCTCTCTCTCAGAGTCCTCTCTCTCTCTCAGTGAGGATGAATCTCTTCTCCTGATGCAGTCCATCTGTGAGCAGGACGAGGGATCTCTTCTCCCTGATGCAGTCCATCTGTGAGCAGGACGAGGAGGAGAGGGGGAACGAGAGAGAGCAGGTGAGGAGGGCAGATGGAGAGCTGGAGCGATGGAGTGATATTGTGTTCATGTTCTCCAGGGAGCAAGGGAGGGAGGGAGGGGGTGGGCAGGATTCTCCTCGTTTAATTGCACTCCTCTGGTTGATGGCGCTCTCGCAGTATGTCTGCGCAGCGTAGCTGGCGGACTGCGTTGTAGAGGAGAGCACCGTGTGTCCGTCTGTCTCAAAGTGAACGAGGACGTTGGCAGTGCATGTGTTGGGTTAAAAATGGCCGCACTGTTTTACTCCTGTGATGGAGAACTTTGTTGTCCTCATGTGACCTCCCACCCCCCTCCAGATGGCCGCCGCTCAGAGGAAGTCGCCGGGGCAACGGAGGCGGGGCCAGAACCTGGGCCGAAAGGGCCTTGTTCACCAGAGGGCCCATGTGGACGTGTCCCCCGAGCCACGCAGCCAATCGGCACTCAGGGGAGGGCCCAGCAGGCAGGAAGGGGCGGGGCCTGGAGGCGGCACACCAGGAGAGGAGAAGAGGGAGGGAGAGGATGAGGGGAAGAGTGGGTGAGAGGCGATGAGACGGAGGAGGGCGAGAGAGTGAAAGAACAGAGACACCAAGAATGAGAGAGAGTTCAGACACACACGCACACCCCCATTCCCTCACCCACACACCTCTTTCCCTTTGATACCATCACACCCAAATACCACCATACCAAATGCTTCCTGTACCACAGAGTATACGGTGTGTGTTATTGTGTGTCACTCTTTGTGCTGAGGGGGCTCTAGTCCTGCCGATGCGGTCTAATGTTGTCATTACCGTGGCCAGGGCTGGTTCTCCAATAATCCAGACACATTGTGTTCAATTATGTATTATTATAGATGGTTTTAAATATTTCCAACACTGTAGGTATTTTTTTCTTTAAAGTATTATTTGGTCTCTCTCTCTCTCCCCTCCTCTGTACAAGTCCTATGCAATAATACTATTTTAAGCTGTCTTTATTCTGAGAATGTGAAACTACGCTGGGAATGAATATGTTATCAGGGGCTGTGTTTGTTTGTTTGTTTTCTCTCCCCCCCCGCTGTGTGGCACGGCCCGTCAGACAAGAGTGTGTGTGTTCGCGGGCGTCGGGCACGATGTCGTATTCCAGAACCCGGGTCCCGTCGTGCGAGGCGCGCCCAAGATTGTATAATCGCCGCTGTGATCTCTCTCTCTGTTCGCCGCGGCGGGATCACAAACGCGTACGCTTTCGTCCGGAGTGCGCAGTCCGGTTTGTTTCCACGGTTACGTCACTGGTCCGCTCCAGGCTCGCGATCCCGGAGCAGAACAAAATGGCCGGCGCTGCAGAAACCTCACAGCCCTCATTTTATTATCACAGTTTATCGATATTACCTTATGGTGGTTGTGTGTAGCCTTTCAAGAATTATTGTTATTATTTTTTTTCCCTCCAGCGTGCCTTTCTCTCTCTCGTGCCTGTGTGTACGCATGCTTCATTATCTTTTATGTTCTGTTTCTGGACTAACCTGCTGTTTGCGTACCCGCGTGTATGTAGGTGCGTGCTGGTATTACAGAGATTTAGACGTCAGTAAAAGAGTTCATTAACGTCACCGTCGAACAAAGAGTTGGACTCTCTGTCCGCCCGTGCCACAGTGTCCGGGGTTGGCTGTGTGAGTCGGGTCAGGGCTAGGCTAGGCTGTGTGAGTCGGGTCAGGGCTAGGCTAGGCTGTGTGAGTCGGGTCAGGGCTAGGCTAGGCTAGGCTACGCTGTTCTGCGCTCGATCGATCAACGTCTGGACGCGCTCCCTCGTCCTGGTGAAGTGTTAGAGCCCTATCTGTACCAACCATGGCTGTTTACATCTGTATAAATAAAGAGATTGATATATTGAAGCTGGAACGGTGTGTCAGACGAATGGTTTGATAATAAGGAGGAGTGTGATGAAGGATAAACGTTGTGAGGTTTGCGCTCCTGCAGTGGAAGAGGCTCGGGGGGGGGGCGTCTGCTCTGTGCTGTAACTGGCCCTCCCAACACAGGGCCAGACATGCGGGAAATAAGACCTGCATCTTCATTTCAGACTGACCACACACACACACAGGAGCAGCTCACCTGACTCCTGACCTGTGAACCACACAAATAAAGCATGTTTAGAGCAAACTGATTGCACAACCCCCGTCTCACACACACACACACACACACAGTCACACTCACACACACACACACACACACACACCTGAGACACACTCACACTCACACACACACACACACACACACACTCCCACACACCTGAGACACACTCACACACACACACACACACACACAGTCACACTCACACACACACACACACACACACACACACACACGTAGCAAACACAAATGGCCACACAAGCCATGTTACATAAGCAACAATTTATTACCTCAGAAGCGGGACACATGTCCCCTCTCTGCATTAATCAGCTCAACTGACAGTGGAAGCCCGGGCCAAGGGAGAGAATTACCGTAAATATCAGAATAGACGCTGCCGTGTCGAAGGCTGCTCAACTCGACAGGTTGGTTGTGATGCTGACAATCACATGCAGAACTAAACGCTCTGGGGGCGGGGGCGCTATTCAAGGCAACATTCAAGAAGATCGCTTTTCCGTTCACTGGCACATAAAAACGATTACCACTGCAATGTCATCACGGTGTTTGGTCTCGGAAGGGGCCGTCCCTCCCAAGCGACCGCTCCACCGCCGGGTCAGCTGACGTGGTGCTGGACACGCTCAGGACCGCGCGACTGGCTGAAAGGCCTGCCGCTCCTCGGGAAACCTCCCTGCATTGTCACGTTCCATCTCTTTAGAGAAGAGTTCAGACAATCACTCGATCAGCATGAGATGAAGTTATCTGAAATGGGCAGCACTGCCCCTCCGGTCCAGCAGAGGTCGCCCTCCCTCAGGGTGGCATTTACCTCGACTTAAAGGCTCTCCTGAGTAAACAATCACATGAACTACTGGAAATGTCTTTCTTACGCTCGCTCTCCACAAATGCTGTTTAATGTACATTCAACACGAATCATACGAAACAAACAAAAAGGTAGGAGGGGGAAGTGAATACTTTTAAGAAAAATACTTTTGAAAAAAAATATTTTGTAAAGAATCTCCCGGTGTTATCCCTGTTCGTGTTTGGGAGGGTGCCGCTGAACGGCGTTTGAAAAAGCGAGCTTCAAATAAAGTCAAAACTCTGAGTCTTGAGTCTGCAGCAACAGGAAACAACAATCAATTAGTCAGTCTCAATGATGCGGTCGGTGCCACATGATTATAAAAAAAAAAAAAAAAAAAAGAATAATCTACTCTACGAATTAACTTTTAATTGGCGACCATTATTAATTGGCTAACGAACTGTTTATCATGGCAGTGAAGGAGAACGGGTTGAGCTTGTAGCCCGTTCCACTGTAGAATTTGTTTTGAAATTCCACCCTGAAAAAAAGAAAAGAAAATAAATCAGTAACATTCATGAGAATGAGAAGAAGAAGAAAGCACAAATGGTTATGAGAATGTTGAGCGTGAGTGCAGGAGGGCGAGTGAATCCGGGTTCGACAGCGGGCGGGGCCGGGCGGGGCGGGGGGGCTCACCAGTGCAGTCGGAGCGCGTGCAGAAAGGCCGACAGCCCCTCCATGACCAGCAGGATGGAGACCGTCAGCAGGGCGAAGAAGCAGAAGATGAGCGCCAGCACCACCGAGCCCACATAGCCACGCCAGGACAGAGCGATCCTCATCACCATCACCCACAGCACCTCGGACAGCTCTACAACGTTACACACACACACGTTACACACACACACGCTACACACGCTACACACGTTACACACGCTACACACGCTGCACCACCGAGCCCACATAGCCACGCCAGGACAGAGCGATCCTCATCACCATCACCCACAGCACCTCGGACAGCTCTACAACGTTACACACACACACACGTTACACACACACACACGTTACACACACACACGCTGCACCACCGAGCCCACATAGCCACGCCAGGACAGAGCGATCCTCATCACCATCACCCACAGCACCTCGGACAGCTCTACAACGTTACACACACACACGTTACACACGCTACACACGCTGCACCACCGAGCCCACATAGCCACGCCAGGACAGAGCGATCCTCATCACCATCACCCACAGCACCTCGGACAGCTCTACAACGTTACACACACACACGTTACACACGTTACACACGCTGCACCACCGAGCCCACATAGCCACGCCAGGACAGAGCGATCCTCATCACCATCACCCACAGCACCTCGGACAGCTCTACAACGTTACACACACACACACACACACACGTTACACACGCTACACACGCTGCACCACCGAGCCCACATAGCCACGCCAGGACAGAGCGATCCTCATCACCATCACCCACAGCACCTCGGACAGCTCTACAACGTTACACACACACACACACACACACACACACGTTACACACGTTACACACGCTGCACCACCGAGCCCACATAGCCACGCCAGGACAGAGCGATCCTCATCACCATCACCCACAGCACCTCGGACAGCTCTACAACGTTACACACACACACACGTTACACACGTTACACACGCTACACACACACACGTTACACACGTTACACACGCTGCACCACCGAGCCCACATAGCCACGCCAGGACAGAGCGATCCTCATCACCATCACCCACAGCACCTCGGACAGCTCTACAACGTTACACACACACACACGCTACACACGTTACACACGCTACACACACACACACGTTACACACGCTACACACGCACACACACGTTACACACGTTACACACGTTACACACACACACGTTACACACACACGCGTTACACACGCTACACGCTCACGGCTCCCGATGGCGTAGTTATTTTCAGCTGGGGACAAACAGCGAGAAAAGAATGCACGTGGTTGAAGTTTTTGGTCCGAGGTTGAGCGCTGGGAGAGCAGCCCATCAGAATATAGAACATATTGTTGGAATGGTTAATCCCTGTGAATTGCATGAGATCAAAATGATAATGTTCTAATTAACTGACACCAAACACACACACACCCACACATACACTAAGGGTTTTACTACTACTGGTTTTTACTAGTTGCCAAGTTTTTCTAAATAGTAGTCGACTACTTGTCCTTTACGTAATTATGTAAGAAAGACGCAGAGAGAGGAGTTCTGGGCAACAATGAAAGGTGTATCTATTTATTTTTGTGTTACTGCAGTTGCTACCGTGGCAGATGGCAATGGCAACGACACAAGGTTATTAAAACTGTCTATTCTTAACATAAAAAAGAAAATAGGCCGTTGGCATGTCGCAATTCCAACAACAAGGGTTTACACTTACAGGCTATCGTCATAACATTGGACAATACAGTGTCATTAACGTAGGCCAAAGCAACAGAACAACGTGCGAGTGATTTGATTCTTAAAACAATAAATGTAAATGTTATACGTCTAGCCAATTGTCATCACCACTGACATCATGCTGCTGGCAGTTGGCAATGGGTGTTTCATTTTGACGTATTTTTGGGGTAGGCATTCTGGGTAGCCTTACACAATTTGCAGTTAACAGTGGAATTGGTGTCATCTTTTGTCAAGTATTTCCAGACTACTGGCGAATGCTGAGCCTGGGGTTCAGCCACACTGCTTTGTGGAACCTCTCGCTGCACGGTTACTGTTGCCGCGGTAGCCGCCATTTGTAGTGTGGGAAATGTTATATAGTGGGAAGTAATCATATTTTAACATTTAAACTAATTAGGAGAATATTGCAGTACTACATAGCTTAACAAAGTCACATATGTAAATAAATATATGGAGGCAAAATGATTTTATAAATACGAGAATTATTGTAAATCTGGTAATGATGGCTAAAATCATGTTGTCCACAACTAGCCAACTGCTGCCCACAGCGCCGACTAGTGGTTCTAGTAGTCGACTAGTTGGTGACACACACACACACACACACACACACACACACTCACACACTCACACACTCACACACTCACACACTCACACACTCACACACTCACACACTCACGTGCATGTGCCAGGCTCAGGGCCCAGAGCCGCAGGTAAGACGCTGTGTTGGAGATGCAGCCCAGGCAGTACTCTATGGTGTGGATGGCCTGGTGCATAAACGCCTCAGACATGTCAAACGCCTGCAGAGAGAGGGGGAGGGGGAGGGAGGAGGGGGAGAGAGAGAGAGATTAAGAGTGATGGAGGGATCTAACACAGAAGGTTAATGGTGAGAGGAAGTTCAAGGTGTTAACCCGTATTAAATCGGGTTTAATATTTGCTGACAGGGAAGCAGTCTTCCCCTCCCTCTCCTCCCCTCCCTCCTTCCCTCCTCCTCCCTCCTCCCCCCTCCTCTCCCTCTCTCCCTCCTCCCTCCTTCCCCCTCCCTCTCCCTCTCCTCCCTCCTTCCCCCTCCTTCCCCCTCCTTCTCCCTCTCCTCCCTCCTTCCCCCTCCCTCTCCTCCCTCCTTCCTTCCCCTCCTCCCTCCCCCTCCTCCCTCCTCCCCCCTTCCCCCTTCCCCTCCCTCTCCCTCTCCTCCCTCCTTCCCCCTCCTCCCTCCCTCCCTCTCCCTCCCTCTCCCTCCCCTCCTTCCCCCTCCCTCTCCTCCCTCCTTCCCCCTCCCTCCCCCCCCCTCCTTCCCCCTCCCTCCTTCCCCCTCCCTCCTTCCCCCTCCCTCCTTCCCCTCCCCCTCCCTCCTTCCCCTCCCCCCTCCCTCCTTCCCCCTCCCTCCTTCCCCTCCCTCTCCCTCTCCCCCTCCTCCCTCCTTCCCTCTCCCTCTCCTCCCCTCCTTCCCTCTCCTCCCCTCCTTCCCTCTCCTCCCTCCTTCCCTCTCCCTCCTCCTTCCCTCTCCTCCCTCCCCCCCCTCTCCCTCTCCTCCTCCCTCCTTCCCTCTCCCTCCTCCCTCCTTCCCTCTCCCTCTCCCTCCTCCTTCCCTCTCCTCCCTCCTTCCTCTCCCTCTCCCTCTCTCCCCTCCCTCTCCCTCTCCCTCTCCTCTCCCTCTCCCTCTCCCTCTCCTCCGTCCTTCCCTGTCCCTCTCCCCCTGTCCCTCTCCCCCCTCCTTCCCTCTCCCCCTCCTTCCCTCTCTCCCTCCTCCCTCTCCCCTCCTCCCTCTCCCTCTCCCCCTCCTTCCCTCTCCCCCTCCCCTTCCCTCCCTCCCCCCTCCTTCCCTCCCCCCCCTCCTTCCCTCTCCCTCTCCTCCCTCCTTCCCTCTTTCCCTCTCCCTCTCCCTCCTCCTCCCTCCTCCCCCTCTCCCTCTCCTCCCCTCTCCCTCTCCTCCTCTCCCTCTCCCCCTCCTTCCCTCTCCCTCTCCCTCTCCTTCCTCTCCCTCTCCCTCTCCCTCTCTCCCTCCTTCCCTGCCCCTCTCCTTCCCTGTCCCTCTCCTTCCCTGTCCCTCTCCCCCCTGTCCCTCTCCCCCTGTCCCTCTCCCCCCCCCTTCCCTCCCCCCCCTCCTTCCCTCTCCTCTCCCCCCTCCTTCCCTCTCCCCCTCCTTCCTCTCCCTCTCCCCCTCCTTCCCTCCCCCTCTCCCCCTCCTTCCCTCTCCCTCTCCCCCTCCTTCCCTCTCCCTCCCCCTCTTCCCTCTTCCTCTTCCCTCTTCCCTCTTCCCTCCTTCCCTCTTCCCCTCCTCCCTCCTCCCTCCTTCCCCCCCTCCCCCTCCCTCCCCCTCCCTCCCTCCCCCCCTCCCTCCTCCTCCTCCTCCTCCTCCTCCTCCTCCTCCTCCTCCCTCCTCCTCCTCCTCCCCTCCTCCTCCTCCTCCTCCTCCTCCTCCTCACCTTCTCCGGCTCTCTCTGGCCCCCTTCCTCTACATCCCCTGGCAGGGCGTTGATGGAGCCGTTTTCGGACAGCAGGGGGCGCTGATCTCCCTGAGAGAGACGACAGCGTGGATGAGCTGCACGTTCGGCCACATCACACAAACACACCACTGTTTTCATCACTTCATATTCTAACAACACGCACGCACTCGCACACACTTACACATGTCACACACACACTCACGCACAGGCCTCACGCAAACTCACCATGTGCTGTGGTCTGCTTTTGTGCCTGATGAAGAGGTATACCGGCTTCCCCAGGAGCAGAACAGGGACTGAGCACAGAGCCAATACGACCAACACCATCTGTACTATTTCCTACAAACACACAGAGAGCCAATGTAACCAAAGCCATCTGTACTATTATCTACACACACACACACACACACAGACACAGACACAGACACAGACACAGACACAGACACAGACACACACACACACTCACACACACACACACACACACACACACACACACACACACTCACACAGGTGTGCTCACCTGCCCGGGTACAGCGGTGGGTTCTCTGCGTTCTGAGTGAACAGAAACATGTCGATGAAGTGGATGAGGATGCTGGGAGCTCCCTCAGAGTCCAGTGGGCCGAAGACGATCCATTTAAACACCACCATGAACACCAGGTACCCAAACAAGCACAGCATGAACATCAGCTCTGGGATCAACACCAGGAACAACACAAAGTGCCTGCAGCAACAGAGCTCACCTCACCAAAGTGCCTGCAGAGCAACAGAGTCACACACAGAGAGAGACAGAAACACACACACAGAGAGAGTCACACACACACACAGACACACACACACAGAGTCACACACACACACAGTCACAGACACACACACAGAGTCACACACACACACACACACACACACACACACACACACACACACACACACACACACACACACACACACACACACACACACACACACACACAGAGTCACACACACAGAGTCAAGGGAACATTATTATTATTACTCTTCTCATTGTCATTAGTTGTTGTTCTCATTGTTGTTACCATTATTATTTTGATAGACAGAAGCAGACTAACATGTAGTTGAAGGACAGAAAGACTATTGTGTAGTTTTAGAAGGACAGACAGACTAACGTGTAGTTGAAGAAGGACAGACAGACTCCGAAGGTCATGTGTATCACCCCGATGATCACAGACATCTTCATCTTATAGGAGTTGAGGAAGGTCAGGTGATTATTGGCCAACCCCAGATCTGAGGGAGGGAGGGAGGAGGAGGGAAGGGGGAGGACAGGGGGGAGAGGGGGAGCAGAGGGAGAGAGGGAGGGAGAGGGGGAGCAGGAGGGAGAGAGGGAGGGAGAGGGGGAGCAGGAGGGAGAGAGGGAGAAGGAGGTTTAATTTTTTACATGGTTCATTTAGCATGGCCTTTATTTTGACTCCTTATACATTTCCTTAACTGTGTAACAAACGTAAGCAACAATTGTGAATAAATATTTAGTGGGAGGGGCACGTTGAGGTGAGGTGGAGAATGTGGGGTGTAAAGTGCGCCGTGTGGGGAGGGGGGGTGTGGGCCGTACCGGGTCGATGCCGAAGGGATACGGGCCCTGGAACACGCCCTCCACAGTGGGGTCCAGCTGCAGGTACTGGTTATCCCGTAGAACCTTCTCACTGACATACACACACACACACACACACTACACACTTTACACACCGCACACACTTTACACAGTGCACACTACACACTTTACACACTGCACACTACACACTTTTACACTCGCAACTTCAACCTGCACACAGAAGTGATGAGAAAAAGCTAAGCGTGTGTGTGTGTGAGAGTGTATGTAAGTGTGTGTGTGTATGTAAGTGTGTGTGTGTATGTAAGCATGTGTGTGTGTGTGTGTGTGTGTGTGTGTGTGTGAGTGTATGTAAGTGTGTGTGTGTGTGTAAGCATGTGTGTGTGTGTGTGTGTGTGTGTGTGTGTGTGTATGTAAGCATGTGTGTGTGTATGTAAGTGTTTGTGTATATGTAAGTGTGTGTGTGTGTGTGTGTGTGTGTATGTGAGCGTGTGTGTGTGCATATGTATGTGTGTGTGTGTATATGTAAGTGTGTGTGTATATGTAAGTGTGTGTGCGTGTGTGTGAGAGAGAGAGAGAGAGAGAGACAGAGAGGGAGAGAGAGAGAGACAGAGAGAGACAGAGAGAGAGCGATAGAGAGAGTGAGAGGGAGGGAGAGACAGAGAGGGAGAGAGAGAGAGACAGAGAGAGAGAGAGAGAGAGAGAGAGACAGAGAGGGAGAGAGAGAGAGAGAGAGAGAGAGAGAGAGAGAGAGAGAGAGAGAGAGAGAGAGTGAGAGGGAGGGAGAGACAGAGAGGGAGAGAGAGAGAGACAGAGAGAGAGAGACAGAGAGAGAGCGATAGAGAGAGTGAGAGGGAGGGAGCACCTCCAGTTGTAGTGCTGGATCATGGGCTGCAGGTGCCAGCTGGAGGTGAAGGTGCTGAGTCCACGGCTGAAGCACTCGTTGTAGATGGCGCCCGTGTAGATGGAGAACAGCCCCATCAGCAGGATCAGATACCTGCCCCCAAACATCATCCTCCAGATCTACCAATCACCACCCAGCAGAGAGACACGCTCACATCACTGACCAATCACCACCCAGCACACAGAGACACGCTCACATCACTGACCAATCACCACCCAGCACACAGAGACAAGCTCACATCACTGACCAATCACCATCCAGCAGAGAGACACACTCACATCACTGACCAATCACCATCCAGCACACAGAGACACGCTCACATCACTGACCAATCACCACCCAGCACACAGAGACACGCTCACATCACTGACCAATCACCACCCAGCACACAGAGACGTGCCTCGTTTGTGTTTTTCCTCAGTTTGGGGTCCTTCTCCTCCAGCACCATCCACAGAGCCCCCAACGTCATGAGCAGCCCGTGGCCCACGTCTCCAAACATCACCGCAAACAGGAAGGGGAACGTTATGATGGTGTACACCGCTGGAGAGAGGGAGGGAGGGAGGGAGGGGGAGGAGGAGGAGGAGGAGGAGGAGGAGGGGGGGGGGGAGAGGGAGAGAGAGAGAGAGGGATGAAGAATATGCTGCATGTAAGGGCTGGAAATTGTGGCTCTGAATCCTTTATGATATTCTTATTGCCTGGGTTAGATATGTGGGTCAGGTACAGAAGGGGAGTTACCTGGGTTGACCTCCCTGTAGCTGGCCACTCCATAGGCATCCACAATGCTCTGGAAGCCAGCGGTGAAGGAGTTGGTGGCGAAGAGGGTGGGGGGGGCGGTGGGGAGGGCAGCCGGTTATAGAAGGAGTCCACCCCACTGCCACTCTTCCTCTGGGAGAGGGAGAGAGAGAGAGAGAGAGAGAGAGGGAGAGAGGGAGAGAGGGAGGAGAGAGAGGGAGAGAGAACAACTCAACACAACCAATAACAGAACAGTTTTCCTCCCCTTCCTTCCTTTACACTCCCTCCTCCCTCCCTCCCCCTCCCTCCTCCCTCCCCCCCCTCCTCCCTCCCTCCTCCTCCTCTCCTCCCTCCCCCCTCCTCTCACCGCTCCCTCTCTCAGCGCCCCCTGCAGGACAGGCAGTTGGTTGACGGGGCACCAGGCCTCGGCGATGAGGCACTTGTCGGTGACGGAGGGGCTGCAGAGGTTGAGCACCGTCTGCACCGCCTTGCTCTTCTGCACCCGGACCCTCCACTGGGGCAGCAGGGCCACGGCACGGGCCAGCAGCTGCTGCAGGTACTGCTCCGTCTGGGACAGCACCTGGGCGGGCCACAGGGACACCTCATTTAAACTACGTTACCCATCCAGGTGACATTCAGGTACAAGGACATGCACAAGACACTAATCACAGACGGCACTAATCACAGACGGCACTAATCACAGACGGCACTAATCACACACGGCACTAATCACACACGGCACTAATCACAGACGGCACTAATCACACACGGCACTAATCACACACGGCACTAATCACAGACGGCACTAATCACACACGGCACTAATCACACACGGCACTAATCACACACGGCACTAATCACACACGGCACTAATCACACACGGCACTAATCACAGACGGCACTAATCACAGACGGCACTAATCACAGACGGCACTAATCACACACGGCACTAATCACACACGGCACTAATCACAGACGGCACTAATCACACACGGCACTAATCACAGACGGCACTAATCACACACGGCACTAATCACACACGGCACTAATCACACACGGCACTAATCACAGACGGCACTAATCACAGACGGCACTAATCACACACGGCACTAATCACACACGGCACTAATCACAGACGACACTAATCACAGACGGCACTAATCACACACGGCACTAATCACACACGGCACTAATCACTCACAGGACAGACAGAGCACTAATCAAAGCACTAATCACACACGACACTAATCACACACAGGACAGACAGAAAGTGAATCTCTCACCGTTTTGATGTCTTCAATCCTGCTCTGCAGCCCCTGCAGGATCTCCACTCTCTCTGCTGGACTCTCAGGGTACGCAAAGGTGTGAGTGTGGAAGCTGTGTGTGTGTGTGTGAGTGTGTGTGAGAGAGCGAGAGTGTGTGTGCGTGCGCGTGAGTGTGTGAGTGTGAGTGTGAGTGTGAGTGTGAGTGTGTGTGTGTGTGTGTGAGTGTGAGTGTGTGTGTGTGTGTGTGAGAGAGAGAGCGAGAGTGTGTGTGCGTGCGCGTGTGTTTGAAACAAACAGAGAGAGAGAGAGAGAGACAGAGAGAGATGGTGCAGATATGTCACTGTCCAGACACAGGTCAGGCTGATGTTAAGATGGCTGGATGCAGGTTGTACAGGTAACCCGAGTGCCTGACGGGCCGAACGGTTTCAGCTTATCAAACGCGGCTCTATTCTCATGATCTTAAAACACTACGCTGTAAACTCCACCTACCAATCACAGATCTTCCTCACTTTCTGCCCAATCTGGTCCCCCCAATAGGAGATGAGGAATACCGTCCACTGCACCATCTCCCCCTGCGATTGGTGGAGATGCAGTCAGGTGATCAAGACAGAAGCACTCTTCTCTCTCACCCACCCCTCTATGAATCCATCCATCTATCCACCCCCCCTTCTCTGTTTTTCACAGGTAATTAACAGCACTGCAGAAATTAACAGGTGACTAAAAACGAAGGCACAATGTGATTGGTCGATCTCTCACAGTGTCCGGGAGCTCCAGTTTCTCCTCCATTTCCCGAAAATCCATGATGATGTAACGGCGGCAAGCTCGCCATAGCAACCGCTCAAAGGCTGGGGCTTTCCAGGGGTGGACCACGCCCGCAACAAAACTGCAAAACATAAATACAAATTAAAAAAATTAAAAAAATTAAAAAGAGGGGAGAGGGGGCAGATTAAAGGAAGAGAGGCCATCTCGTTAACTTGGATGTCGGGGTAAAAACCACCATTTTTTACCATTTATAAATAAAGGAAAAGAGCAAACAGCAGAAGCAATAAATAATTTAAAACCTCTTGGCAGTGTAGTGTAATGGTTAGGGAGCTGGGCTTGTAACTCAGAGGTTGCTGGTTCAATTCCCAGATGGGGCACTGCTGTTGTACCCTTGAGTACCTTACTCAGAATTGCTTCAGTAAAATATCCAGCTGCATAAATGGATTGTATGTAAAGAAATTTTAACTGTGTAAGTCGGTCTGGATAGAAGTGTCTGCTAAATCCCTAAAAATGTAAATGTAAATGTAAATGATAATTTAATAACTGAAACGGAATGTTCTACACCGCTGCCAGTCCGTGAGAGCGGCAGGAAGCCACTGGATTGACCAATCACGCTCACCTGAGTCGGATGTCCTGTCTGTTGTCCAATAAGCCTGAAGACTCCGGGGTGGAGGGCGGGGCCTGGCAAGGCCAGAGAATAAACGAACACGTGCATTACAACATTAAAGTGCACTTATACACTCCTCCCTCCCTCCCTCCCTCCCTCCCTCTGAAGATTGGGAAAGGCATTCTGTGCTGCAGTAGCCTGCGACTCCTAACCATTCCCTGCGTGTTTAGCAGCATGTTCTGGCACGTTCCGCCACGCTGTTCGTTTCACGCAAAATGACTCCTCTGCTCCTCTGGGCCGGATTCAGTCCCTGCCAAAGCGCTGCTGAACCACAGGCTGACAGACTGATGAATCACGTCTGATTTGGGTGGGCCCCAAATCCCCACCAATACCACCACCACCACCACACTTGCTGGACTGGACTGGCTCTTGTCCCAGGGGATGCTGGGAATTGTAGTCAGATGTAAACACGTAGATGCCACACTGGCTGCAGTTGTATGTCTGCACGGCCGCCACAATGGGGCGGGCAAGATCCGCGTTTAAACAAACGTATTGAGAGATGCAGACTTCCCCTGATAAAATCTACTGCAACTCGCTTAATTCTCAACCAATTTTCGTGACATTTGGCTTCTTATAAACGTGAGAAATTTCTGCATAACATGCAGGTTACTTGATTTCCAAATTTCACAACTGTTGAGTTTCCTCAATGATTTTCCGCAGAACCTGGCCGTGAACACGGTACGAGGAGGAATTAGCCTGTGCAGAAATGACACAAAGTTGTGCAGCGTTTGGCTGTACAAATAGGAGGAACCATGGAAGCAAGGCTTGTGGGATAACTTTTCACAGGTAAGTGGCTATTTCACTATTTCACTGTCACTTAAAGCTGACGTTGAATGGCCGACAAATATCGCCATTATGATTACAAAACATATAACGTTAGCTAGTTGTCAAACCACAGCATGGCCAAGTGACTGAAAGTGATATTTACTTGATAGTCATCTAATGCGTTGTCTTATTGGTATATTGTAATTGACAAGTGTGTGTGTGCGTGTGTTGGGGGGACAATGCGCTTATAATAAATGGATAAATCCACACCTTACGTGGCTTCCGCAACGAATTAGATGACTATCATTATATTATACATGTTTTGTTCATGATCATCATCATGGCGGTATCTGTTGGTCATTCAACATCATCCCATTAACTGGCTGAAGGGGATTCTGGGAGTTGTAGTCCTCACCAGTGAGGGAGTGTGTGTCTGTGTGAGCACTCCCCTGTACTGACTGAGAGGGATGCTGGGAGTTGTAGTCCTCACCTGTGAGGCAGTGAGGGAGTGTGTCTGTGTGAGCTCTCCCCTGTACTGACTGAGAGGGATGCTGGGAGTTGTAGTCCTCACCTGTGAGGCAGTGTGTCTGTGTGAGCACTCCCCTGTACTGACTGAGAGGGATGCTGGGAGTTGTAGTCCTCACCTGTGAGTCAGTGAGGGAGTGTGTCTGTGTGAGCACTCCCCTGTACTGACTGAGTTGGGTGAGCTGGGCACGGAGACTGTCTCTGTTCCGGGACACCTGGAACATACATTATATTACATTACATTACAGGCATTTAGCAGACGCTCTTATCCAGAGCGACTTGCACAGTTTACATTTCTTTACAATCCATTTATATAGCTGGATATTTTACTGAAGCAATTCAGGTTAAGTATCTTTAGCTCAAGGGTACAACGGCAGTGTCCAACCTGGGAATTGAACCTGCAACCTTAATGTTACAAGCCCAGCTCCCTAAGACACAGGGGAGTCCACAAAGAGCAGAACAGATATCACACTACCCCACCCCCGCCCTGTAAAACACACACACACACCTCTTTCAGCTCTCTCGCCAGTCTCTCGCTCTCCTCCTCGATGGTCAGCAGCTCTCTGGGCTGGGGGGCTGAGGGGGTGGGGCAGGGCGCTGGAAGCGGCCCCTCCAGGGGGGGTGACAGGGACCGATGGATCTCCTGCTCCAGGAAGGCTGGAGAAAGGGGGCAGCGGCAGGAGAGAAAGAGGGGGAGGGGGAAAGGAGAGAGAGGCGGTTAAAACGGCACGACACACACACTGACGAACTTGAACGTGGGTTGGGTTCGAGTGACTACATCAGCAGTCCGTTAAAAAACAGTTCACGAGAGAAACTCACAGAAGGTTTTCTCCATCTCTTCGCATCGTCTCACCTCACCCACAAATTTTCTCTGAAACGCGTTGACGTTTGGGTTCAACTGAGGGAGAGAGGGAGAGAGGGAGAGAGGGGGCAGGGAGAGGGAGAGGGAGGGGGGGGAGGGAGAGGGGGGAGGGGGGGGGAGAGGGAGGGAGAGGGGAGGGGGAGGGAGGGAGGGAGAGGGAGGGGGAGGGAGGGGAGGGGGGGGAGGGAGGGAGGGAGGGGGGGAGGGGGAGGGAGGGAGGGAGGGGGAGAGGGAGAGAAATTTTATACAGTGCATGCACTTACAAATAAAAAAAATCTAAATATTGTAAACACACACAAAGTTGTGCAAAAGGCTAAGTGCAAGCTCACGTCTCTGAACTCGACCAATCCCAGCTCTCCCAGTTCACTGACACAGTCGTAGGCAGACCCTGTTTGGAGAAACAGCTGCACAAGACACACCTCCTCACTGCGAAACATTGCACCCATTGTAGCCTGAGAGAGAGAGAGAGAGAGAGAGATAACTGAGCGGTGGGAGTGAATTGGGTGAGAGAGTCCTAATGCATGTGATTCTGTTTCATTCTTTTCCTAACTCAATCTATTTTTCGGCCGGAAAATCTGAGACAGACGCACCACACACGCACACACGCACACACAGTGTGACAGCGAGTACACAGAGTGTCTTACATGGTGACTAAATTGAAGTCAGCTGAGAGATCGAGTCCTGAGATAAGACACTGCCACACACACACACACACACACACACACACACACACACACACACTGCAAGCAGTAGTACAGCACAGTGACGGTAGGACTACAACTTGCGCCCTTGAACAAGACGCGTCTTAATAGTGAGAAAAATGTAAACTATGCCAGCCACCCTGATTGTGTAGATCTGTTGAGCAAAAAAAAAAAAAGAATGCAGCTTCCAAAATTCTGGCTTCAATGAAGAACGGGGGTCCTTTTGCCTGCTGCCTATGGGACACGACACGGGAAAGTGCGCCACACTGGACTTAAATTAAATTAAATTAAACGGTGCGCGACAAGCTTTCCTCTGACCCGATTGACTGTCGCGCGCCAGAGCGCATTTCGCAACCACTGCCGCGCCGACAAATGAATGGAATTACGAATTTACCGAATGTTAAAAAAGGGAAGTCCCTTATTATTCCCCCAACAGAGAGAGACATTAAGAAATTTCAGACAGTCCCGGCCTGTACTCCCCCCCCCCCCAGCTGCACTTACCGAGGTTAAAGACTAACCGAGACATTGGAAAAGAGTAAACGGCCTGTTATCAGCAGGCAGAATCAGAGGCCATAGCACTGTAATTGCACTTTATAGTACATGACTTGTTATATGCGACTTGCGTGACATGACAGTGTGCAGCGCCTGTTTGAGTCCAGGGCGACACAGCAACACCACGCGCACAAATGTGCCGATGAATTCATTAGAATTGTCTACCTATGAATTATGATTGGTCTTTATAACAGTTCCAGCTTCAGTGTGGACCCGAGTTTCGGCTCCTTTGATTGACAGACTCAGACCAAGTTTAACCGCTTCCTATGAACAAAGTTAGATGTGACTTAGTGGATATTCGGCACTCTTCGGTAATAACCGAACAACCACCGTAGATAACGGAGGTGTACCTATATACATGCGATTTATCTAACGTTGGTTATCAAGCAACCCGCACTGTGCCTACAAGTTAACGTTAGGTACAGATAAAGTTTCACTTCAAAAGTGTGTGCTAAAAGCGAAGAAGCTGGCAAAATAGGCAGCTCGGAAGGCAGGCAGACAAATGTTTGCTTAATACAAGTACAGGCGAGTCAGCCAGCCGGCTACCAGAACAGCGCCAGTTACGATATGAATCGGCCAGTGAGACACGGAGAGAAACGCAAACGAGAACAACAGCCAAAGTTAACCAGCTTGCTGCCTGGCTAAAGCGACGTTCGCCTCACGAACACGTTAACGAGATGGCTAACTATCGTAGCCTAGTTTATAGGCAGTGTGGCACGACACTGAGTTAACTAGTCTGTGGAGGGTTGTTTTAGACTAGCTGCAGGCATAGCAACCAAGACAACGTTAACTCACCCTTGTGATTTACCACCGTTGCCTCTTAAGAGATGGCAAGCAAGCAAGCAAGCTTACAATCCTGTCCGCCTGGCTCTTCTCTCGGGCAATTGTTTGGAGACTCTCAACGTGAATCCCACCCGCGATCTGGTGGTCGGCGAGGAGATAATCATACGCGTGAACTAAGTTGGTAGCTGGCGAAGTTAATCGGGGGGGGAAATATATTTGTCCGTGACTTACTTACTTCCTGTTTTTCGGCCTTGGTCACGTGACTTTAGCAACACTCACGTGACGAGCTGACATTTTCATTCAGCGCAACAGCAGCAGCAGCAATGATACAGGAGACAGGGAAAGAACACAAGACATACAGGACATCACAGTATACTGAATAATAAATACAAGATAAATATATTTAAAAACCAGAGTAAAAACCTAGCAGCTATACAGACAAACAGAACATCATAGTATATCGAAATACCAGATGCTACATTTTTTTACAATTAATGCAAAACGTTACTCACACGCAGGGCAAATTGCGCCAACCGCTTCCTACTTGAACGAACAGCAAGTCTGAAAAGTTATCGCTGGCTATTTTAGTCGGCTTTGGGCACATCTTCAATCTACCGATGTTGCTAGCTATAGCTAACAGTAACATAGGCCAGGGGTTTTCAACCGATTGTGACCCAGGGACCACCATGCTGACTAAGCAGCAACCTGGGGCCGCTGTTGTGCGGGGGGCAGGGGCTGATATTAGGGTTTTTCTTACCTGTTAGTGTGATTTCTGGGCGTGGTGAGTTGCACACAGTCTGTCTATTCTTGGCAATATAGTGGTGGATAGGGACAGTCTCATATCATTGTCTGGCTC
>JAINUG010000427.1:0-76916 GCA_029706075.1 Aldrovandia affinis
CCCACACAGAACCCACAGCAGAGCTGCTGCTGCTGAACCACACACTTCTGTACCACCAGTCTTCCAAATGAGGGGGGTCTGGGGTGATCCGTGACCACCCATAAGTCAGAAGGAACCCCCCATAAGAAATTCATTTTTAAGCTTGGGGGTGTCCCATCTTTATTTTAACATCTTTAAAAAAATGCGAGTCAAACAGGACATGACAGGCCAAAATGTGCCCGGCTGCCAAAATGTGACCGGGTTGCATCACCCAGGGTGCATCACAATAGCATTGGAATGGCAGCTACATTTACATTTACATTTATGGCATTTAGCTGATGCTCTTATCCAGAGCAACTTACAAAAAGTGCATTTAAACATGGTAAGATTAATCATGGTAAGTGCAAGAGATCGGTGTAGTAACATTGCAATAGACATCATTGTTGGCAACTGCACACCATACCTATAACACAAGAAAAGAAAACTTAGTGTGTTTTTGAATTTTTTTATAACATTTTTAAACATGTAAACAGTGGTGATGGGAGTTAATAAATGAATCTATCATTTATGTATGGGGTCATCAGTGGTAGTGGAGTTTGAAGAAGTGGGTTTTTAGTAGAGATGCACCGATTGCGATTTTCTTGGCCGATTCCGATTTCCCATTTTTATTAGTCTGACTTGCCGATACCGATTTTGGCGATTCCGATTTTTTTCCTAAAACAATAATTGACAACTTACACAAATATTTTTGTAACTTTGCTTTAATAGAAAATTAAGATTGACAATTCTGAGGTAGGTCTCACTAAAACACATTTCAAAATTAAAAAAGTGTTCCAGGTTACTGGACAGAGCTTTTCTTTTTTTGTGCAAATTAAATTCAATGATGAATAAAGAGAATCCAGTGCACAGCTAGCTACTATGCACATTTACTTTTCCAAAAGAAAACAGGTGCAACATCAAAATACAAATTAAAATAAATAAAATATAGCCTACATTTTTGTTCTTTCCTCCTCCCCATATTTTAGTTCGAACCAATGATGCGCTAGACTAATTTGTTTGCTAGAGGTGGATTAGAGTAGATCCCCAATTCTATATAGTGCAATGGAAAACACTTGTAGCGATATAAGGGCGGATGTTTCAGTTGTGGAGCTTGTCAAAGGCATTGAAACAAGCCGCTCTTCAGCAGAATTTCGTTATTTGCGTGAGTCAGGTAGCCTACGACTACGACTTTAACTAGCTTCAAAGCCTAGATAAAAATGTTTCAAACTAGGAGTAATTGGAAAAGAGGCGTACTGTTTCTGAGTTTGTTTGATAGTGGAAACGCACAGCTGGTACCTTCATGCACAACACAGTTAATACACCATTTGTGGTTTAGCTAGAAATCGTTAGATGAATTTATCATTAGGTCTAATAAGTTCGATTTGTATGAGTGAATAGCACTGTTTCATAACGTCCTCATTAGCGAACATAATGATTTCAGTGCAATTCAGTGCTTCAGCAGGGCATTATTACGTCAAGTGTTTTTAGTCTCTTGTGGAAGATGGCCAGTGATTCTGTGGTCCTGACCAAGTGCAGAAGATCATTCCACCATCGGGGGTTCAGGACAGAGAAGAGGCGAGAGCACAAGGAGTGGGTTGACCGTTGTGTTGTTGACTGTTGACCGTAACTCCAATACACACAAGAGACACTTTGCAAGCGGCCACCTCCCTCCCGAACAGGGCTCCCGTCCAGAGCCCGGCTGACGCAACCGGGGGTTGAACCCTGGCTGCAGTGGGCATCCGGGGGCCCTAATATACCAGTTTTACATGGAGTTTGTTTCATGCAAATTATCAAGTCTATACACAAAATTTAATTTGACCAGAAACACGATAGAGGTTTGTTGCATTCACACTTCATGATGTATTAAATGGCAATGACAGTAATCATAATAACTTAACGCTAACAGGTTTTGAATTTACATGAGCTGTGCATTGAGTTAAAAAATAATCATAATAATGAGACTCCATAACATCAAGAGAAGTCACATTATCAGACTTAATTGGGGTAAATGTGTATTTTTGGCCTGTGCCGTCACTTAGGTAGGATACAAAAATGTAATATTTTGCGACAAAATAATATAGCCTGTGTGATGAATCGATGTCAGCATTGGTGAGATGTTAATCACTTGATGTAGATTAGATTAGATGTACTAATCATACATTTGGCTTTTATGAAAACACAATTTCTTAAATTAGTTTGAATTGGAAAAAAACTATTCAAAATTCACAAGATGTGACCGTCATCTACAAAGTTTGGTGTACATTACATTTTACATTACATTACAGGCATTTAGCAGACACTCTTATCCAGAGAGACTTACACAGTTTACATTTTTTCTTTACATACAATCCATTTATACAGCTGGATATTTACTGAAGCAATTCAGGTTAAGTACCTTGCTCAAGGGTACAACGGCAGTGCGCCACCTGGGATTGAACCTGCAACCTTTGCATTACAAGCCCAGTCAGTTACCATTATGCTAACATTGCTGCCTGACTAAGGCAGTATGTCAAGTGTAATCGATTGTTAATGTACATTCTTAAATTTTTGTTAATGTTTTAATAAGTTCAATGCATCACAATTCACAAAATGAAACGGGTAAGTCCCATTAATGAGCTATCATGAGAATTATTGCTTTTCCCATGGAACATAACGGACCGGTCTTGACCAATGAGAAGGCAGGTTTCATCAATTCAGTGACAGTTCTGGTGAGTTCAACTCTAATTAGACAGTGCTAAAAAGGAAACAAAACAAACGTGCTCACTCTCAGATGTTATAGACCTTGTTTTCGTTCATTACGTTCCGTATCTGGAAAAGGAAGGTATTGAATGAAGTTTAAAAGCGGCCTGCTTTCTCGTTGTCTTTATATAGAAAGAGAAAATGTACTGCACACCTATGTGTAGATGACGCTGTAGAAACGCCGGAAGTAAACGTCTCATTGTTCGCTTCAAAGCGCATAATGGGGTAAATGAGGCTCACTTGGTCCACGACACTGTCAGTGCGTCCGCCCAGAATTATCATTTGCTGGGTGGGGCATGGCTAGACATTTGATCAGGATTTAAATCCAACCCCGCCCATTAACGCTTTTGATTGGTAAAAATATTTACATTACATTTTAGGCATTTAGCAGACGCTCTGATAAGAGCGACTTACACAGTTTACATTTCTTTACATACAATCCATTTATACAGCTGGATATTTACTGAAGCAATTCAGGTTAAGTACCTTACTCAAGGGTACACCCAGCAGTGCCCCACCTGGGAATTGAACCAGCATCCTCTGAGTTACAAGCCCAGCTCTCTAACCATTACAATACACTGCCAGCCAAGATTTCAGCCTTTCGAAAATTTTCATCGCGAAAATATGCTCTTCAAAGACTGCTTGAACCTGAGTCTGTAGTAAACTGATCAGCATGAAGAGAAAGTAATGAGTGGATCCCAAAAAAACGAATATACAGTGCATCCGGAAAGTATTCACATTGCTTCACTTTTTCCACATTTTGTTATGTTACAGCCTTATTCCAAAATGGATGAATTTTTTTTCTCAGAATTCTACACACAATACCCCATAATGACAAAGTGAAAAACGTTTTTTAGAAATTTTTGCAAATGTATTAAAAAGAAAAAAAGAAAATATCACATGTACATAAGTATTCACGCCGTTTGCTATGACACTCAAAATTGAGCTCAGGTGCATCCTGTTTCCACTGATCATCCTTGAGATGTTTCTAGAACTTCATTGGAGTCCACCTGTGGTAAATTCAATTGATTGGACATGATTTGGAAAGGCACACACCTGTCTATATAAGGTCCCACAGTTGACAGTGCATGTCAGAGTAAAAACCAAGCCATGAAGTCCTAGGAACTCTCCATAGACCTCCGAGATAGAATTGTGTTGAGGCATAGATCTGGGGAAGGGTATAAAAACATTGCTAAAGCATTGAAAGCACCCAGGAGAACAGTGGGCTCCATCATTGTGAAATGGAAGAAGTTTGGAACCACCACAACTCTTCTTATAGCTGGCCGTCTGGCCAAACTCAGTAACCGGGCAAGAAGGGCCATGGTCAGGGAGGTGACCAAGAACCCAATGGCCACTCTAAGAGAGCTTCAGAGTTCCTCTGCAGCGATGGGATAACCTGGTAGAAGGACAAACATCTCTGGAGCACTCCCATCAATCAGACCTTTATGGTAGTGGCTAGACGGAAGCTACTCCTGAGTGAAAGGCATATGACAGCCCACCTGGAGTTTGCCAAATGGCACTTAAAGGACTCTAAGAGCATTAGGAAAAAGATTATCCGGTCTGATGAGACACAAATTGAACTTTTTGGCCTGAATGCCAAGTGCTACCATAAAGGTCTGTGATATTTTATTTAATTTTTAATACATTTGCAAACATTTCTAAAAAACTTTTTTCACTTTGTCATTATGGGGTATTGTGTGTAGAATTCTGAGATTTTTTTTACATTTAATCCATTTTGGAATAAGGCTGTAACCTAACAAAATGTGGAAAAAGTGAAGCGATGTGAATACTTTCTGTATGCACTGTATATATATACAGTATATATATAGCGGGATCACAGCAAATGTGAACTAACATATCTGGCCAGCTACGAACCACAGATATACAGAGAGCGTCTATAGCTACATCTATATCCTGGGATTGGGTACGAGTCAAATTTAATAAATAACTCTGTGGTTGAATATGAATCTCGGGACACCGATAGATGGGATTAAGCCTTACAAGTGCAACAGAAGCTCCAAAACTGTGCACACCATTACTAGAGCCTCCATTTGGAGTCTAACTCCAGGTCACATCCAGCACTAACCCAAATCCAAATGCTCTGACCTGGGCCTCCCAAAGCAACAACACAGCAGCCCAGTCCAGGAGTTTGTTTACTCACAAAGTATATATATTAAAGCCTTTCAAAAAGGTTTTGTGCAGCAGCAATTAAAACTCCCACCAAAACAAGGGACAGAGTGATTTTATGACATGCGTTTGATTCATTTACTTATTTTATTGATTTTGAACAGTGGTTATTAATTCATCAGGACATGAACATCAGGACAGGGTTTACTTGGCACGGACAGTATATGATTTTCAACATGGATGTTCTGTACCAGATTCAGCTTAAAGGCTCAGTTTCATCTGTAGTATCTGAGCAGGTCAGAAAAAATACAAGAATGTAAAAAACAAAAACAAAACAATAAGTAAAACAGAAAATAACAATGAAAACAAACAAACAGTGACTACGTTTACATGCACACCATATTCCTGTATTAATCGGAATAATGACAATATTCCGATTACATTATGAGTCATGTAAACGCCTTAACCCGATTGCCATAACCCGATTAAGATCATATTCGGATTACTAAAACCCGAATAAGACCCCTGGCATATGCCTGTATTAACCCGATTATTGGGTCATGTAAACATGTTAGTCGAATATGCCCCTTAACGGAATATTAATTTACGTCTCATGCATGTTCATTCTCGACATGCGGAAATTCTCTCCACTCTGCATCCGTAAACTCTACCATCACTACTCTGTACCACCAGTCCATAGTCTCCGGGGGTTCAAACGTAGTCAGTTTGTGTTATTACAAATACTAGAATGTGTTATTCAATAAAAACAAATAAGATATCATCATTAAACTTGATAGACTGAGGTAAGAATTACCTTTATTTTACTCTATACTCAATACAAATCAGAATACAAAACATATTTCAGAACTTTAAGTTAATAACAGCCTTTCTGTCCAAATCAAAAGAGCTGGATGAGCCTGTATTGTAGAACAGGGGTTCCCAAAACGGTTTGTAAAGGGGTCTTAGGGGATCCGTAACAAATGGAAAATATTTACCTTTTAAGAATATTTTGATTACTTTTACATAATTATTTATATTTATATTTATTTAAAATATTACATATTTTAAACTTTTGGAAACAATAATGCTGGTTTACACTTGGTAAACTTTTATTATTGTTATTACATATTTATACTGCACTATATACCTGTCTGATGTCTGAATAGTCATTTAAGACATTTCAAGACATTTTAGGCAAAAAAACTAAAAATTAAGCAATTACATTTTAACACTTTTAATGGAGTCTGCCCATGCCAGAAAGAGGAAGTGATGTTCTCTGGCACAACTGCTGGACAGCTCAGCTGGTTGGCAATAGAGTAAAAAGGAGTGGCTGCTGTTTCTCCTAAGTCAGATTCAATTAGACAATTAGATACCTTATTAAATTATTATTATTGAATCATAATAGGGGGGTTTTACCTGAATGTATTCTTCAGTGCCCGCTTAAACTGAGTCTTAGTTAAAACACTTCCCTCAATTCATATATTTGCAGGGCTTTTCACCTGTATGAATTTTCAGGTGGCAATTTAAATTACATGCTATGCTAAAACACTTCCCACACTGAATACATTTGTAGGGCTTTTCACCTGTATGAATTCTCAGGTGGCAATTTAAATCGTATGCTTGGCTAAAACACTTCCCACACAGAGTGCATTTGTAGGGCTTTTCACCTGTATGAATCATCTTATGTTTATTTAAATTAGACTGCGCTTTAAAACACTTCCCACATTGAATACATTTGTAGGGCTTTTCGCCTGTATGAACTCTCGTGTGGCTCCTTAAATTATCTGCTTTGTTAAAACACTTCCCACACAGAGTACATTTGTAGGGCTTTTCACCTGTGTGAATCATCTTATGTCTATTTAAAGTAGACTGCTCTTTAAAACACTTCCCACATTGAATACATTTGTAGGGCTTTTCATCTGTATGAACTCTTGTGTGGCTCCTTAAATTACCTGCTTTGTTAAAACACTTCCCACACAGAGTACATTTGTAGGGCTTTTCACCTGTATGAACTCTCATGTGGCTCCTTAAATTACCTGCTTTGTTAAAACACTTCCCACACAGAGTACATTTGTAGGTGACTTTACCTGTATGCCCTTTTTTGTGTTTTCTAAAACTGGGTGTGCACTTAAAATACTTCCCACATTGTGTGCATTTTAAAGGTTTTTTACCTGTATTAATTGTCTTGTGGCCATTCAAATGTGATTGATTATTAATATTCATGAGATCACTCACTAAACCTTCACACTTAATTTGATCCGATTTAATACTGACACATTTAATATCCTGCAAGTCACTGTTCCATTCAGCCTTAATGTAGTCTCCATCAGCAGTCTCTGTTTTGATCTGGTCAGGATGCAGGTGGGGTACATATCCTAGCTCTGTACTGTCAAGGCTCTCTTTCTTAATAAAATCCCCATTGTGGATGGAGCCCAGATCAGTCTCTGTTTTTGTCAGTGATGAGTGTGTGTGGTGTAGATCACTGACCCCGCTGTGTGCTGTAACACACTCTGACTCCAGTGTGTTGAGTCCTGGTGCAGCACACTCTGCCATGTGGACACACTCCAGTCCACTGACGACTTATTTCTGTCTGATCCTGTTCTGCTCAGTGGGCTCTGGTAGTGTTGTCTCAGTGTCCTGTCAGACACACCTGACTACATCACACTGCTGCTCAAAGCTGTGAAGTGCAGCTCCTGCAGGGACAGGGGGGGCAAGGGGGTCAGGGGCAGGTAGACTTAATAAAACTGGTCCTACTGCATCAATCAGAATTCAGAATTCACACACATGCATCAATTAAATAAACCTCCATTAACTGACGATCTACTAATATAACTTTCTACAATAGGTTCCATGCAGTTGTTGCAATTTTTTATTATTTTTTTCTCAAGGCAATTCAAAGAAATTTGCATTTTTATATTACTGCACGTCAATACGTTTTAAAGCAGTTTAGCATAAGCCTTGATACACATGATAGCTCACAGGACATTGATGGATGATTATACAATGTAATCTCGATGCCTTGTTTGTAACACTGTCTTTACAATACAATATAACATCAGCTACCTTTACCTAGCTAGCTAGCTATCCATGTAACGGTGGCGATAGTCTATTTTTGTTTTACACAATATAAGTTATATTAACAATGTGTCCGCGCACAATGCTGTGAGTATAAAAACAAATGTGTACTTCCAAAACCACAGACTAAATTAAAGGAAACAAAAAATGAAATAGATGACTATGGTTAGGTTTTGAAATGTTTATGCGTATAGCTATATGCGTGAGTTATAACTGTGAAGAGTCAGTTGAGATGTGTCCAGAATATACACATTTTGCGTGCAGATATGCAAAAAATAAAGCACGCCTGTCAGTCAAGCAGAATCGACTATGCAGGCCGTGGTATAGATATGTCTATGATATCGACCGCCTAGATTGTCTGGTAAAGGCTCGACAACCCGCTGAAGAGTTCTGCAGACCAAATGCACATTTGCTGACGTCTGGCCGACGCTAAAAACGAACCCAAAACAATATCTCCCCGGCAGATTTAGACTGGATTTATCAGGCCCAGATGGGAGACGCGTGTTATCGGGGTACCCAGCTAGCGCAAAATAATACAAGATACCACTATTTGTTTAAAAACCATACCCGTATTCGGTCAGATCCCTCTGCTTGATTGTCCAATAATTGTCCTCGCACACTCAGTCTATCTTGACGCAATTCTCATTCGCTATGATTTATTCGTGTTAATTAGTAAACTGCTAAACCGAAGTTACTTCTTCTATTGCGTTAAATGGCATCTTGTCAAAAAAATCGCACATTACTACCCCCTACTGTGCTGGAGTGTAGAAATTGGGTGTCAGAAACTGACTATAAGATTAAATAATCACAAGTATATTAAGTATATTAGGTAACTATAAAGTAACTCTAGTTTGTGAGTGTGTGAGTGTGTGTGTGAGAGAGAGAGAGAGAGAGAGAGAGAGAGAGAGAGAGAGAGAGAGAGAGAGAGAGAGAGAGAGAGAGAATTAATAATTTTATAGAGGCAGGGGCTCTTTAGGAGGCTGTGAGATTAAAACGTTTAATATATTTTAGTTTTTAAATCAACAACACGTTACCAAGATCATACATTTTCATACACAATTTCTTAAATGAGTTTGAATTGGAAAAAAACTATTCAAAATTCACAAGACATGACCGTCATCTACAAAGTTTGGTGTAGCCTAATTTACACCTGACATACTGTAATAGATTGTTAATGTACATTCTTACATTTTTGTACACTCGCCTAATATTAAGTTTAACAAGTTCAATGCATCACAATTCACAAAATGAAACGATAAGTCCCGCCGTCAATGAGCTATCGCGGTGAAATTATTGCTTTTCCCATGGAATATAACGGATCGGTCTTGACCAATGAGAAGGCAGGTTTCATCAATTCAGTGACAGTTCTGGTGAGTTAAAACTCTAATTAGACAGTGCTGAGAGGCGAATGAGAACTATAAGAACAAAAAGGAAACAAAACGAACGTGCTCACTCTCAGATGTTATAGACCTTATTTTCGTTCATTACGGTCCGTATCTGGAAAAGGAAGGTATTGAATGAACGCTAACGCGCACTGCTTTCTCGTTGTCTTTATATAGAAAGAGAAAATGTACTGCACACCTACGTGTAGATGACGCTATAGAAACGCCGGAAGTAAATGTCAAATTTTTCGCTTCAAAGCGCATAACGGGGGAAATAAGGCTCGCTTGGTCCAGGACACTGTCAATGCATCCGCCCAGATTTATAATTCGCTGGGTGGGGCATGGCTAGATATTTGATTGGGATTGAAATCCAACTGACTGTTTTTCCTGCGAAAGGCGTTTCAGCGGTCTCTCGTGTCCTTTTAAGGACTCGGTAGGCAGGCAAGTACCTCCATTTGTTGTTAGGCTACTTCCGGGGTTGCGCGGTGTAAGAAGCTAGCAGCAGGTATTACCCATGACTGAGCGGTGTACGGAGTATGGGTAATTATCCTTTTCTTTATTAAAATGGCTGCCTGCGTAGCCAGTTTTGCATTCTACTTGGACTCTGTCTCCTTCCTTGATACACCACCCAACGCACGCTCGCCACATTGGTGTCAGAAGAGAGCATGTATCAACAGGAAGTGAGAGCCATTAGTGACGACATCCTCCGAATGCGGCGCCAGCTCGAGGGAGGGATGGAACCAGCCGAGAACACCCCCGTTCGCGCGCGGAGATGAAGGGGAAAACGAGGGAAGAGGTAAGGTCGGAGACTGGAGAAGAAGAAGCGCGCCCGGCTAGGGCTAATGCTAGCCGTCCACGCCGCACCATGTCGGAGCCCAGGGGCATTGCCACCAACCCCGCTGCCCTTTGACCCCTCGCCAAGCTGCCAAAATATGATGGAACAGCGGAGCTGACATCGTACCTTGCCCAGGTACTACTCGCAGCGGATTACAATGGATGGAGCAACACCATCAGTGCCGTTCACCTAGCCCTAGCCCTGGAAGGTAGGGCCCTGCAGGTGCTACTGGACCTTTCCCCGACAGAGCAAAGCAGCTATTCAGCGTTGACTACAGCCTTGGACTGACGTTTCGGTCGACGGGTCTTTGAAAGTCACAGCCGGGAACAGCTAGCTAAATGCACTCGTGAGGGACATGAAACGGTGAGTGCTTTTGCCACGGACATTAGCTATCATGCTAGGCTAGGCTACCCCATGTTTCCCATTGCTGTCCAGGAAGTGCTAGCGCTACATGCATTCCTGCGTACCCTAGTCCGCCTTGCTGCCCCAGGCTCGCTAGCCGAAGCCATCTCCATAGCTGAGCGAGCGGAAGCGGTCCTAACACCCCCCTCCTCGAGTCAAGCGCCTGCTCGCCACCCACGGGTCAGGATGCTCACCGGTGAAGACGGCAACACGGCAGAAGCAGCACCAGTGCGTCAGGTCCACCCAGCCCCTCGACGCCAGTCTCCGCCATCCCGAAGGCGTCGACCCAGGCCTGCTAGCCGATGCTATCGCTGCAACGAACCGGGGCACATCGCATAGGACTGCCCCGCACCGGCTCCTAGGCCTTGCCCCACTGCCACAGAGGGAAACGAAAGCGGGGCGGCCCTGTGAGGGAAGCGCCGCTCCGAGCTCCAGTCCCTCTCCAAGGTCACTGCTCGCTGGCTGGATGAGTCAGTTGCATCCGAGGCCTCTACACAGCGTGCCTGCTCGACGGCCAGCCCTGCCTTGCGTTAGTAGACACAGGGTTGACCATCTCCCTGGTGCGACCTGGGACCCTGCCTGGTACCACTGGTGCATTGCCTGCGGCGTGGACCCCACTGACGAGCTGATGCAGACCGTGACAGGAGAAAGAGGCTAGTATGCGGGGAAAGAAGAAGGCGCACGTCTGCCTCGGTGGCCAGGAAGCGACGCACAAGTTCTGGCTGGCCGACATTGACGACCCATGCATCATCGGCCTGGACTTGATGACATGATGGAAGGCGTGTGGGGATGTCCCCCAAGCGGCGCTCCGGTTTGGAGACCGGGCCGTAGCCCTCCAGTCCGGCCGCCGTCAGAAGCAAGCTCACTGCCAGACCGCGGCCTCACCCAGCGCCGCCCCGCCTGCACTGCTCGCCGCTGCTCTGCAGCCACAGGCCCACAGCATCACACCGCCCACCGCTGCTCCCCAGCTACAGGCCTACCGCACCGCACCGACCGCCGCCACTCCCCAGCTACAGGCCCACCGCTCTGCACCACCGTCGCCACCACCCGCCTCATCTGCCCTGCCGACCAGTGAAACGGCTCGGGCTGTCCACGACCTGTGGCAACGCAGCAGCAGCGGCCTGGACCCCACACAGCAGCAGCCACTGCAGCAGCTACTCCGGGAGTATGCCGACAGCTTCGCCGCCAGAGACGAGGACAAGCGCACGGGGCTGGTCCAACACAGCATAGACACTGGCTCTGCCCCACCCATTCGCTTGCGTCCCTACTGGTTCGCCCTCGTTAAGCGCCAAGCCACTGAGGAGCAGATTCGGAACATGGTGGCTGCTGGAGTCATTGAGCCATCAGACAGCCCGTGGGCGGCCCCTGCCGTCCTTGTGAAAAAGGAGGACGTCAGTTAGCGCTTCTGCGTGGATTACCAACGCCTGAATGCGGTCACCAGGAAAGACTCCTATCCACTGCCACGCATTGACGACGCGTTGGACTACATCAGTAGCTCCAAATGGTCTAGCTCGCTCGATCTGCGGAGCAGCTACTGGCAAGTGGAGCTGGCCCCCGGACGCTCGACACAAGACCGCCTTCACCATAGGGCAGGGCTTTGAGCAAAACGGAGCAGAATTACTGCGTTACCCGCCGGGAGCTCCTCGCTGCCATCGCAGCTCTGCGGCACTTCCGGCCCTACCTGCACGGCACCAGGTTCCTTGTGCAGACCGACCATGCTTCCCTCACTTGGCTCTTGAACTTTAAAAACCCAGAGGGCCAGGTGGCCCGCTGGCTGGAAACGCTACAGGGGTATAACTTTGTGGCCATGCGCAGCGGCTGGCTGCAAGCACTGTCCCCGGCAGGAAGCCCGGACCCAGTTGGCCCCGACAATGGTCACCCTGAGGACTGTCGATGGGGAGGTTGGTTGCCTTCCTCTCTCCCCCGCCCAGGTCCAAGAAGTGCAGGAGCGCGACGCGGCGCTCGTCCACGTGCAGAGTTGGCTGGCGGCTGGGAAGCGGCCGGAGTGGGTGGACGCGGCCGCCCTGGACACGGAAATGAGAGCCTACCACTCCCAGTGGGCTAGCCAAGAGGCGCGGGACGGCGTCCTCTATCGGCGGTGGCGGGCCCGGGGGCCGACCTGTTGCAGCTACCTAATGCAGCTTCGGGAACAACAAGACTCTCCGACGCCTCAGGGGCCGGTTTTACTGGCCTGGCTGCCGACAGGACGTAGACACCTACGTGAACTGCTACGACGTCTGCACGGCCCAGAAGGGGCCCATCCGGCGGCCGCATGCCCCACTGCAGCAATACTTGGTGGGGGCCCCGATGGAGCAAATTGGAGTAGACATCCTCGGCCCATGCCCATTCAGTAGCTCCAAAACTGTGCACACCATTACTAGAGCCTCCATTTGGAGTCTAACTCTAGGTCACATCCAGCACTAAACCAAATCCAAATGCTCTGACCAGCAGCAATTAAAAGTCCCACCAACATAAGGGACAGTTATAGAATAAGAGTGATTTTATGACATGCGTTTGATTCATTTATTTATTAATAACAGTAGTTATTCATTCATCAGGACAGGGTTTACTTGGCATGGACAGTCTATGATTTTCAACATGGATGTTCTGTACCAGATTCAGCTTAAAGGCTCAGTTTCATCTGTAGTATCTGAGCAGGTAAATACAAGAATGTAAAAAAGACAAGAACAAAACATTAAGTAAAACAGAAAATAACAATGAAAACAAACAGTTTGTGTTATTACAAATACTAATGTGTTATTCAATAAAGTCAAATAAGATATCATCATTAAACTTGATAGACTGGGGTAAGAATTACCTTTATTTTACTCTATACTCAATACAAATCAGAATACAAAACATATTTCAGAACTTTAAGTTAATAACAGCCTTTCTATCCAAATCAAGAGCTGGATGAGCCTGTATTGTGGAACAGGGGTTCCCAAAAAGGTTTGTGAAGGAGTCTTAGGGGGTCCGTAACAAATGGAAAATATTTACCTTTTAAGAATATATTGATTATTTTTACATAATCATTTATATGTATGTTTATTTAAAATATTACGTATTTTAAACTTTTGGAAACAATAATGCTGGTTTACACATCCTTGGTAAACTTTTATCATAGTAATTACATATTTATATTACACTATATACCTATCTGATATCGATCCACAGTATTAAAGGTCATTTAAGACATTTCAAGACATTTTAGGCAAAAAAACCTAAAAATTAAGCAATTACATTTTAACACTTTTAATAGTCTGCCCATGCCAGAAGCACAGGAAGTGATGTTCTCTGGCACAACTGCTTGACAGCTCAGCTGGTTGACGGTAGAGTAAAAAAGAGTGGCTGCTGTTTCTCCTAAGTCCGATTCAATTAGACAGTTAGATACTTTATTAAATTATTATTATTCAATCATAATAGGGGGGTTCTACCTGAATGTATTCTTCAGTGCCCGCTTAAACTGAGTCTTAGTTAAAACACTTCCTCAATTCATACATTTGTAGGGCTTTTTACCTGTATGAATTTTCAGGTGGCAATTTAAATTACATGCTATGCTAAAACACTTCCCACACTGAATACATTTGTAGGGCTTTTCACCTGTATGAATTCTCAGGTGGCAATTTAAATTACATGCTTGGCTAAAACACTTCCCACACTGAGGGCATTTGTAGAGCTTTGCACCTGTGTGAATCAGCTTATGTTTATTTAAATTAGACTGCTGTTTAAAACACTTCCCACACTGAATACATTTGTAGGGCTTTTCACCTGTATGAATTCTCAGGTGGCAATTTAAATTACATGCTTGGCTAAAACACTTCCCACACTGAGGGCATTTGTAGAGCTTTTCACCTGTGTGAATCAGCTTATGTTTATTTAAATTAGACTGCTGTTTAAAACATTTTCCACATTGAATACATTTGTAGGGCTTTTCACCTGTATGAACTCTCATGTGGCTCCTTAAATTATCTCCTTTGTTAAAACACTTCCCACACTGAGTGCATTTGTAGGGCTTTTCACCTGTGTGAATCATAGTATGTTTATTTAAATTAGACTGCTGTTTAAAACACATCCCACATTGAATACATTTGTAGGGCTTTTCAGCTGTGTGAATCATCTTATGTCTACTTAAATTCGAATGGTGCTTAAAACTTTTCCCACACTGAGTACATTTGTAGGACTTTCCACCTGTATGAGTTCTTAGGTGGTAATTTAAATCGTATTCTTGGCTAAAACACTTCCCACACAGAGTGCATTTGTAGGGCTTTTCACCCGTATGAATTATCTTATGTTTATTTAAATTAGACTGCTGTTTAAAACACTTCCCACATCGAATACATTTGTAGGGCTTTTCACCTGTATGAACTCTCATGTGGCTCCTTAAATGATCTGCTTTGTTAAAACACTTCCCACACAGAGTACATTTGTAGGGCTTTTCACCTGTGTGAATCATCTTATGTCTATTTAAATTAGACTGCTGTTTAAAACACTTCCCACATCGAATACATTTGTAGGGCTTTTCACCTGTATGAACTCTCGTGTGGCTCCTTAAATAACCTGCTTTGTTAAAACACTTCCCACATAGAGTACATTTGTAGGTGACTTTACCTGTATGGCCTTTTTTGTGTTTTCTAAAACTGGGTGTGCATTTTAAAGGTTTTTTACGTGCATTAATTGTCTTGTGGCCATTCAAATGTGATTGATTATTAATATTCATGAGATCACTCACTAAACCTTCACACTTAATTTGATCAGATTTAATACTGACACATTTAATATCCTGCAAGTCACTGTCCCATTCAGCCTTAATGTAGCCTCCATCATCAGTCTCTGTTTTGATCTGGTCAGGATGCAGGTGGGGTACATATCCTAGCTCTGTACTGTCAAGGCTCTCTTTCTTAATAAAATCCCCATTGTGGATGGAGCCCAGATCAGTCTCTGTTTTTGTCAGTGGTGAGTGTGTCTGGTGTAGATCACTGACCCCGCTGTGTGCTGTAACACACTCTGACTCCAGTGTGTTGAGTCCTGGAGCAGCACACTCTGCCATGTGGACACACTCCAGTCCACTGACGACTTATTTCTGTCTGATCCTGTTCTGCTCAGTGGGCTCTGGTAGTGTTGTCTCAGTGTCCTGTCAGACACACCTGACTACATCACACTGCTGCTCAAAGCTGTGAAGTGCAGCTCCTGCAGGGAAAGGGGGGGCAAGGGGGGGTCAGGGGCAGGTAGACTTAATAAAACTGGTCCTACTGCATCAATCAGAATTCAGAAGTGTATGGATACACACCTACATCAATTAAATAAACCTCCATTAACTGACGATCTACTAATATAACTTTCTGCAATAGGTTCCATGCAGTTGTTGCATTTTTTCCCCACATTTCTCTAGGCAATTCAAATACATTTGCATTTTTATATTACTGCACGTCAATAAGTTTTAAAGCAGTTTAGCATGAGCCTTGATACACATGATAGCTCACAGGACATTTATGGATGATTATACAATGTAATCTCAGTGTCTTGTTTGTATCACTGTCTTTACAATACAATATAACATCAGCTACCTTTGCCTAGCTAGCTAGCTATCCATGGAACGGTGGCGATAAAATCTGTTTTTGTTTTACACAATAGAAGTTATATTAACAATGTGTCCGCGCACAATTCTGTAAGTATAAAAACAAATGTCTGTTTCCAAAACCGCAGACTAAATTAAAGGAAACAAAAAAAGAAATAGATATGACTACGGTTAGCTTTTGAAATGTTTATGCGTAGTGAGTTTTTACTGTGAAGAGTCAGTTGAGATGTGCCCAGAATATACACATTTTGCGTGCAGATATGCAAAAACAAAAAGCACGCCTGTCAGTCAAGCAGAATCGACTATGCAGGCCGTGGTATAGATATGTCTATGCTATCGACCGCTTAGATTATCTGGTAAAAGCTCGACAACCTTCTGAAGAGTTCTGCAGACCAAATGCACATTTGCTGACGTCTGGCCAACGCTAAAAACGAACCCAAAACAATATCTCCCCGGCAGACTTGGGTTGGATTTATCAGGCCCAGATAGGAGACGCGTGTTATCGGGGTATCCAGCTAGCGCAAAAGAAAATAAGATACCACTATCTGTTTAAAGACCATACCCGTATTCGGTCAGATCCCTCTGCTTGATTGTCCAATAATTGTCCTCGCACACTCAGTGTATCTTGATGGAATTCTCATTCTCTATGATTTATTCGTGTTAATTAGCAAACTGCTAAGCGGAAGTTACTTCTTCTATTGCGTTAAATGGCATGCTGTAAAAATGAATCGCACATTACTACCCCCTACTGTGCTGGAGTGTAGAAATTGGGTGTCAGAAACTACATTGGCCAATATTTTGAGCATATGGCGGGCGCGGTCAAAATCATAAAAAAACTCACACAACATGCTTTTTCTTTTCTATAAGAATATATAATCACAAGTATGTTTTTGTTTGTAGTAACTCTAGTTTAGTGAGGATGGTAGCAAAAACGCCTCTGGGTGGGAGTGTATTGCTAGTTGTGTCAGTTCCAAATGGCATATTTCTCGCCTCCGACTAAATCGGTAGTTTCGCGTACTACAATAAAGATGTACATTTCTTGACGAAACTGCCTGCTCACGCCCTAGATTTAAATGAGCAGTCAATTGATTCAAAGTTGCTGTTTAGCTCTGCACCTCAAACGAATGCACGGACATCACCAAGGCAGTGTTAAAACAAATAAGCCCAACACTATTAGCCTCTATATATAAACAAATAGGCAAAACAAACACACAGCAGTTTATAGGGTAATAGTTTTTCCCCCCATACTTTCCCCACTTCTTTGGTGGTTCGCTTGGGGATCCGTGGGAGGGCAAATGACCTCTTAGCAGCAGCAAGCACGGATTAAGAACACGGAGGCCCATGGGCCGACACACAGTGAAGCCCCCACCCACGGACATTTACAAGTTCATTTGGCAACAATCACACATTACATTACATTACATTACATTACAGGCATTTAGCAGACACTCTTATCCAAAGCGACTTACACAGTTTCATATTTCTTTACATACAATCCATTTATACAGCTGGATATTTTACTGAAGCAATTCAGGTTAAGTACCTTGCTCAAGGGTACAACGGCAGTGTCAACGGCAGTGTCCCCACCTGGGATCGAACCTGCAACCTTTGCAAACACACAAAGTCTGCAATACTTATCTCGTTGTCAATGTCCGTAATCCTATTCAAAATCCAAGTCAGTTCCGCAATCCAGTCCGTAGTCGAAATCCAAAGGGGGGTCCTAGGGGGAAACTCTAACATTATACACGCGGCCCGACACAGCTACTACGCTTATTGACAAACTGTTGCGCTACTTATTAAACCAGCAATAAACATTAAAATGTGGTAGCCTAAAAGAGTGAGCTGTCTTACCTTAAAACATGTGTTTTTTCCTCGCCTTCCTCTGGGCAAAAGCGTCCACCACGTCATTAAAATCCAGGCCTCTGACCAAATCTGACTCAATTGCCATCAGTGACAAGGAGCTAGCTAGCTACCTTCTGTGTCGTTGGCATCAACATCGGAAACATCCTCCTCGCGTTGCACTAGAACTAGCCACAGCTTGGCTGCTAAATTCACTATCGAGCTGGCTGGCAGTGCGTACATCCACTGCAGCAGGTTTAAAATAATTCGAAATTGCAGGAATAGCCGCCAGCATTGCCCCACTGCTCCCCCGTCTATCTATTTAGATTTTTCCTATTTGTTTTTTGATCAAACCCAGACGCTATTCTACACAAAGCTAACTAACGCTAACTTCCGTAAAAGCCGGCGATGACGTACCCTCATCAATTAAATCACCCTATAAAGATGAAAGCCAATAATATAACACATACGTATATTTTTAAACTTAACCGTTAAACTCAGTGGATCAGAGGGGGAAAAAACGAGAAAGTGGGATGCGCTAGCTAGTTGCACAGGCCAGTTGACTCCTTGGAGGCGGGAGGCGGTTTCTCAGCGGGAGTTACGCTGCGTGTATTCAACTGTCTATTTGTGAGAGCGAGTGACGGGACGGGGCCCTTTGGGCTCAAGGGCCCATGGGCAATGGCCCAATCGGCCCGGTTCAAGATCCGTGCTTGAACAGCAGGCCATATGAATTACTTGTGGTGAACAGACTGTTTAATTCTATAACATCTGGGGAAATAGTTCTCATAAATATATAGGATAGGACTCCCAAACAAGCAACCACATTTTTAAAACAAGCCCAAAAAACTGGAAACCCGACTCTCAAATTTTTCAAGCGACCTTGGAAAAAAACAAGCCCAAAGTCACGTATTATAAGCGGACTTGGCAACACTGCACCAAGGCCGTAACCACATATTAAATATTAGGGGTACATAATGAAAGGGAATGTTGGCAACCTTTAACACTCAAAGAGCCATTTGGACCCGGTTTCCACGGAAAAGAAAACACTGGGAGCCGCCAGTGGCGTAGCGAGCCGCGTAAACGGGTCCCCATTTTCTGTCGACTGGGGGGGGTGGTACACGCGAAAAAAAGCTGAGACCAGGGGCCTCATTTATAAAAAGTTGCGTAGAAACCATCCTATATTTGATCTAAGATCATTTCTGAAATGTGCGTAAGTGTGATTCAGAGAAACTGAACGTACGCCCAAAAAAACGTGCGTACGCCAGTCCCCAGATGTGAAATCTATAAATCGCAAATGATCTTGAAATTGTGCGTAGCTGAATGGTTTTAGATCTCCGCCTTGTAAACGCCCCCTAATTAATATCATTAGCATATAAAGGAGCACGAATCAAAACAGAAATTTTCTACTTGATAATGGCGAGCTGCAAGAAAAAGAATTTTAGCGAGGCGGAAATCGAGGTCTTGTTGGCGGAGGTGCAGCTGTGTGCAGGGACGCTGTTTGGGAGCCTTTCCAATGGCTTTACCAGTACAACCAAGTACGTGGCCTGGCAGTCTGTAGCCCAGGCTGTGAACGGGGGGCAGCAAAGGTCCCTGAAGGACGTAAATAATTTTAAAACTGAGGTCAAAATCTCTAATAACTCGTTCCCTTCTTATTGCGCGGTTGGCGATATCTTCGAGAAGCGAAGCCATTCTATTTTATAGCCTACAGATTGACCGAAGTGTTTTACACGCGTGGAACCATAATATAGTGTGCATTTGTACCTCGGCTAGAACGGTCTTGTGGCGTGCTTGTAAAGTGTACTTATCCGGCGTTAGATTTTGTTTGCTTAGCCTCTGCGTTCGTATCCTGTCCCATCGGGTAGAATTGGCACTTAATGCTACTTTGTTATTGTAACTAGCTGGCTATAGTGTCGCTGACATCCAGCAGTTATTAGATTATATCGCTGCGTTGTAACTGTATTTCAAAGCTGATTGCGACTCAGCTGTTTTCAATCGGTTTTATTGTATCAGCCCGTGTTTGTTGTTGAGTGTTCCTTTAGTAGCCTTAGAAAGCTAACAGTTGTTAATTACTGTGCATTGTTGTCAGGTGGCACTCGCCACTTAGTGCCTAGCATCACTCGGCTATATTAGCAGCCATAGTTGTGGATAGCGGCAGCTTTTCGCGGCAGCCTCCCCGGACGAAGACTCGGCGGACAAAGACGGAGGAGTCTACCTGCAGGAGTCCACAGAGGGGGGCCAGCTAGGGAGTGCTCGCCGCATGGTAAGTATCATAGTTTTGTATCTCCCTGTTGTACTACCTCTGCATCTAACACTACATGCTTCCTCCCTATCCCAGTCCATGTCTCCTCTTCTAGATTGCCTAGAAAGAGAGATTCTACCCACACCCGTAATCTGTCCAACCTCATCCACCCTCCTAGATCTCCCGGTGTTGACGTGGTGGTAGCAGGCGGACTTTGGAACTGCCAGTCCGCTGTCCGGAAGGCCGATTTAATCTCGGCCCAGGCCTCACTACTCTCCCTGCAGTTCCTGGCGCTTACGGAGACCTGGATCACTCCGCATAACACGGCCACCCCTGCTGCTCTCTCTGCCGCCTACACCTTCTCCCACACTCCATGACCCTCAGGTAGAGGTGGAGGGACAGGTATACTCATTTCCCCCCTGTGGAGATTTGGTATTGTTCCTCTTCCTCACTTCTCACCCTCCTCCTTTGAATTTCATGCTGTCACTGTCACTGTTCCATGTAAACTGCACATCATTGTTCTTTATCGCCCTCCAGGTCCACTGGGGAGTTTCCTAGACGAGATGGATGCCCTACTCAGTGCCTTCCCTGAGGACGGCACTCCCGTCTTACTCCTCGGGGACTTCAACCTGCAGCTAGAGACCTCCCAGGCCTCTGCATTCCTCCCCCTCCTTCAGTCCTTTGACTTCACCATGGCTGAATCCCCATCCACCCACAAGGCCGGTAACCAACTGGACCTGGTCTTCACCAGGAACTGCGCCTCACCCAACATTACGGTATCGCCTCTACATGTGTCTGACCATTCCTTTCTGTCTTTCTCCCTCCCCCTCCCCTCTGTCCCTAAACCATCTTCACCTGCTCCCACTGTCCTTGTCCGTCGCAACCTTCGCTCTCTCTCACCCGCTGCCCTGTCAGCCACTGTCCTATCTTCCCTTCCCCCTGCTGATGCCTTCTCTCAGCTACCTGCTGAAGTAGCATCATCCACCCTACTTTCCTCTCTCTCCTCCTCCTTTGACTTACTCTGTCCTCTATCCGCTAAACCCGCTCGTCCCCCGCCCCCGCCCCTGGCTAACCGATTCCATTCGGGCTAACCGACTGAAGCTGCGTGCGGCAGAAAGGAAATGGAGAAAATCCAAATCCCCTGTTGCTCTGTCTGACTTCCACACACTCCTGGCCTCCTTCTCCGCTAACCTCTCCTCTGCTAAGTCTGCATTCTTCCTTTCTAAGATTCAATCCTCTGTTTCCAACCCACGTAAACTCTATGCTACGTTTTCCTCTCTCCTCACCCCTCCTCCTCCCCCACCCCCCTCCTCTATAACCGCCGATGACTTCTCATCCTTCTTTCACGAGAAGGTTGAGGTAATTCGCAACTCCTTCCCCCCTACCTCTCCCTCTCCCATCCCGCTACCTAAACCTCCCACCTCTCTGTCCTCCTTCTCACCCCTCCCTGACTCGGACATCCTTCAACTTGTTCTCTCCCCACCGTCCCACCACCTGCCCGCTTGATCCCATTCCTTCCCCCCTCTTCCAGTCCATTGCTATGGACATCCTCCCCTTTGTCTCTAATGTCATTAACTCCTCTCTTTCCTCTGGCTCTGTCCCCTCCTCCCTCAAATGCGCTCAGGTTGTCCCCCTCCTCAAAAAACCCTCTCTGAATCCTGCTGTCATCTCTAACTACCGACCTGTCTCTCTCCTCCCTTTCCTCTCCAAAACGTTAGAGCGGGCTGTCTATAATCAACTGTCTGCTCATCTCTTACAGAACGACCTGCTTGATCCCAACCAATCTGGGTTCAGAGCCGGCCACTCCACAGAGACTGCTCTCCTTGCGGTCACTGAGGCTCTTCACGTCGCTAAGTCCCGATCCCTTAGCTCCGTCCTCCTCCTCCTTGACCTGTCGGCGGCATTCGACACCGTGGACCACCGGATCCTGCTCTCATCTCTTGTCGAGATGGGAATCTCTGGATCTGTGCTGACATGGTTTGAGTCCTACCTGGCTGACCGGTCCTACCAGGTGGCCTGGAGAGGATCCCTCTCCTCTCCCCGCACCCTCTCTACCGGTGTCCCGCAGGGCTCGGTGCTAGGCCCTGTCCTATTTTCTCTGTACACCAAGTCACTTGGCTCTGTTATCTCTGCTCATGGTTTTTCCTATCACTGTTATGCTGATGACACTCAACTGTTTCTCTCCTTCCCTCCATCTGATACCCAGGTCCCGGCACGGATCTCTGCATGCCTGGCTGACATCTCCGCATGGATGTCCACCCACCACCTGAAGCTGAACCTGGGGAAGACAGAGCTGCTCTTCCTCCCAGCGAAGGCTCCCCGATGATTGATGCGTCAATTACCGTGGAAGGCTCCATAGTGTCTCCGTCCCAGTCTGCCAGGAGTCTCGGGGTAACCCTGGACAACCAGCTGTGCTTCTCGAGCCATATTGCAGCGATCTCCCGGACCTGCCGTTTCTCCCTCCACAACATCCGGAGGATCAGACCGTTCCTCACCCAAGAGGCCACTCAACTCCTGGTCCAGGCCCTGGTGATCTCACGTCTGGACTACTGCAATTCCTTGCTGGCAGGCCTTCCGGCCTGTGCCATCAAGCCACTGCAACTAGTCCAGAACGCTGCTGCTCGCCTGGTGTTCAACCAGCCGAAGTTCACCCACGTCACCCCTCTACTCTCCTCTCTGCATTGGCTCCCCATCGCAGCACGCATCAGATTCAAGTCACTGGTGCTTGCTTTTCAAGCGGCCAGAGGTACTGCTCCCCCATACCTCCAGTCACTCATCACGCCCTACACCCCGTCCAGACCCCTCCGCTCCGCCTCCGCTGGCAGACTGACTGCCCCATCCCTCCGGGCGCCTGGCAGCCGCTCTCCTCGCGGTCTCGCCTCTTCTCTGTCCTGGTCCCTCGTTGGTGGAACGACCTCCCGCAATCGGTCAGGACTGCGGAATCACTTCCAATCTTCCGCAAGAGACTCAAAACCCACCTCTTCAGACTCCACTACCACTGAACACTGTCCATCTAGTCAATCTGTCATCACCACTGTTTACTTGTTCAAAAAAAAAAAAACCCACTAACCTTTTCTTTCCCAATGTTACAGGTACGATACGCAGACGCCTGCAATGATGTCTTTTGCCGTTTTACTGCACTGATCTTGTACGCTAACTTTGATTGTTCTCACCTTGTATTAATGCACATCTTGTAAGTCGCTCTGGATAAGAGCGTCTGCTAAATGCTTAAAATGTAAAATGTAAATGTAAATGTAATATGTATTAAATACATTTCAAGGATGTGTCAATTGTTCTAATTGGGGTAGTTTTGGAAAACCAATGTGTGTTTTTGTTTTGTTTTCCACAAGTGGCTTAGCTTATATTGTTTTAATTTATTAATAAATGTATTGTGCAAACCATTACGTATAGCCTAAGCAATGTGTTCAATCTGGTAATACTACTACTACTACTACTACTAATAATAATAATAATAGGCAGCAGACATGTTGGCGCTGTTAGATTTCCGAATACATTTTACATTACATTTACATTTTAAGCATTTAGCAGATGCTCTTATCCAGAGCGACTTACAATATGTACATTAATACATGGTAGGAACAATCATAGTACGCGCAAGAGATCAGTGCAGTAATACAGCAATAAACCATTGCAGGCAGCCGCGTACCATACCTGTAACACTGGGAAGGAAAAGGTTAGTCAATTATAATTTTTTAATGGAGTAAGCAGGGGTATATAGTGTTGAGGAAGTAGGCAGTGGTGATGACAATTAGCGAGATGTACAGAATTCAGTGGTAGTGGAGTCTGAAAAGGTGGGTTTTGAGTCTCTCGCGGAAGATCGCAGGTGATTCCGCGGTCCTGACCGATTGCGGAAGATAATTTCACCAGCGAGGGGTCAGGACAGAGAAGAGACGAGACCGCGAATACCTGCAGTACTCAAACATTGCCACAAGGAAAGTGCGTATGCCAGGTTGAAACCTGACGTGGAGGTAAGTACTTTTCCACGTCAAAGACCGTTTTTATAAATCTGAACTTTGACGTGGATTTGAGCGTACGCACGTTCTAAGATCAAATTTGTGCGTAAGTACGTTTTATAAATGAGGCCCCAGTTCATGTATTTCGCGGACCGGGGTGCAACGCGAAAAAATTATTGCGCCCCTCGGATTTTCGATTCAATTGGATAATTATAATTTATTTTTCCCAAGCCACGCGGAGCCGCAGCATAAGGATGAAAGAGCCGCAGGTTGCCGACCCCTGGGTTAACATAACAGATATGACTGTTAAACCTATGGACATCACTATCCAGGAAAACACACTTCCGACCACAGTTGCCCTTTGTTGATGTCTTTCCCTCAGAATTCCATTCCACGGCCTCGGAGACCAGGGGCCTTATTTATAAAAAGTTGCGTAGAAACCATCCTATATTTGATCTAAGATCATTTCTGAAATGTGCGTAAGTGTGATTCAGAGAAACTGAACGTACGCACAAAAAAACGTTTACAAGGCGGGGATCTAAAACCATTCACCTGCGCACAATTTCAAGATAATTTGCGATTTATAGATTTCACATCTGGGGGACTGGCGTAGGCTACGCAAGTTTTTTTGTGCGTACGTTCAGTTTCTCTGAATCACACTTACGCACATTTCAGAAATGATCTTAGATCAAATATAGGATGGTTTCTACGCAACTTTTTATAAATGAGGCCTCAGGGTTCAATTCCCCGTCTCGCCAGAGTCGGCTCTGGCCGGGAGTGGCACCAGGGGCGGCGATTGTTTGTCCGCCCCAGGGAGGTGGGTGGGAAGCCGACATGACGTTCGCTGCGCATAAGAGTGGCCCTGTAGTACCGGGTTACGGTTGACGGCTTGACGAGTGCCGTCACGGAGGAGGTCTGAGCAGGTAAAAAACAACAAAGCAAGTAAAACAGAAAGTAACCAAGCAATGAAATGGCCTTAAGAACACAATATTAAAACAAACAGTTAGGGTTGATTTTTTATTCAGTAAAAATACCCCCTGGCTAACCGATTCCATTCGGGCTAACCGACTAAAACTGCGAGCGGCAGAAAGGAAATGGAGAAAATCCAAATCCCCTGTAGCTTTGTCTGATTTCCACACACTCCTGGCTTCCTTCTCCTCTAACCTTTCCTCTGTTAAATCTGCATTTTTCCTTTCTAAGATTCAATCTTCTGTTTCCAACCCACGTAAACTCTATTCTACGTTTTCCTCTCTCCTCACCCCTCCTCCTCCCCCACCCCCTCCTCTCTAACCGCCGATGACTTCTCATCCTTCTTTCACGAGAAGGTCGATGTCATTCGCAACTCCTTCCCCCAACCTCTCCCTCACCCATCTCGCTACCTAAACCTCCCACCCCTCTGTCCTCCTTCTCGCCCCTTGCTGACTCAGACATCCTTCAACTTGTTCTCTCCCACCGTCCCACCACCCGCCCTCTTGATCCCATTGCTTCCCCCCTCTTCCAGTCCATTCCTATGGACATCCTCCCCTTTGTCTCCAATGTCATTAACTCCTCTCTTTCCTCTGGCTCTGTTCCCTCCTCCCTCAAATGCGCTCATGTTGTCCCCCTCCTCAAAAAACCCTCTCTGAATCCTGCTGTCATCTCTAACTACCGACCTGTCTCTCTCCTCCCATTCCTTTCCAAAACATTAGAGCGGGCTGTCTATAATCAACTGTCTGTTCATCTCTTACAGAATGAACTGCTTGATCCCAACCAATCTGGGTTCAGAGCGGTCACTGAGGCTCTTCACGGGGCTAAGTCCCGATCCGTTATCTCCGTCCTCCTCCTCCTCGACCTGTCGGCGGCATTAGACACCGTGGACCACCGGATCCTGCTCTCATCTCTCGCCGAGATTGGAATCTCTGGATCTGTGTTGACATGGTTTGAGTCCTACCTGGCTGACCGGTCCTACCAGGTGGCCTGGAGAGGATCCCTCTCCTCTCCCCACACCCTCTCTACTGGAGTCCCGCAGGGCTCGGTGCTAGGCCCCGCCCTATTCTCTCTGTACACCAAGTCACTTGGCTCTGTTATTTCTGCTCATGGTTTTTCCTATCACTGTTATGCTGATGACACTCAACTCTTTCTCTCCATCTGATACCCAGGTCCCGGCACGGATCTCTGCATGCCTGGCTGACATCTCCGCATGGATGTCCACCCACCACCTGAAGCTGAACCTGGGGAAGACAGAGCTGCTCTTCTTCCCTGCGAAGGGCTCCCCAACGATTGATGCGTCAATCACCGTGGAAGGCTCCATAGTGTCTCCGTCTCAGTCTGCCAGGAGCCTTGGAGTGACCCTGGACAACCAGCTGTGCTTCTCGAGCCATATTGCAGCGATCACTCGGACCTGCCGTTTCTCTCTCCACAACATCCGGAGGATCCGACCGTTCCTCACCCAAGAGGCCACTCAACTCCTGGTCCAGGCCCTGGTGATCTCACGTCTGGACTACTGCAATTCCTTGCTGGCAGGCCTTCCGGCCTGTGCCATCAAGCCACTGCAACTAGTCCAGAATGCTGCCGCTCGCCTGGTGTTCAACCAGCCGAAGTTCACCCACGTCACCCATCTACTCTCCTCTTTGCACTGGCTCCCCATCGCAGCACGCATCAGATTCAAGTCACTGGTGCTTGCTTTTCAAGCGGCCAGAGGTACTGCTCCCCCATACCTCCAGTCACTCATCACTCCCTACACCCTGCCCAGACCCCTCCGCTCCACCTCCTCTGGCAAACTGACTGCCCCATCCCTCCGGGCGCCTGGCAGCCGCTCCTCGCAGTCTCGCCTCTTCTCTGTCCTGGTCCCTCGCTGGTGGAACGACCTCCTGCAATCGGTCAGGACTGCGGAATCACTTCCAATCTTCCGCAAGAGACTCAAAACCCACCTCTTCAGACTCCACTACCACTGAACCCTGTCCATCTAATCAATCTGTCGTCACCACTGTTTACTTGTTCTACACTATAAAAAAATAATAATAATAATAATTAAAAAAACACTAACCTTTTCTTTCCCAGTGTTACAGGTATGATACGCAGGCGCCTGTCATTACTGCACTGATCTTGTGCGCTATTATGTCTATTGCTGTATTACTGCACTGATCTTGTGTAAATTGAAGTAAGCTAACTATGATTGTTCTTACTGACTCGGGTCTAGTAGTGATTCGTTTTTAGTAAGACTCAATTGAATCTTGTAAGAACATTAATGCACATCTTGTAAGTCGCTCTGGATAAGAGCGTCTGCTAAATGCTTAAAATTTAAAATGTTGTAAATTGAAGTACGTTTTCCGAAGGCAGCCATTGGTTCCAGCTCTTAATTCCATACGGTTCCCATAAAACATGGTTCCCACAGTTCGAATTGAATTACTCTTTTTACTGACTCGGGAGTAGTGATTCGTTTTCTCAATTGAATCGTTCATTTTACTCTTTCAATTGACGAATATAAGAACATAAGAACATAAGAATACATAATGACGAGAACGGGCCGTTCGGCCCATCTAGGCTTGTCATGTCCTAATCTAAAAAGTATCTAGTATTACATCTAGCCTGGACTTGAATAGCCAAGCGTTTCTGCCTCTACTACCCAACCTGGCAAGCTGTTCCAGGCATTGACAACTCTCTGTGTAAAGAAAAACGTCCTAATATCTGTGCGGAATTTGCCTTTAACTAATTTCCACCTGTGGCCTCTTGTTCTGCTGACCCCACTTATCTTAAAAAAGCTTTGGTATTTTACTTTGGTAATCCCTTTTAGGAATTTAAAAACCTAAATCAAATCCCCCCTAAGTCTCCATTTGCTAAGCTTAAATAGATGGAGTGCCTTAAGCCTATCATCATAACTTTTACCTTTCATACCAGGTATCAGTTTAGTTGCCCTTCTTTGGACTTTTTCAAGAGCTTCTATATCTTTCTTGTAGTGCGGTGCCCAGAACTGCACACAGTATTCTAAGTGAGGTCTGACAAAGGCATTATATAACATTAATATAACTCCTTTGATTTATACTCAATACTTTTTGCTATGAATCCCAGCATCCCCACACTGCTTTGATGCAGATAGGCTTTGATCAACTACAATTCTTTTTCAAATTGAACACCTACTAACTTTTCTCCTCCCATAAAATACTCCTGTCTAATGTTTTTATTTCCACATGCATAACTTTACATTTAGCAATATTGAATGTCATCTGCCATGAATCTGCCCATTTTTGGATTTTGTTTAAATCATCTTGGATTACTTTAGTCGATTCCAAACTGTTTGCCAAACCCCCAAGTTTAGTATCATCTGCAAATTTAACTATTTTGCTACTAACGTCCATATCAAGATCATTTATGTAAATAAGGACGAGCAGAGGTCCCAGCACCGATCCCTGCGGGACACCACTGCCCACAGCACCGAGGTCAGATATGGCCCCACCTACTGTTACTCTTTGTATTCACCCTTGCAGCCAATTATGAACCCACTCTGAAACTACTCCTGCAATTCCTACTGAATTCATTTTAGCAATAAGCTAAATGTGGTACCTTGTCAAATTCTTTCTGAAAGTCCAAATATATAATATCATAAGCCTGGTTCAGGTCAACACACTTTGTAGCCTCTTCAAAAAAGTCCAGGAGGTTTGTTAGGCATGACCTCCCTTTGAAAAAATGTTGGCTCTCCCTTAAAATACTATTATTTTTCAAGAATGATTCCAACTTATCCCTAATAATACATTCCAGCATTTTACATGCGATGCAAGTTAAAGTGACAGGACTATAGTTCCCTGGGTCAGTACAGTCCCCCTTCTTATATATTGCAATTATACTACCCTGCTTCCAGTCATCTGGTATTTCTCCAGTGATTATGGATTGAATGAAAATATCTGTCAATGGTTTATATATAAATTCCCCAAGTTCTTTGAGTACTCTGGGATATATGCCATCCGGGCCTGCTGCCTTATTTGTCTTAAGTTTTTGTAGTTTTTGTAGTACTTCTACATCCCTTATCTCAAAGTCCTCCAAAACATTCTGTACCTTGTCTATACATTTAGGCATATTTATAACCTCTTCTCTAGTAAAGCTCTCAACAAAGTAACTGTTTAGTATGTTAGCAATATCCTTCTTATTGTAAACCAAAGTTCCTTCTTTATTTTTAATGCACTTAACCTCATCCTTAACTTTCCTTTTTCTACTACAATATTGAAAAAACGTACTTTTTGCATCTTGGAAAATTTTAATTTCAAACCGCCTTTTAGCTGATCTTATTTCCTTTTTAGCCTTAGCCCACATATTACAATAATCTAACTTGTTTCTCTCTGAGTTATTCTTTTTATATACTCTGTACAGTCGCTTCTTTTGTCTCAAAATCTCCCGTAAAGATTTAGTCATCCACTGCGGAGATAGTTTTTTCATCCTATTTTTCCTTACTTTTGGGATTAATTTACACTGTACATCTACAATAACCCTTTTAAATATAGTCAATTTTTCATTCACAGTTCTGCAATCTAGAAGTTTTACCCAATCTATATTACTTACATTTTCTCTCATTTTATTAAAGTCAGCTCGTCTAAAATTAAAAATTCTAGAGTTAGAGGAGGTTGTCTTAACTTGCCAAAAAATATTAAAAAAATAACTTCACTGTGGTCACTTGCTCCTAGTGGTTCTCCTACCTCTGTGCTGCAAATTCTATCAGGACTGTTACACAAAACCAGATCCAGTATTGATTTCCCTCTCGTAGGCTGAGTAACAGATTGTACCAAAAAGCAGTCATTGACCATATCTAAAAACTCCTCTTCACATTTGCCCTGACCTGTCAATATCTCCCAATTTATAGAGGGGTAATTGAAGTCGCCCATTATTATCGTCTCTCCTTCAGCACAGATTTGTTTTATGTTACCAAAGAGTGTACTATTTATGTTACTGTCTGAAGCTGGAGGTCTATAGCATACTCCTATATTAAGGCCCTTTTCATGCTCTCCCAGTAATCTAATCCAAATGTCCTCACAAGAAACGAATGGGTTTATACCTGGAATTTCCTGCACATTAAGATTGTCTTTCACATAAAGGGCCACTCCCCCTCCTCTTTTATTAGTTCTATCCTTCCTAAACAATTTGTACCCCTCTACATTATATTCATCCCCATCCGCTGTGCCAAGCCATGTCTCAGTAATCCAAACAATGTCATAACCCCCATTCAACATGACAGCCTCCAGTTCCAAAAAAATATTTTTTATGCTTCTCGCATTTAAACACATGCACGTCAGAGCCTTACCCACACTTACATTGTCCTTCCCCTCCACACATAACTGTGCCGAACCATCTCTATTCACATTATGATCCAAAAAATCTTTATTAATTATATCCTCAGATTTATTATACTCTGCCCTGATATCTTCCATCTGGGCAGTCTGTACCTCCCTATCCATACTACTAATACTACTAATTTCCCTCCCTGCCCCCCCCAGTCCCTAGTTTAAATATTCCTCGGCTACCCTGAGCATACGCTGGCCCAATGCATCTGTACCCCTCCGGTTCAAGTGTAGCCACCTAGCATACTACACACAAACTAAATGGAGGGCAGCTAGCATTCCTGTGTTAAAATAATTTATCGCATTGTGCAAAAGCATTTAAATTGCGCGATGTTGCAGGACATAACATTGTAAAACCAAAAGCAAACCCATTAGCTGCTGACTGCCTAAACTCATGTTTTATGAGTGAACGAATGGGAATTACCATAGGCTACTGAACAAAATGAATGACACAACTCACAACTCTTTCGGAGCTCGAGAATAACAACTCTAGAGTTCTTCTAATCGGGTACATTCAGGGTTGGGTTGTAACGGAATACATGTAACGGCGTTACGTAATCAGAATACAAAAATCAAGTAGGGGAGAGCGGGGTATGTTGGCACACTTTCCACTGTGTCTTACCTGTACTGGGCACAATACATCAGAGTGGTATAAATGTCATACCAAATGAAAGGTGGAAGTCTTGGGCACATATTTTGTATTAATTGCATTTTCATGTATTATTTCAGTATGGAGTTGTAGACAGTTACATAGAGGGTGTGCACTTGGGACGACTTACCCCACCAGTGGGTAAGTTGTCACATTGGATTATCAACAAATAAGAACACAACACAGTAATTGTGAAGAAAACATTTCTTTTTACTTTAAAATTCAAAAAACAACCAAGTACATTTCATTACAGAACTCATCTAATCAGACTCATCTTCCAAGTCACAGTTCTGGCACACATAAATTGTGTGGCCTGGGGTGCAAGCATCATGGGCCCACTTCTTGCATCTCCCACACTGCACCCAAGTCTCGTTTGGGCGGCTGTTCGAAAATGGCTCCATGCAGACTAGGCATAAGCATTCCTCTTCATCCGCTGCTGACTCGTCCAGGTTTCTTTTTACCCTTGCCTTTTTATTCCCCAGAAACAGCCTTTTTTAGATTGCGATGTTTCCATTTGTAGTGCTTGCTTCACGGGTGTGTCTGTTAAAATTGCGGTCCTGCGCCGCTTTCTTCCATTATTAGCTTGTTTTCGGGGACCAGCTTTTGTAAATGGCCGGAGGTCCTCTGGAGTTGGTAGTCTGCTGGCATGGGAACTGACCGGGTCTGGGTGTGTCTCTGTGCCTGTGCTTGTGCCTGGCAGGGCAGGGTTGGTGCTTGTACCTGGCAGGGCAGGGTTGGTGCTTGTGCCTGGCAGGGCAGGCTTGGTGCTGGGGCCTGATGGGGCAGGGCGATCCGTGACATAGGATGGCGCAAACTCAGTTTCCAAAAGATGTCCCTGTTGTAAGGCTGTACCCCAGCTACCCTAAAGCCAGCCTGAATGTTCAGGGGTTGCCGCCACAGGATACGCGATTGCCACAATCCCAGGAATGTCATAAATAGTCATTGTTTTCCCAGGATTGTTCCTCATCCATGCATCACACGCCGTGTTGATGTGCCTTTTTAGCGGCCCGTAGACAGACCTGTCTAAGGGTTGAAGCCGATGAGAGCAGTGGGGTGGGAACGAGACCATAATTATGCCGTTTTCTTTGGCGTAATTGAGTCCATCAATGGACATATGAGATATGTGGTTGTCCAGAAGCAGCAAAGATGGTTTCTCCTTTGAGCATTTTGTATGCTCAGTGAAATGTTTAAGAAAGTCAACAAAGTGCACATCTTTCATCCACCCCGATGGATTTGCCGCCCCCCTGCTGCCAGGTGGTCCGCTGTTTAAAAAATGGTCTCGGAAGTTGACACGGGGGAATATGAAATATGGAGGTATACTATTTCCTGTGGCTGACACAGCACAGGCCAGTGTGACAAGTGTCCCCCTTTCAGCGGAGGTCAGCGACCCTACTTGTTTGAATCCGCGTCTGGCCACTACTTTGTCAGGCTTATGGACCGTGGTCACCCCAGTTTCGTCCACATTCCATATGTCCCCTGGTCCAAATCGATGCCTGTCCAGCACATTGGCTAAATTGTCGAAGAAGGCATTTACATTTTCCCGGTTGAAGCTACTAGCTCTGGCAAGGCTCGTTGCCTCAGGCTTTCTTATCGACAGCATTGGGTGCCTTTTTAAAAAGGCTGTAAACCACTCGGAGCTGGCCTTTTCTGTTTCAGCCCACGTTGGTGAGAACTTCAGCTTGTGTGCCACAGCAAACTGGTAGGCAAGTCTTTTGGTCTCACTAGGCGACAGACCGAAATAAATGTCCGCTGACCTGGCAATATAATGAACCAGCTGCATCTCCAACTCAGGTGGAAATATCTGCCGTGGCTTTCTATAGCCAACCACTGTTGTTGGCATGGCTGCCTGACTGACAATCTCTTCGCTGGTAATCTTTTCACAATACCGAGCCAGAGTACGGTAGTTTATATTAAAATCGTTTGCTGTGCTTCTGATTGATTTGTTCTCCAGCTTCACCTGTCTGACTGCCTTCAGCATTATATCCGGAGCTGTGCTACCATTCTCTGTCTTTCTTTTATAATTTCGCACCATCATCTCACTTTTTTTTGGTTCCTTCGTTTGTTTGTTCCTTTCCTTCCTCCCCTCAATGCATATTTCCTTCAAAAACAAATTTAAATTAGCCTCATGTGACAACTTGCCTCAAAGCCATTTAGACAACTACCCCCAAACGGGCATGTGGGCAAACGTTTGTTAAAAAACACGGTTAGTTCGACAAAATACTGCAGCTAACATATAAATAAACACCTTATTGTTTCCCTCATTCGGTACAGAAACATAATTTAGGACATTTTTATACCTAACACGGTTTTATTACATGAAATACACGACACCATTTACTTACTTTTGCAGGAAAAAAAAGGCGGCGCCTTCTGCTTGATTGCAATTAAAGAGGCCTGTGACCACCTGTGCAAAGTAATTTCAAGCTGGCCCTAATTGCACCAAAGCAGCTATTCCATTTTTTAGATGGCGCCCCTGTGGTTGGAGGTATGAACAGTGTGACAACTTACCCGTGTGACAACTTACCCTGCTCTCCCCTAACTGTATTCAGCTCGCGTTACATTTGAAAAACGAGTAATATGAATACAGTTACTTTAATAAACCTGAAGTGAATACATTTTGGATTACTTCTTGGAATTCTTGGTGGAAAGTTTTCCTTACAAACATTAATGAGCTGATATTCATTACTAAAGTTACAGCATGAAATTATCACGCCTACATGATTATCATCACACAGCTCACGAAAACTACAGCCGCTGCACAGAACCAAAAACTGCGTTTAAAAAAAGCGCGCGCCCACGCTCAGACAAACATTGATAGGGACAAGATGGAAAAAAAGTCAGCTTTTAGTTTGTGGCGTTATCGACACAATTTCCAGTTTAAAGAAGAACATGGGAAAAATCTGTCGGCCCAGTGTACCTTGTGTCTTCCAGGAATAACGATAATGTCGGCATCAAAGGACTCGACTTCGAATCTTAAAAAGAACTTGGAGTAAGTCGACGTTAGCTATAACCTTCAGTTTAATGAACAGTTCTGCAGTAATTTGCTGTTACCTGACTTTAGCCTACGGTTTGAGGCATCGCATTAACTGCTCTGCTAATTTTATACTGCTTTCTTTATTGTTGAAACGATGACATTTTATTTTATTCTTTTTATTTTTCCCAGTTTTCTCCCAATTTGGTAGACAATTGTACTCTACTATACGTCAATTACGTTATGCACTGCCGAGCATTCGCCGCTACATATCCCTTACAAGTCGCTGTTATTCCAGTGCCAAAAAAGTTTCAAAAGTTATTACATTGTTTTAGATGCTGTGTTTGAGTTATGCTAATGATGAGCCATCAAAACAGTAAAATAACTTGCCTTTCAATATCCCTTTACTTTTTATTATGATTAATTTTGAATCTGTCCATTCTAATTCCATAACATGTTAATGACGACGACTACAACAAAAAATGCAGATACAATGTTGCATATATTTAGCTAAATTGACATCTCAAATGTATTAGTATTTATTATTAAATGAACAGAAGCTGACCTGACCTCAACACAGTGGAAAGTTGAACATAACATCCTTTTTCAAAGTGTAATGCATAATAACTATTTAAATGTATTACTGATCAAATAAAAAAGTGAACATGGCGTGTGCAAAAGTTTGAGCACCCTTTTAGTACTAAGTAGCACCACCTTTGGCTATATAACAGCTTCCCAATGTCTCCTGTACCCCAAAACATACCCATCTGTGATAGAAAAAGTAAGTAATCCAAAAGTATTCTAAAAGTAATCTGATTACGTTACTTTTTTGAGACATGTAACTGTATTCGTATCGGATTACTTTCAGAGCCGTGTAATCAGTAATCAGGCACTAATTACATTTACAAAGTAACCCTCCCAACCCTGGGTACATTATATAGTTGTGTTTGCTTTCAGAACGACGCATTGCAATGGTTTACCACGTATGGGCCACGTTAATCTATCACGCCAAAGAACTGCTATCTCCGCTCCACTGAACGAATGAGACGTGTCTGAACTAATTGTTCGCAAACTGTTAACCTGGTTCTGAACAAGAATCTCAACATTTTCAAGTCTTCGTTCGCCGGTAGGGGGGTTCCTATGCGCTCTAGGGAAATGGTGATGACTGAATCAGTTTCTTTTCACTGAACGAATCGTTCGCGAATGAGTTAGGGAAAATAATCGAACTTCCCATCACGAGTAAAGGCCTATACATGCTCGCACGACTGCGACGCCACATCCTCTTCAACACGTGGCAGAGGTTGCGTTGATGTTGCAGAGGGTGTGGCAGAGGATGTCGCATACCTAGCACAAAAATCTAACTCGCAACATGTCGCGTAGATGTTGCACAGCATTGATTGGTTGGTTAGCGAATGGAGGCGGAGCTGTCATGGTCATAATTCATAGTACATAGTACATCGAGCTAGTACATCATTTTTTAAACATTTTAAGCATTTAGCAGACGCTTTTATCCAGAGTGACATCCAGATTAGGGGAGAAAGATAAAAGCAGCGATTTTTTTTATTCTGTGAAAAGACAGAAAAAGACCATTCCTCATTTCCCTTAATACATTCACATTATTTTTAAGAGTCGTCTGCTGGTTCCTTTGTTCCATGTGAATTTACTGTGATGAATGGAGTGTATCTGCCACGCCCGCGTAGCTTACCTGCCATGCCCACGCAACCTAATTTAGCGCACCTGGATGGACGCCTAATTAAGTGCACCTGGACTAATTGCCCTGCAAGACAGCAAGACTGGACTAATAAAAGCGGGACTCTTTTGTGAGCTGAGATTGAAGACGGCTAGGGGCTCTGCCGTTTGTGAGAAGGGGTTGTGAAGATCATGGACTTGCACAGAGACGGAATTCTTTGGAGTGCACCAATAAGTGTTCTGCATTACCTGCCTTGAGCTGTTCAGATTGCTCTGAACAATGTTTTAGTTTGACGGCTGCAGTTAGCAAGTTAATGCTATAAAGGTGAGTTGCTCGCACACAAGCTGCTTTCATGACAGGCATACTTCCTTTTTTTTTTTTTTTTTTTTTTTTTTTTCAAAGGTTTTAAAGTCTATTGTACTGACAGTACATTAAAGTCGGACATTCTGCAAACCACGAAGGATCGACTGTGGTCTTCACGTCATTCTAAATGATCTATTTAAGGTTGCAAATATCCAGGTGTTTTGTGTTGCGCTTTAGATTACATATAAATGTAACATGTCACTACAACACCTTCATCCACAGAATATTCAACTAACAAAACAAAGAAAGAACAGGGTGCATATACATTTTTTTAAGCATATAGCAGACGCTCTTATCCAGAGCGATTTGCTAGATGTGCATTAATACATGGTAAGAACAATCACAGTTCGCACAAGAGATCAGTGAAGTAATACAGCGATAGACATCGTTATTGGCAGTTACATACCATACCTGTATATATCTATGTCAATGTTAGCTCAGCAAATTTGTACACAAAGTGATTTTCCAAATGTGGACCTAGTTTATAGGTGAAATCTAATTGCAAATCTAAATACATTCATCTATTAAACTTGAACAATAAAATAAGTGTGGTTGCTCACCATTTTAATTGGGCTATGTATTCTGTGTATGCCCATTAGGTTTTTGATGAATTTATACTGGTTTTAAGCCTTGAAAATAAGGGCAGTTCTGACCCCTATGCTGTTTCTGATTTACATTAGGAGCGATTTATATTGAGGCGGGCAAGATCCGCCTGTAAAAAAACATGTGTATTGAGATAGACTTGATTAAATCTACTGTAACTCGCTTAATTCTCAACCGTTTTTTGTGACATTTGGTTTGTTATAGACGGTCATCTAATTCATTGTGTTATTGGTATATTGTAATTCACAAGTATGTGTGTGTGCGCGTGTGTTCTGGGGACGATGAGATTATAATAAATGGATAAATCCACACCTTTATGGACACTGCATTTGTGAAATTGATCGTCTTGACGTTTATTTGTGATTATACTTGTGCAATAACAATTATATTTTTTACAAACTGTTAATCCAGTATTACTTTTTTATTATTTTCTCAATTTACATCAGCTCGTTACACTTTTTTAAATCAAGAATGGCATGGTTCTCCAGACATTGGAACAGATACAACCTTGTGTAAAAAGTTACTGATGCAAAGTGGGGATCCAAAATCAACTAAAGTAGTACTCCTCACTCCTCATTGGCTGTCAATCTTCTTAGTCAACTCTGTGCTTTTCTTTATCTCTGAAGTGTCTTGTGAAACAAATGCCTACATCCATTAAATATCATAAATACACAAAATAAGAATGTGTTCATATATGACTAAATATTCACACTCATCAAATATGTTATGTACCAAATACGTATATTTATATAATTTAACACTTGCATTAACTAACAGGGCCACCTTTATCCTGGACATATAACAATGCACATGGGAATTAATACACATACAAATTAAATGTAATTCATGACTAAATAATATAGTATAACATGTTAAAATCAACACATAAATACAGATCATGGATTGCATTACACAATGGTATTTGACAAAGAATTAAAATAGCATTACTATAACAATAAAATAACAAATAATAAATATAAGCTCTGGATGGAGATGGGCCCCATCATTTTCAAAACTACAAATACTACAGTGCACTAGAAGTCCCCCATTGTTGTTTTCAAGACTGTCCAAGTTCACTGTTAATTAAATACATTAAAATAGATATGTTAAATATGTGTCAAATAGAGCAATAGCCTAAAATACTTACAATGAAGCACATTGCGAGCACGGACTGGTTCATTTGCTCATCATCAACACCTAACGCACTAAATCGGCACTAATTAGCATTTTTTACATTCTACGTGAGTATTGATAATGTGGTAGCCTATATCTTTCTATTAACGTATGCATCTTCATCCACATGCGGAGCATGCGCACGTGTGTGCCATCAGTGACTTCAACAACTCCAGGGAAGCGGCGATTTGCCTTTTGTTGGACATCCCTTGAGTTGGTTGGGAACGTAAATCTTTTCACTGTGTGAGACTGTAATTACAGAATGGGATGCCCCCATAGCGTCAAATTTAGAAATTTATGGCAAAATTGAATCCGTGACGAGATCTGTCACAAATGGCAATAATGCCCATCTTCTTTCTGAAAAGATTCTCGTCGTTTCTGCCTTGGTGGTCCTGCTAGCTACCTTGTGAGGTCTATTAAATACACGATAAGTTAAGAGTACTTTTAACGCTAAAGAATATTTACACATAGCTCCTGTTCTTACTTCTAGGAGTAAATTTGCACAATTCTTAGAATTTTCCCACAGTTAGGAGTACATTTTCAGTCTCAGCTATGTACAAGTATGTATAAAGCATCTCAGAGTAGGAGTGCTGACCTAGGATCAATTTTGCCTTTTCGCTTCATAATGGATTAAGTTAGGATATGTACAGGGGAAACCTGATCCTAGATCAGCACTCCTACTCTTGAGACGCTTTGCGTACATACTGGCCCAGGTATTGGGAAACACAGCAGTGGGCAAACACTGTCACTGCGGTCAGTCATCCACTTGAGTCCGCTGTATTGCACCAGCACTTACACTCAAATGTTGCTTTTTCTTTATGCCGATTCCCACTCCGTGTTTCACCTGCAGGCTGGGGAATGTTTCTTTGACATTGTCGTATAAATCCATGAAATCCTGGTCCACAGGGATTTCCTGAAAAACAAAATACATAAATACACACCCACTGATGTCAGTCAAAAAGCCAAAAGGTGTGAGATTAGAGGACAGAAGGTTGTATCCTTTAAAGCCAAGCCAAATGGTGACTCACAGAGAAGTCCAGGAACTCCAGTGCTGACTCCGGATTTTCCTGTATGGCTTTCAGCACTGCGATGCATCCAAGGCATTGCATGGGGTTTCGGCCCATCTTAACCAAAAATAAGAGGTGGGAACCGGATCAGACATCACACGATGGCGAAATGAATGGATGCGTGCATTAAAGAAATGCACCAAGCCACTGTTTCTGCTGTTACCGTATCTTGACAAATCTAATTTGTAGGTGTCTATTTGCACCAACAGCAAAGCAATTGCCCCATTTCAATGAACCCCTTTGAATAGGTGGTTGAATAGAGTAATGCTAAGGGACTGGACAGTACCCGGGGAGATGCATGTTTAGATCTCAGCTGGGCCAGTGCAACTGTGACAGTACAGGTAACTGTCAAAATACACTGTGGTAATCCAGGGGGACACGCAAACGGCTGTGACCTGGGTGAAGACAGTCCCAGACAGTCCCCCAGGGTGGGGCTTGTTGGAAAGGGGAGGGCCAGTCCTATCCGCCAGTACCAGCCGTGGTACCCCCAATGGACACCCGCGATACTGCACCCATTTAAAGTATCCCTCATTTCCCTCATAGTGTTTACTTTATTTTTTGCATTTACCTGTAGGTATGTAATCTAAGATGCTTCAAGAAATATATACAAGTGAATGTACAATATGTAGAAGTTGTGCAACTTGTTCTGGATATCTGCGGGGCATGTCATGTCTAGAGATTCCCTTGTCATCTTACCCCGAGGATTCGGAGTGTCTTGTTTTTCTGGAGGCCCATCGCAAAGGAGACCGCTCCCTCGAGGGGTATCTGATTGATACTGGGAGAGGAAAACAAATGTCAAAGTGTTAGAGGTGCGAGGCAGCTGATATACAGCTAACACTTTGGTGGGGGGGCAGGGGGTTTAGGGGGGGGCTCGTTGGAAAGAGGAGGCTGTGCCGCCGGTACCAGCCTTGGCTCCCCCCGACTGACACTCGTGGTACTGCACCCGTTTAAAGGATCTCTCATTTATTTGTGTTCCTTTCAAAATCAGCACCTTTGCTTGGAAACGGTACCTGCAGTTTCAAGCTGTGTGACTAATTTCCAATGTTTACACCAGATTCACAGCATACTATCCTGTAGGTGGATGAGCCCAAGCTTGCATTTCCATCTATATTACCTTGACATGTTGAACCATGCATGCTAGCTACAGACAGCATGACAGCAGTTACCAGGGATTGGCAAGGAGGGCCATATCTGTTCCTGGATTTGATACCAGCTTCTGCTCTTAATTATTTAGTTAGCACAATCATTTACATGATCTGACATTCTAGCTGATTTTCTTGATAAGCTTATCTCAAGATCACGCTGGTGTGCTGTACCTTAGATTCAACTCCTCAAGAACATTGTTCAGTGTGAGTGCCTCTCCCAAGGTTGCTGCCCCCTCTTTCGCCAGTCCATTGTAAGAGAGATCCACTTTTCGGAGGAATATGTTTGCCTGACAAAATCAGACAAAAATACATCCACTGTTCAAACATAAAGACCTTAAGGGAACTCTTTTGAGCATTGTTAAAGTTTGTCGGAATATTTACTCTGTACGCTGTATAAGCTTGGTTTGAATTGGTCCTTAATTGTATGTGCTTGGGTCTACTAAAAACCATTTAAAGCCACCGTTCACTACAAATATTGCTCATATCCAAGTATTATTATTTGTGTTCTGCTTTGATTGGTAATTGTATCAGTTTACATTATTCAACCATAATGTTTAAAAATTATAAATTATCCCAATGGATCATATTCACACTGGTGGCCATATTGGAATGAAAACGAGGCTTGTACCGCAAGCAACATTCGTGCAGCAAAGCATCAGCTTTCTAGCACACTTGTGGAGACGGATGGCTGACATTTGTAGTAGTTGTAGTTAAAGAGCCACCTAAGGATTTCAATGCATCACTGCTGTGTGCAGTACCTGAAGATAAAATATGATTTAAAAGCATTACTCTCTAAAACAATGGAATATTCAATAGCCAAATTTAGCTAATTAAGTTAGCAACTTAACATCAACTAATGTTAGAAGAACGCAGCTAGGATAGGCAAGCTAATTAATGGTTTTATTTTAATTGTGGCTTACACAATTAACCATTGTGAAATCGAAAAACTAGATAATTTTTTTTTTCTAAATTCACAGACGATTTGACGTCATAATCCCAGAGTGCACTGCGATGCTTTCAAAGATGCCGGCGACTTATGGTTTTAGAACATTACCATTGTTACAACAGTGAACGGTGGCTTTAAGGGTTAGATCACAATCAGGGTAGACCCCTCCTAAAAAAGCTAATAACAATATATCCTATATTAATTATACCCATATCCTAAACGGAAAAATACATAATATAAAAAATATGTGTTGAATTCATGTCAAGATATATGTTACAAATATGTAAATTACTGTCACTTTCATACTGTATGTGCGATGACATGCATACAATTGAGAGTATGTCATTCAATGGTGTTACATTGAAAAGTGCATCCTGCAAATATGTTAACCTACATTCATTGAAAGTTGTGTACAGACTAATGTACACTCAAGTACATATTCCTTTTTATTTCGAATTTAATTTGACCTGTAGTGCTGTCTATAACTTTTTCACCACAGGAGCATGTGTTGTGGACACATGTAAATGAAAAAAATAAAATCTTCATATGAATGCATGGCTATGAAAATGGCTTACCCCAAGGCTTTTGGCCAGCGCCAGAGCACCACTCCCTCGTATGCAGTTCCAGCTGAGGTTCAGAACCTTCATCGCCGTGTTTTCAGCGATAGCTTCACCTAGGAGCTCCCCTGTGGAATTCAGAAAGTAATTACCTGGGTGGGCACTCCAATGCCTAACCCCTCCTTTCAGAAACCAGTGGTATTTTCTATTGTGGATGGAATTGAGACCCTTGATTCAATCATAAGCCTTTACTCTCCAGACAAAGCAATAATAGTGATAGGGAATCTAATAAAACATAGCTAGAGTGACTAACATATGCCATTTAGAAGACGCTTGTATCCAAAGCAACTTACAGTAGTAAATGCATACATTTTTCAGTACACAGTATGTGACACCAATGGGAATCGAACTCACAATCTAAGCACTGTCAGCACCATGCTCTACCTACTAAGCCACACAGACTCCATAATGATCCTCTACAACTGGGTATATTTAGACAGCGGAACAAAAATGAGGGGAGGCAGTGACTCTGTGGTTAGCAACACGGGCTGGCAAGCTGGTTCGAATCCCAGGAAGGCCAAACAAAAGAACAATGAACTGGAAACTAGTTCACTTCCTGCCAAAGTGCCCTTGAGCAAGGCACTGAACCCCTAACTGCTCCTGGGGCGCCGTACTATGGCTGACCCTGTGCTTGGACCTCTCTTAGGAGAGATGTGCGAAATTCCAATTACCTTGTGTGTAACTTGTGTAACATGGCTAATAAAGATTATTAAAATGGTTTATAGTTCCTTGTTGTGGATGAATAAATAAGCTGTTTGAATGCAATATGAACATATCAATGTGATTATCCCCTCCAAAGGGGGATAATCGCTCCCTTGTTCTTTGAGCCTTGAAGGCTGATGTCACAAATAGTGGTTCAGCTTCAGCAAATGAGGTATCATGACACCAAAAAATGAATGGGGCTACCATATGTTACTGGTAACCCACTGGGTCCGGGGGATTACAGAAACAAATCCTAACTACTGTTCCTATCTTATCTCACAAGTCAGACATAGGATTTTTCCTAAATTCATATTACAGAAACAAATCCTAACTAATGTTAGGAATCTCATTTTAAGTGGCCCCTCCTATCTTATTTATCCTATTCATTAAAAAAATGTTTCTGTAATACGACCCCAGGGGTGGCTAATGTTACCCAGAAAGGGCCGGTGTGGGTTGCAGTTGTTCCAACAAAGCAGTTAACACTGACTGAAGACTATGTACAAATAAACCTGTTATTATTCTAATACCTTATCGTATATTGTTATATCATATTTTTATATATTCCTTTGTGGCTGTTGGTGCAACTCCTGGGCTGTGACTATCTTCACATTTGTAAGGCTCAGCTGCATCTTGTTTGTATTTTTTTTTTTTCCTAATTTTTTTTTTTTATAAAGGAACAAAAGAAAGCAACTCGTTTACCTGTCCATGATTACTATGCACTAAAGCGGTGTGAGGCAGACCCATACCTGCCACGGACCCCATTTTGTTGTAGCTCAGGTCCAGATCCTCCACCTTCTGGTTGGTCTTGAGTGCCTCAGCCAGGTATATGGCAGCATGGTCATTGAAATGGTTGCCCGAGAGGTTGATGCTGACCAGGGTGCTGTTTTCCATGAGCATACTGGATATGGCATGGGCTCCTTCCACTCCTAGCTTGTTCTCTGATAGGTTGATTTCTGGAAAGACAGCAGAGGGGTTGGTGGATGCAGCCTGCTCGGTTCCCCTGGCTCTTTGCTCATTTAACCATGAGAATTTAAATCACCAAACAAAACTAACTGCAAAATGTAACTGGCAGAGAGGAGAACCCCAAGACAAGACACCTCTGAAGTCTAAACATCCGCCCTGAAAACATTCTCCCAGCCAGTAGGCAAACAACGCTCACTCATCAGAGGAAACAATGGATCAAAGAGCACCGCGACTGGCGCTAACTAAACCTTGCATTATGTCTGGAGAGGAGTGGCAGGTGGAGGCTGTGAGAGCCCCATAATAATAAGCACCTGTGATGTAACAGTTCTCCTTCAACATCTCTGCTATGGCAACCCCGCCTAGACCCTCCAACCGGTTATCCTTCAGGTTCAGCTTCAGGATGGAGGTGTTGGTTACCAAGGAAACCGCCAGAGCTCTGATATGCTGCAAAGGAATTTTTAAAGAGTGAAATGAAATGCTGTGCTCTCTCTCTTTTCATTACGTGGCAGGAGGAAAGGGGCTTTCAGAGAATAACTTGATGTCTCTCGAGCTGTTTCAGTATCTCCCAATGTTAGAACCTTGTCATTTGACATGTGGAACCGCTGTGTCCCCAACAGCAGGCAAGTCACTGCTTTCAATGCAACTTCTGACCTTATCAGCAACACAGTTGATATCTCATGCAAGCACAGCGCTGTAATTACTAACACAAGGGACACCTTTATTGGGTAGGCTTGACTTCTTCTAAGGACTCTAAAGTTTAAAAGCAGTTTGGTTATCCTATTGTCTCTATATTTCAATTTTGGTGTTTGAATAGGTTGGTTTGAACATCCAACCAGAGTCCCACCCCACAGAAACGTCCTCTGTCAGTTGGGGAGGACACACACTAACACATTGCTATGAGATGTATGCTGCCCCCTTATGGACAGAATCAAATGAATTATCCGCATTTGAATCGTATGTTTTTGTTTTTTTGGTGACATTTCACTTGTGATTCACAAGCATACCACAACCTTTACACATGAATGGCAAATATTGTCAAATGCTGTCACAATTACTTCAGTTATACACACGTGATCACATAAAGAAGTGTGTGGTTTTTTTGGACATGTCATACGTGGAATTTGTGTGACTTTTCTGTTGTGGGTCACTTCTTCACTCCGCAGGTCTAAGCTGCACTATGGCAAATCATGCTTTGCTGCATGGGACTTGTTTTAGGCCCCAGTTGCCTCTAGAACATTCATGACAAAAATAATGCTTAAAGTGCGGTGTAATGTTTAGGGAACTGGGATGTAATTCAGAGGTTGGAGGTTTAATTCTCAGGTGGGGTACTGCCATTGTACCCTTGAGCAAGGCACTTAACCCAAATTGCTTTAGTAAATACCCAGCTGTATAAATTGATTGTGTTACGGTCACGACCGCAACCTTGTTATTTTTTTATGTTTCCTCGCGTTTTCCCTTCCCTTTTCCTTGTGTCCCTGTTCTCCCTGTCAGTTTCGTGTGTGTGTGATGTGGGCGCGGCTTCCACCCTCGGCATTCTCCGGCTCCCTCCTGATTTCCTGGATCCACTACACCTGCGCTGTCTACTCACCTGCCATCAATTATCATCAGCCCTGCAGTGTATATCAACCCCGGTTCTTCATTCATTCATTCACCGTCAGATCGTTGTCTCTACTTCAGTGGTAGCTACTATACTCTTGACCTCTTCCTAATCGTGATTTCACCTCTGTGTTTATTTCTTTGTGAGTTTTATGCATTTCGTTTACTTCCTTGTGTTTAGGTTTACTTCTCGCCTGCCTGCTTTGTTCGTCTATTCATTTGTCATCCTGCCTGCCTGCCCACGGACCTGCCAGCTTGTTTCTCCACTACCCGCCCTCCTGCCTGTTCCATCAGCCTCCTTCATCTACCATCATCATTGCCTACCCTCTCTACTTGCCTGCCCACGGACCAGCCAACCCGCTTCTCTGCTTGTCCGCTGTCCTGCCTGCCTGCCCGCTTGGTCTACCCTCATCATCGCTTCCCCTACCCCAGTCTCTGTAAATAATAAATACCCTATTTCACCTTATCCTCTGTGTCAGTGTCTGCGTTTGGGTCCAGCCTGTGTACCAGTCGTAACAGGATTGTATGTAAAGAGTATAAACTATGTAAGTTTCTCTGATAAGGGTGTCTGCTAAATGCCTAAAATGTAAATAAATAAAGATGGGGGAAGGAGCATACCTGGAGGCCCAGGCCACAGTGCATCATGTTCAGCTCGCTGGCATGTATGTTCTGCAGGAAGGAGCGAACAGGAACCACACCATAGATCTTGCAGGCAGCCTGGTAACGTGACTCATCAGTGGGGACAAAGGGCACCTTCTCATCTTCAATAAAAGTGACAGATTTTCTTATTCAGTCGCCTTGTCCAAAAGGGCGCTGGGCATGGCTATGCAGTGAAATTAAAACAGAATACAGGTCTGACTTTTCTTCTCTCCCCCGCACTCATTAGCAGTGGATTTATGTGATGAAGCAATGCTTGGGACTTGCTGCATCTTCAACAAACTGAGAGAAAAAAAGGAGAAAAAATACAACGAAACCTGCCAGGGATGTCGAAAAACATATGTTGTCAAAAAGTACGAGTCATATCTGTCGGCAGTTCTGTTCTCCTGCGAATTGGTACCCACAGTCTGTTGCACTGCTTGATTTATAACACCTTCTACAAATTCTATGGCGTGAGCCACTCAGTGTTTGACAATTGCACCCTGATGCGATTACCCTTTATCTCCAAGTCCCTGACGTTGTCCTCGTCATTGGAACTGTGCATCGTCTCCGCCTCCGCGTCATTGCCAGGGCCATCGCGTGGCTGGCTCCACTCCCGCCCAGTCTCTGTCTCTGGCACCTCCTTGCCTCCACCGGAACTCTGGCCCGACGAAGCACTCTGTGACGGACTAGTGTCCGCATCTATCCTCGTTACTGTCTGAAAGAAACAAACGAAAGGGGTACTGCGCACTGTGGATGCGTTAGCCTGTCTCTTCTTGACCTCGGGCTCGAAACTGAATGAATGAGAAGTTGCCTGACTGTCGAAAGCTGAAGGTTTCTGATGGTGAGTGTTACGGTTGACCAAGATTTTACCCATGTAGGGCTTACGTTTAACAATGTTAAAGCTTTTCTCTCTAGTGCTCCTGTTCTCTCTGCCCCAGATTTTGAAAAACCTTTCAAACTTGCAGTGGATGCGTGTGACTCAGGTGCTGGAGCTGTGCTCCTGTAGGACAATTTGCAGGGAGTGGAACATCCAGTTTGTTATTTCTCAGTACTATCAGTTTTTTATGTCTTGTGTGAATGTATAAACTTCTGTTTTAAGTGTGGGGGTGTGTTGGTTGACTAAAACTGTTCCCAGCAGCACTTTCCTCGACCTCATCTGGCCACGCCCCTGTCTGGAGGTTATAAGGGGTGGAGCGAAGAAAAAAAATTTGATGAAGAGGATTTTTCCTTTCTTTGACTTTGCGCCATTCAACCATTGGCCATTGGAAAACCGTTGCAAGATTTTTACCTTATAGATTTTTTATTACATCCCTTCGTTGTCATGTGAGTATGTCTACTATCTGTCGTATGTCACCAATAAATCCTGTATCTTTTTATCTAACTTGTTGACTCAAAGGAATATTTGTTTGTTGCGTCCTGTCTTGGTTCACCATCTGGCTATTGGAGTGCGGGCGGTTTTTATGGGTTCGTAACAGTTAGTTTCTTAGGATCATGAACGATTCACAAAGGTGCACAAACCACTAACATTACAAATGTGGGCTAGAGCTAGGCAGAAAGATTAAAGGGCATCTGTACTGGATGGTTTTCAAAGGGAGCCATCTGGGCCATATGTGTCAAGTATTTCACCTGATCCTAGGCAGGGTCTGATGAAAATGACACTGGTGTGTCAATTCACTTATGTATTTATTTGATTATTTGTCGGACATGGCAAAATGCATTGTTACAGTGTTTAAAAAAACAAGCCTCAGAAGTGTTTATAGCCAAAGAACAATTTCAAACATCGGTCCCCATTAAACTACAGAAAAAAAGTATGTATCAAAAAATAAAAACAAAACAAAACACATTATAAAAAAGTACATTCACTTAATACAGCTCACAGTCAATTGAATAAACATTCCTGTTAACAACGCCCCTTTATGAAATACTGTGCTGACTGAACTCTTCACAATAAACACATAATGAAAGTTACGATAAATATGAATCACCTCAAAAGAAAGAGCACAACGTACTCCAGTAAGATTGTGTCTATTGTGATCAATACGATTTGAATAGCAGTCTGAATATATTAGATATTTTCTGCATTTAAGTAAATAGACCAGGGGTGCCAAACTTCGGTCCTCAAGATCTACTGGGCGTGGAGGCTTTTGTTCCAGCTCTTCGGTAACACACCTGATGCAGACATTCACTGTCTTTATGGGCAGTTTATTAATGAAATCAGGTGTGTAGATCTCAAGGACCGAACGTGGGCACCCCTGCAATAGAGGTAATTCAGCTTTGAGAGCTCTCTATGGTACCCATGACGTAAGGCATGAGTGGACAATCTCTACTATTATTTAAAATCTCTGGTTATACTTACAGAGTTAGGAACAACAGGCCCCCCTTTTCCTTCTATATACAATGTAACTAATCAATAAACTGATTAGTAATCAACTAATCCCATTAAGATTTTAATCGTTTTTTCAAAGTTTCACTAACCCAATATATGTAAAAGGTTCTAATAAATCAGGAGGTCATCTTAAGCATGACTGTTCAGTAAGGTGGAGAATTCAGGGCTTTCTTAATTCATAATTCATTTCAAAAATAATTAGAAATTTTGAGATGAATAACAAATGATCATGCAGTTCTGTCATCTAGTGACAGGTGAGCCCACTACAAGATAGCATGTCCACCCACCTGGTTGTCAACGCTGCCCCTACTGTATGGGTTCCTAGGCCTGCTCGGTGGTCTACTCCCAATTCCACCAAGTTGCTCAACCTCACTGACCAGCTCACTCTCCATCTCAGCTGCATTATCTTCCAAAACAGAGGGCAACAGAGATTCCTTTGCCAGCTTCTTTCCAACAACCATAGTTTCATCCAAACAGAACCCTCTACTTCAGAAAATGAATAAATAAATAAAATCACTACTATAGCTACTCTTTGTATGGCTTTATTACTTTATTAGCGTTACTAGCGTTCGCGTGTCTATGAAAAGGCAAGAAACCGAGGGCACCAGCGCTTTGGCGAGTAAATCAGTGCAGATTGTCTTACGTTCCTGCCCAGAGTTCACTTGTTCCATGGTCAGGACCTTCGTCAATGACAGGCATGCAGTTCAACTAATTACGAAGCAGCACCTTCCACACGGAAAGCTGCATCCTCCAATCGATAGGAGATATGTTACAGCGGGGGTGTTTACCTTTGGACTGATATATTTTTGTTGTTAGGTTACCATGGTGGCGTGGAACCTAATGTACAACACACAGTAACTTCCAACTAGAGATGTGAACGGTTAGCCAACTGGTACCTACCCTAACAAATTAGGAAAACGTGATCCCTACTCAGATCTAACAGTAGTTTTAGTAGCCTATATATAGTATATTTTATACTAACAGGAAAACAAACAAAGCAATACTGTTTCTTCTGATTAGTAATCATATTTTTCTAATTTGTTAGGGTAGGTACGCTACTACACGGCAGACCATTCACTCACAATAGCGCTCAAATGTGTAGGTTCTACGGCACCATGGTAACCTGACAACATATAAATCCGTTAGTCCGACGTGATTCCGTGGTGCAGTTTCGAGCAAGCTATCGCTGAATGTCGAAGTTAGTTGGTTTGGTAAAAATGTCTCTTTCTAGCAGTCTCACGGGCAAGCGAAACTGCCGATGGATTTGAAGGAAATTAAATGGACTGGAAGCGAGAATAGAGAGGAGGCAAATGAGTGAGAGAGTAAGAGTGAGTGCTCGTTGTTGAAAATATGTGAAACCAATCGCAATGTCAGTGTAGGCTTGTAGCAACCAATGGGCAAATAAAACGGGATAACGATAACTTGCTGCGCGATTGAAAATGAGCAGGATTAGCTTTACGTTTAAACTCAATGGCTGTTACATTGTTGCGAGTGCTTAATGTCATTATAAATATAATAACTATAATTATACGTTAGTTGCATTGTTTTCATTCAACGTACTGTAGCGGTGGACGCCACGGAATCAAGAGCCATGAGACTTTGCGTTTCCATTGCAGTACTACTTCTTTATTAAAATAAAGCGTGGGAAGTACAGAGCACAGAATCACACGGGGCACACTCGCAACCCATTCACCCACAATGATGGTTGGTCGGCACATTCACACATCATTCGCAACAGGGGAAAAGGGGCTTTCAGTCTCCTCCTCTTCATGGTCTTCCTACCTGGTTGTCTCATATCTTCGAGTCCCTTGAGTTCAGCGTCGGTTCATACCGCTTCTGACACCAATGTAGCAGTGGACGCCACAGAATCAAGAGTCATGAGACTTTGCTTTAGTGAGCGTACTGTAGTGGTTCTAAAAAAAATAGCAGCGTCCTCGCTGCATCTAACCCAGTCCACTTGGACAAAGTCACCCAAGCATGCTGGCGGTGTTCGACTTCAACCCCCCCGACGTCGGGGCGGCTATGCCTGGCCGGTGGCAGGCGATGTCGGTGGTTGGGACCCAGCGGAATGGCGGCGGTGATGAACCGGGGTCCATGTTGCTGGTGGTGAGTTGCTGGGGAGCGGAGGTAGCTCCGCAGCAGGCGGATTTAGACCGTCAAATGCCGATGTTAAGAAACCGTTCATTTTCCACGCACAGGCAACTTTATTACAATGTTGGATGATGAAATATAACCATCTAAATAATGGATTTTAACCACCTTGTGACTGAACTAAAACCATCAAATAACAACGCCACTTTAACATTGTAACTGTTGCAGCAATATGGTGATGTAATTATGACGTTATAATGATTACTTTCATCTTCAATCATCTGATAACAACTACACGTTACTTATTATGGTTCGATTTTGACGGTTGCACAACCCTAACACAAACAAAAATGCGGAAAGATTCTAAGATTCCACTCTATTCCACCATGATCACTGACAGGTATGTTTGTGCTCTGTGAGTTACGCTTAGAGCATTTATTTGCAGGACACCACTGACATGTGCTTCACTGCGTTACGGGGACACGACCCAGATGGGACTCGAACCCACAATCTCCAGCTCCGGAGGCTGGCGCCTTATCCATTAGGCTACTGGGTCTGATTAATCATCAGGTGAATCATTCTAAAAATCCTGAAACACATGTTTAATTTCATTTGATGCCATACAGTAAACCTCATTCATAGAGCTGAAAGTTCTGCTGAAACACAGAAGGAGTGTCCCAAGAGAGCTACCCTCACACAGCAAGGACTTCTGGGAAGCAACAAGAGTGGATAAAGTATGTGTACAATGATGTGTACAATGATTTTCTGTCCTTTGAAGTATTTGAGGAAAGGACAGAATGCTATTTGATTTGATGCTATATGATATTTCTTAAAGTCGTCATCATAAAAAAAATAACTCAATGTATTGTAATTTAATTATTAATATTTAAAATAAAAATATATTTAATATTTAATATTTTATTATTTATGTAATTATTTGTAATATATAAAACATTTATTTTTTTTACATTTTATTGTATTATTATGTTATTCTGTACTGTCAGTGGTGTGGAATTCCAGCAGAAGTTCAGGTGCCCTCCTATTTATCAGGTGCCCCGTATCCACCAGAGGGCAGCATTGTGCGGCATGTTAATTAGAGCGTTCCCTGTAGTCAAGTATAGTGTGTGTTCAATGAGGAGAGCGTAGTTGAGGTATCTTTTCATGAAAAACAAAGAACAAACAGAAACCAAAGAAAAACTAGTTTTTATATTTGAATTATACGTAGCTAAAATAGGGAAAGCAAACACAGAAACACACACGCGCACACACACACGCACACACACACACACATTTGCAATTAGAGTATACATATTGAAGTATTGAACCAAGATTGTCCCTATCACCAAAGTGTACATGTTATGTGTAGGAGACCTGCCACTGAAGAGTTCCAGTTCTTACCTGTTTCTCAGTCCTTTCTGCTGCAGCTGAGATTGTATCATGGCCTCTGTGTTTCTCACAGCAGATATACTGATGATTGGTACGAGAGTAAATCTCCAGCAGTTTGTCATGATGAGAGCAGAGCTTCTCCTGCAGGTGTCCAGTAGCATTGATGAGATTGTGTGTGTATCCTGGATGGAGTTCATTGTGAAGTTTGAGGTGAGTTTCACAGTAAGAGGCCAGACACACCAGACAGAACTTGACGGCTTTCTCCCAGTGCAGACATCACATGCCACGTCTCCAGGTCCAGTGTAACAGTGAGCAGAAGGAACAGCTTCTGGAACAGTCCTGTCTTCTTAAGTTTCTCCACCATTTCAGTCAGTATGGTGTTTCTTCTTAAAACAGGCCTTGGGGTGAAGGTCTCTGCACTGCGGACACCAGTATGATCATTCTGATCCCAGCAGCCCCCAATACAGCCCATACACTAACTGTGTCCACAGGGAATAGCCACTGGATCCTTCAGTAGATCCAGACAGATTGCATAGCTGAACTGGTCCTGACCCACTGAGATACTGGCTTCTGCCATTTTACCACACACACTGACAGAGACAGTTACTCTGGAGACTGGTGCCTTAACCATTAGGCCACTGGGTCTGATTTATCATGAGGTGAATCATTCTACAAGCTTTTAGGCAGTGTATTTTTTAGTTTTTGAGCTTAAGCTGATAAAGCATTCATGTGAAATTCACACTCATGGGGTTCCCTGGAACTAGTCTAAACCCATGTCCACAAATATAATGGTGTGCTGTTCATTAAAGTAAAAAAAACCAAATGACTAGTTTGAGGAGTGAACAGAATAACTTTTAAAAATGCAATAGTTTGTTGTGACAAAAGTAAAGTGTGTGTACAATGGGGGAAGTGCACGCGCACGCACACACACTCCTTCAAACAGACATACAGACTTCACACACACTGGAACTGTGTGGCTCTTTTGAAAATGAAGCAAGAAAGTCATCTGGGAAGACAATTTTATTGTTTTCAATTTTATTGCTCCTCTCAAGCCTCTATTTCACTTATTTCAGTGTTACCTGACCCTTACCAAAAGCATGCTGCCCAAGTACAGTCACACACCCTGCTACTTAATCTGACTGAAGACAGATGATCACAATGATTACAATGAGCTGTATTTTGAGGGAGTAATAAGACATTGCCAACATCGAACACAGTTGGTCAATATTGTTATTTTGTATTTGCAAAGTAGCACTTGTTGTGTGAGCGTAACAAGGGGTGGATTGGCTTTAACACGGGGTGCTGTAGCATTTTAATGGCCTTAAAAACCCACCAAGAGAAAGTTGGTAAGTTGTCAATTTACAATGACAAGTAACAAGAAAAAACAGCACCTTGCAGCTCTTCAGCAGCAGGACTTGCCACAAAGAATAAATCAGAACAGGTACTCTGATTTTTCATGAACAAATTGATGGCACAGTGAATAGTGGTATTCACTCTTGCCCCTGGATAGCCGCAGGGGGTGCTGGTTAATTGTCGTTACTCAGCACTTAATTGATTAATAAAAGCGATTGATTACACATTTAACTCTCCTCACCCGATGTCATGGGTCTGAACTGATTGCTGCTTTTAAGGTGAAGACCCCTGCAAGCTTTCTCTTCTCAAGCATTCTGCACAGTGCGATGAATACAATTATAAATATTGTTTCACCTGGGTCTACCTGGATTTCTGGCAAAGCCCAGCAACATGAGCACGTTGTTAATACCACTGGCCTAGAAGGCAACATCAAGTCGTGAGTAGGGTGACTTCTCATAAATGAGTCAACCGCCTGGAAAGATTGGATGAGTCCACATGCAATCTGCCAAAATACTCTACAGCAGGAGTATTTAAATCCAGGCCTCGAGGTCCGCAGTGTCTGCAGGTATTTGCTCCAAGTTATTTGGTTGTAAAAGCGTGGCTATTTAAATATTGTTTTCTCAGTAGAGGAAAGCTACTAAACCATGTGTAGTTCACTTCATCTGTTAGCTAGAATTAGTTAGAATACCCACTGGGGCCACATATACTGAAAATGTATGCATTCACTACTGTAAGTCGCTTTGGATAAAAGCGTCTGCTAAATGGCGTATATTATCTGAAATCGAGATGGCAAGTAGCCTTGGTTTGTGTCCACCATCACCGTAATATGCTATTTGTAGACACCACCGCACTGTGATGAAAGATATTTGTCATCGCATACCAGCGTTGCTTTTCCCTTTGTTTCTTTCTGTATTGTTTCATTTCTTATAACTTTTCCCTGACCTGTATGTTGATCAGTTCCTTGGAGATGTAATGAATAACCACGTTGTTTTTCCATTCATCTTTGTTTTAGCTGGTAAGCTTTCATTCATAGATAAGGCTACAATATGTATCGTACATATCAAGTTAATACATACACAAATCTAGTCTTACTAATTGTGCTTAAAAGGCGCAATAGTACATTATATGTGATTCTGTGGTCTGCAGATATACATACTTGTATTTATTGGAAGTATATTTTAAAAGCGTACGTTTTACATACCAGTACTTGCATTTTAAACCGGGATTTCATAAACCAATCATGGGAGAGTAATGAGGAAGTGGGAGAATCATGAGGATAGGGAATCAATCATGTACGACAAGAGGAGGATTTTGAGGAAATAGGGAATCAATCATTATTGCCTAATTTTCGACAAGAGGAGGATTTTGAGGAAATGGGAGGATCATGAGGTTTCAATTTTTTGGGACTGCCGCCAGACGTTATTGCCTAATTTTACTAGACTCTGAACACAAACCAAACTCAGTTTTTGCCGGCCACGGAACTGATGTCCCGGGGATGCATAAATACTGTTGTGCCAAAAAAAAAGATTTCACCAAGAACTGGGGGGAAATGGGGAAGTAACGTTATGCGTGCTTAGATAATTCAAATTTTATTTATATTTTTATATCAGCTAGCTATATGCATTTTGAGCATGAATATTGGGGGGATGTAACGTTAGGCTATAGCCTACAGAATATTAAAAAATGTTTTGTCGTTGGACATTTTTTCTTTTGTGAAATATTGGAAGATATATTTAATCAAATTAACAAGGTTTTAACTGTTGTTTCAAAGCAATATTATTACACTCACTAGAGTTCGTGCTATTGGATAATTCCGCTGTGCTGTGATACATAATCGTTCATTTGATATGCTTGATCGATCAAATTCAAAACGGCGATTAATCCATCGATGAATTCATTAACATCCCTAATTCTTATGGTCAAGTTTACAATGGAGGTAAAGTTGATAGTACACCTAATGACCCAACCCAAAACAAGAACATGGATAAGCTAATACCCTCTTAATATAGAGGGGGATTTAACTGATAAAGGAACCGTTACTTTCCTCATGGGTTCTTGGTTTTCTTAATGATTTCTGAATGCTCTTCATGGCTTTGTTTGTACCTTGGTGATAGTACCCTGGTGCCCGTCGGTGATAGAAAAAAAGAATACAGACCACGACAGATAAAAAAACATATATATATTTAGCCTGGTGGTCCTTGAATCACATGTATGTTTGCCAAATGCAGCGGATGATCATGATATGTGTACACATGGAAAGTGTATTCGCAATGTTCTCTAAGGCAAAGACAAAGACCACATACCCACTTTCACATACATTTACATTTGACATTTTAAGCATTTAGCAGACGCTCTTATCCAGAGCGACTTACAAGATGTGCATTAATACATGGTAAGAACAATCATAGTTAGCGCACAAGATCAGTGCAGTAATACAGCAATAGACATCATTGCAGGCGTCTGCGTATCATACCTGTAACACTGGGAAAGAAAAGGTTAGTGTTTTTATTTTTTTAAATTAATTTTTTAAATAGTGTAGAACAAGTAAACAGTGGTGAGGACAGATTGGCTAGATGGATAGTGTTCAGTGGTAGTGGAGTCTGAAGAGGTGGGTTTTGAGTCTCTTGCGGAAGATTGCAAGTGATTCTGACCTGACCGATTGCGGAAGGTCGTTCCACCAGCGGATCAGGGCAGAGAAGAGGCGAGACCGCGAGGAGCGGCTGCCAGGCGCCCGGAGGGATGGGGCAGTCAGTTTGCCAGAGGTGGAGTGGAGGGGTCTGGGAGGGGTGTAGGGAGTGATGAGAGACTGGGGTTATGGGGGAGCAGTACCTCTGGCCGCTTGAAAAGCAAGCACCAGTGACTTGAATCTGATGCGTGCTGCGATGGGGAGCCAGTGCAGAGAGGAGAGTAGAGGGGTGACATGGGTGAACTTCGGCTGGTTGAACACCAGGGGCCTCATTTATAAAACGTACTTACGCACAAATTTGATCTTAGAACGTGCGTACGCTCAAATCCACGTCAAAGTTCAGATTTATAAAAACGGTCTTTGGCGTGGAAAAGTACTTACCTCCACGTCAGGTTTCAACCTGGCGTCGACTTTTCCTTGTGGCAATGTTTGAGTACTGCAGGTATTCCGCGGAATCACCTGCGATCTTCGCGAGAGACTCAAACCCACCTTTTCAGACTCCACTACCACTGAATTCTGTACATCTAGCTAATTGTCATCACCACTGCCTACTTGCTCAACACTATATACCCCTGCTTACTCCATTAAAAATAATAATTGACTAACCTTTTCCTTCCCAGTGTTACAGGTATGGTACGCGGCTGCCTGCAATGGTTTATTGCTGTATTACTGCACTGATCTCTTGCGCGTACTATGATTGTTCCTACCATGTATTCATGTACATATTGTAAGTCGCTCTGGATAAGAGCATCTGCTAAATGCTTAAAATGTAAATGTAATGTAAAATGTATTCGGAAATCTAGCAGCGCCAACATGTCTGCTGCCTATTATTATTATTATTATTATTAGTAGTAGTAGTAGTAGTAGTAGTAGTATTACCAGATTGAACACATTGCTTAGGCTATACGTAATGGTTTGCACAATACATTTATTAATAAATTAAAACAACATAAGCTAAGCTACTTGTGGAAAACAAAACAAAACACACATTGGTTTTCCAAAACTACCCCAATTAGAACAATTGACACATCCTTGAAATGTATTTAATACATATTATGGTTCCACGCGTGTAAAACACTTCGGTCAATCTGTAGGCTATAAAATAGAATGGCTTCGCTTCTCGAAGATATCGCCAACCGCGCAATAAGAAGGAACGAGTTATTAGAGATATTGACCTCAGTTTTAAAATTATTTACGTCCTTCAGGGACCTTTGCTGCCCCCGTTCACAGCCTGGGCTACAGACTGCCAGGCCACGTACTTGGTTGTACTGGTAAAGCCATTGGAAAGGCTCCCAAACAGCGTCCCTGCACACAGCTGCACCTCCGCCAACAAGACCTCGATTTCCGCCTCGCTAAAATTCTTTTTCTTGCAGCTCGCCATTATCAAGTAGAACATTTCTGTTTTGATTCGTGCTCCTTTATATGCTAATGATATTAATTAGGGGCGTTTAAAGGCGGAGATCTAAAACCATTCAGCTACGCACAATTTCAAGATCATTTGCGATTTATAGATTTCACATCTGGGGGACTGGCGTCGCCGCACGTTTTTTTGGGCGTACGTTCAGTTTCTCTGAATCACACTTACGCACATTTCAGAAATGATCTTAGATCAAATATAGGATGGTTTCTACGCAACTTTTTATAAATGAGGCCCCAGGCGAGCGGCAGCGTTCTGGACTAGTTGCAGTGGCTTGATGGCACAGGCCGGAAGGCCTGCCAGCAAGGAATTGCAGTAGTCCAGACGTGAGATCACCAGGGCCTGGACCAGGAGTTGAGTGGCCTCTTGGGTGAGGAACGGTCGGATCCTCCGGATGTTGTGGAGGGAGAATCGGCAGGTCCGAGTGATCGCTGCAATATTGCTCGAGAAGCACAGCTGGTTGTCCAGGGTCACTCCAAGGCTCCTGGCAGACTGGGACGGAGACACTATGGAGCCTTCCACGGTGACTGACACATCAATCGTCGGGGAGCCCTTCGCAGGGAGGAAGAGCAGCTCTGTCTTCCCCAGGTTCAGCTTCAGGTGGTGGGTGGACATCCATGCGGAGATGTCAGCCAGGCATGCAGAAATCCGTGCCAGGACCTGGGTATCAGATGAGTTGAGTGTCATCGGCATAACAGTGATAGGAGAAACCATGTGCAGAAATAACAGCCAAGTGACTTGGTGTAGAGAGAATAGGACGGGGCCTAGCACCGAGCCCTGCGGGACTCCGGTAGAGAGGGTGTGGGGAGAGGAGAGGGATCCTCTCCAGGCCACCTGGTAGGACCGGTCAGCCAGGTAGGACTCAAACCATGTCAACGCAGATCCAGACTCCCATCTCGGCGAGAGATGAGAGCAGGATCTGGTGGTCCACCGTGTCGAATGCCGCCGACAGGTCGAGGAGGAGGAGGACGGAGCTAAGGGATTGGAACTTAGCCCCGTGAAGAGCCTCAGTGATCTCAAGGAGAGCAGTCTCTGTGGAGTGGCCTGCTCTGAACCCAGATTGGTTGGGATCAAGCAGTTCGTTCTGTAAGAGATGAGCAGACAGTTGATTATAGATAGCCCGCTCTAATGTTTTGGAAAGGAATGGGAGGAGAGACAGGTCGGTAGTTTGAGATGACAGCACATCAGTGCTGCACTGTCGTAGCATTGGCTAATGACTTAATCAGATCCAAATCACGCTTCCGCTAGGTAGTATAGCTTATAGTAAAAGCTTCTTGCAACAAGCTCAGGTGTAATGAATTCTTACTGCCTGTGGTGTTAACTGATGTGGTCGTGGACCCCCAAAATCCAGAGAGATGAGAGAAGGCACTCGCAGGTAGAACAACAAATTTTATTAACCAATGTGCACACAGGGAGAGCCGTCCAAAGGCCAAAACCAAAGAATGCTCTAGAGACTTAATCTCTAACACACATTATTATATAACATTGGTGGAATCTTCCCACCCTGATGCAATTAAGGTTAAGTACTGTGTGCAAGGTATTTCCCAATAGCAATACCTCACCTGCAACCTTTGAGTTACAAGCCCAGTTCCTAACCATGACATCACACTGCCACCCTTATCAGGTGTGCTACATGCAATGTCAACAGGGAGCACATACCAAATAAAGTCCAGCAGGTTCATAAAATAATATAGTGGATACTACCCATATCAAAGTACAATGCATGTATGATAAGAAAACTGTGGTTGATGCACTGGCAGTTTTTACAAAATATGAAAAAACTAAACAATTTCACCAGTCTCTACTCGTAACAGACTGGTGGTTAAAAACCTAAGAGGGGGCTTCTTACCCTGTTTTATGGTTGTTGATTCACTGACAAAGGTCAAATATGAAGCATTCACAATAGGCCAATATCAGGAGTCTGATATCAAGAATAGCAACACCAATTATATGTCAGGTAGGTATTTGTTTTGTTTTATAGAAATCCCTTCACAAAACCCATTTTTAAAAGGAAACCCACACTTCAACTCAGCGAGTGATACACAATCTCTGTAGCGGTTTCTTTTATTTGATGATCGTTTGGCAATAGTCGATTAGTCCCTTATTTGCCATGCCTGTTGCCTTGCTCGTCCACCCAAATGTTGGCCCCATATTTCTGGAACTTGATGTTGTGGTTTGCGGTCACGATGAAAGACCTGTTGTAAGGGATATGGAAATTTTGAGAGATGTTCAGGCAGTCGTCGTCGTCATCGGCACCGTTCTCCACGAACACCGTGACGTAAATTGCCCCCTCCCCTACGATCTTGCCGAAGTCGTTGGCCGGAATTCGTATGTAGCGGATACGGGAATCACGTTTCATGCTCATCTTTGCCTCTGCTGATGCCTTGGTTCCAAACTTCACCTCGATCTCCTCTAGCGTCAGACTGTCTGGGCTGTAGAAAACCCGGATGGGTTTGCCCGAGGCGTTGGCCACATGGGTGACGTTGCTCCACATAATTGTTTCCAGCCAGGTGACCAGACCTGTGGGGTAAACAGTCACTGTCTTTATTCAAATACACACTCTAATACTACTAATGTATCAGTGGCGGCTGGTGAGCTCGAAATAGAGGTGGCTGAAATCTTACATTTAAACAGACCATTGGTCTCAACCGGTTTTCATTTATTTTGCTTAATTAACAAGCGTGCCAATTAATTGAATAACCAGTTGGCGAATAATCACAAAGTCTCTTCATCCTGTCTCACATTGTAGGGTTCTCTTTCTTCACGTCACATTAGAGAATGCAAATGACAACAAGGGGTCTTACTGAGTAAAAAATGAACTGACTATTTTTAATGGTAACTAGGTGCGAGTTTCGGGAGGTGTGGGGAGGGGCGTGGGGCCATGTGTGAAACGCCGGCGTAAACAACACAAACTGTCCCGACAATTTGAAGCAAGATTTTATACAGACATACAATTTTATTCAAGATGGAAAGATTTTCTGCGCTGCAGTGTTTGAGAGCATCGATGGAAAGCGACGAAGACAATAACTGACGAAGAGTAAGTAACTATATTTGATTTGCCATGTTATCAAATACTCGTATTCAATATATGAATTCCGTGTGTGAAATTGCAGCGTAAACAATGTCCCGACATTATATCGGATCTTGTCTGTGTTTACGGTTGCAGCTGCCAGCAACAGACGGTGTATGCTGATATTTATTTGATTTACCATATTTTCAAATACTCGTGAAAATATATGAATTCAGCGTCTTGTGACGCTATACGAAAAAAATCAGAATCATTGCGGACTGCTGCGAATAATTAACGGAGGATATTTAACCAGCTGGCATTCTGTTTTCGGCGCTTGGACATTATCTAGCTTAGCTTGATAATACCTATTGTGATTAATGTTTCTTGCCTCTCGAGAACTTGTTTGTGTGCTTATTGTGGTTTAGATTCCCAGCGTTTAGTTTATTCCGAGATTTTGGATACGTTTTGTTTGTTCCTGATCGTTGGTTATTTTGTTTTGTCTTGTTTATGTCTTTCCGTGTCTTCGTAGACACGGATTTTGCTTTCGTTTTCCTACAGACGTTTAAAGATGAATATCTTAAACTTTTGATCATGTGCCTGTGCCCAATGCCAGACTTTGGATGTTGTCAAACTGGCTTCTGTTACTCGCAAAAAATGCGTAGGCTACTCTGCAAGATGTCTTTGTCTGATGGCCTTTGACCATGATCTTTCAGGTGTGGATCATGAATATTCAGTAAATTAGCATATAGCCCTCCACAGCCTGAAATAAATGTGACCAGTTCTGATAAAAACAGGTTTTAGCTATTTAGATCTCATATGTGCTAAAACATTTTCACACCCTTACATAACCAAGACCTTGATGAACAAACGCACATTGGCAAAACAATTCGTCACTATAGTTTAGTGTGTGCTTTCACAACTTTTGTGACAGCAGAAAAATTAACTATTTTTAACTTGTGTGTTTGTAGATCTATTTACAAGCTACATATGATACTGACCAAACTATTGATGGCATACAAATGTAGCTGTGATTGTCCTTCAAATAAAAATATTAAACACTTTGGAGTAAATGTGTGTTAAATTGATGAAATTGAGATAAATATCAGACCATGCCAAAATCAAAAAACATCGAAAAGCTTAGCACGGACCTCAGAGGGTTAAAGATAGGCTGCATTTTTTACTTAAATCCCTAAATAACTTCAATAAAGCCAGAAACAGAAACGAAAGGGAAACAGAACAGAGCATGTGATCTTGGGGTTGCAGGTATGGCGACGGAAGAGAGGGCGATTGTGTGCGGCTTTATGCCGTGGCCAATTAAGTGTCGCAAAATGTAGCAACCCCGTTCAAAATTAAACTACCTGTTCAACAGATGGAACGCTTGAAATGTAACAGAATTTTCTACCTACTGAATAAGATTTCTCCAGCCGCTTATGGACAAACATGTTTGAATTCCTCCCGACTAACACAAGTGACTGACACAAGTGACTACCAATTTGCAATGACAAACTGACGCACTGAAGTGTGTAGATAAAAAGCTCAAATACATCACCGTTTAATTGTTTGCTGGGGTGCGTTCAAGGTGTAAAGTGTTCTGCTGTGGTTCGCTTCAAACGAGAGGTTCACTCCACGTTATCTTAGAACTATTTGCTTCTGTTTTCTGGGCGTGCCGGGGCTGTGACAAGCAGCAGCGATGGACGCATTTAAGAATTTAAGAATCACACACAGTTGCCCTATCAGCAGCCATAGTAACTAAATTCATGACAGCACCGTTCCAGTTTATAAAACCAACGGACAATTGACCGATTTAACATATGTTCAGTTTATGCGGAACGCAACCCTGGCTACTTCAAATTCCATATAGGCATTTTGCAGACCGTGTGTCTGTTGACTCCACATCGCTGGCAGACTTGGGCTGGACTTGTAGATCAGGCCCGGATGGTGTTATCGCGGTATCCAGGTAGCGTGAAAGAAAACCAGCTATCACTGAGTGTTTTTATTGATTTATTTAATTAAAAAATACATACCTTACCAGTATTGGCTTAAAATGATGTTGCTCTCCCTCGGTTTGATTGTACAAATTTTTTTAGGCACCAACAAGGCTAGAGTATCTTCATGCAATTCCCGTTATCTACGACCTATTTGCATTAGCAAACTTGTAATCTGAAGTAACTTCTCAGATTGCAATGGCAGTCCTCATGGTTCCCAACACAATTACAGGAAGTAGTGACGCGAACGCCTCCTATGGGGGCTGATTAGTGCCAAAACTACTGCATATATGCGTTTGACAAGACGACTGGTTGTTTTACGTACCACCCACTTGCGTTTACATATGCGACTTCCTGAACAAGCTGCAGAGCTACTTGCAAATAACTTTCCCAATGATTTTTCTAATGGCTTTACCAATTGTATTACTAATGGTTTTGCTAAAGCTTTTACCAATGGTCACGAAACACACCAAAAACCAGCGGACATTGCGGCCATCCAGGACTGGAGTCTGATGCCCCTGCTGTAAACAAATTGAGCTGTCTAGGTGTATTCTGACACCATTGCGTGGACACCTCACAATCCAGCTCATCCCTGTTTTACTAACCCTGGATTTCAGGCGTAACTGCCTTTGCAATGGGGCCTCTGCTAGGGGGTGTGGACCGGGGAAACTCCCCGCTGCTCTGTCCATGAGGCACGTTTTGTCCTCGGTCCCACACTCCACTTCCTGTGGCATGCAGCACCTGTTTCTGGATTACCTCAAACAAGAGTAGTCCTGACCCATAACCATTTTGTACTAACAAGCTGAACCTGATCCAGGATCTGCCTGACCCATAAGCGTTCTGTACTAGCAATCTGAAACTGATCCAGGATCTGTACCTCATCTCTGTATTTCTTGGCAGGCAGAATGGCATAATTTAGCTGTCTGGATCTACTGACGGATCCGGTGACTATTCCCTGTGGACACAGTTACTGTATAAGCTGCATTATGGGTTACTGGGATCAGGATGATCTAACTTCACCAGTCAATCCTTCACCCCAGGGCCTCCTCCTCTGAAGAAGCACAAACTGGTCCAAGCCACTGGACACCTGCAGGAGCAGATCTGTTCTCATCATAACAAACTGCTGAAGGTTTACTGTTGTACCAATCAGCAGTGTATCTGTTATCTGTGTACGATGGACAAACACAGAGGTCATGATAGTCACAGCTGCAGTAGAAATGACTGAGAAACCGATAATCTAAGGATTGGAAGCTCTGAGTCAAGCTGTGATATGTGTATGAGGGTTATTTTTATTATCTTAGAAATCATTACATTGTTTGAATAAGGTTGATTCTCAAGGCTGTAGTTCACACTAATAAAGTCTCCTTTCACACACTTCACAACCCTATTCACTCCCTAATGGGTGAAAACAGGCCATTAAGGATGGACATTAGCATATTATTTTATATAATGATTTCACAGAATATTCACACAAGACTTTTGTCTCTTAAGATCAATATCAATGCCTTGCATCTTTGAGTTGTTTGCTAAATCAGTCATCATTAATTCAACATTTTTTTGTATGAGGATACATTTAGAAGTAGATCTACAGATGTTGAATAGTGAAATGTTTTGTCTTTACCACAGTCTGACCAGCAGAAGTAGTTTGTTCACACACATGCTTTATAAACACGGTGTTCAAATGCTGGCACAATCTTAATTCCCACCAGTGGCAGCTGAGCTTGGAATAGGAGGCTGCAATCTTGGCTTTAAATCGATCATTGGTCTCAAAATGTTTTCACTTATTGTGCTTAACTAACAAGCCTGCTAATGAATTGAATAATCCGTTCCTCTTAATAGTGTCTCATTGTAGCGTTCTATTTCTTCATGTCAAGTTAGAGAATATAAATGTCAATAAGGGTTTCAACTAAAGAAAAATCAATGGAATCAATCAAATAATAGGCTACATGTTTAATGTATATTTAATTCCCTCCATTAACTGTACAGTGCAGAAAAACACCCAATAAAGCCTAGCAAACAAATACCAGTTAGTTTAAAGGTATGGGTTTCAGCCTCCTTTATTTCAAGCCAACAAATTGCTACTGATTCCCTCATACCAAATTGTAGGGTATTCAGGTAGGTAAGGAACACACTATAACTGAGATGGTTAATGATTCAATAACAGAATAGTCGTAGCCATAGGTATCGCATTGCATGTTCATTCACTTCCTGTATCAGACTCCGATATATCAGTCTATATCCATGGTACTTCTTTCTACCAATATGGGGACCCCTAGTGGTACTGCAAGGACACAACACAAGTAAGTTGTGTAACATGGTTGTTTTCATTTAATTTGGAATATACAAGTGTCCTTTATGAATGCAGTTAAATGTGGAAACATTTTATTAGGTACATCTTTCTAGTACTGGGTAGGACCCACCTCTGCCCCCAGAACAGTCTGAATTCTTCATGGCATGGATTCAACAAGGTGCTGGAAACATTCCTCAGTGATTCTGGTCCATGTTGACATGATAGCATCACGCAGTTGGTGCAGATTTGTTGGCTGCACATTCATGTTGCGAATCTCCTGTTCCACCACATCCCAAATGTGCTCTATTGGACTGAGATCTGGTGACTGTGGAGGCCATTGGAGTACACTGAACTCATTGACATGTTCATGGAACCAGCTTGAGATGACGTGTGCTTTGTGACATGGCGCATTATCCTGCTGGAAGTAGCCATTAGAAGATGGGTAGACTGTGGCCATAAAGAGATGCACATGGTCAGCCCCAAGACTCAGGTAGGCTGTGGCATTTAAACCATGCTCAATTGGTATTAAGGGGCCTAATTTGTGCCAAGAAAACATTACCCACACAATTATACCACCACCACCAGCCTGAACCATTGACACAAGGCAGGATGGATGCATGGATTCATGTTGTTTACGCCAAATTCTGACCCTACCATCTGCATGTCGCAGCAGAAATCGAGATTCGTCAGACAAGGCAACATTTTTCCAATCTTCAGCTGTTCCGTTTTGGTGAGCCTGTGCCCACTGTAGCCTCACTTTTCTGTTCTTAGCTGACAGGAGTGGAACCCGATGTGGTCTTCTGGTGCTGTTGTCCATCCACTTCAAGGTTCGACGTGTTGTGCGTTCAGAGATGCTCTTCTGCATACCATTGTTGTAACGCATGGTTATTTGGGTTACTGTAGCCTTCCTGTCAGCTTGAACCAGTCTGGCCATTCTCCTCTGACCATTAACAAGGTCTTTTTGCCCACAGAACTGCCGCTCACTGGATGTTTGGGGTGTTGTGAGTATCTCAGAAACTGCTGATCTCATGGAATTTTCACGCACAGCAGTCTCTAGAGTTTACAGAGAATGGTGCAAAAAACAAAAAAAACATCTAGTGAGCGGCAGTTCTATGGGTGAACACGCCTGGTTAATGAGAGAGGTCAGAGGAGAATGGCTTAAGCTGATAGGAAGGCGACAGTAGCTCAAATAACCGCGTCTTACAACAGGGGTATGCAGAAGAGCATCTCTGAATGCAACCAGAGCAACCCTTCAACCACTCTGGATAGCTGTGGTGTCCTTGAGTTTGTCGTGGAATGAGCTCCCACAACACCGCACACTGAAAATCACCTGTTCAAGCTGCATCTTGGCTCAACAAACCCTGAACTCTCAGCATGCATTCTGGGTTGAGTAGTCATAATTATGCTACACTTAATATAATAATAATAATAATAATAATAATATATGCCATTTAGCAGACGCTTTTATCCAAAGCGACTTACAGTAGTGAATGCATACATTTTCAGTATATGTGGCCCCAGTGCTCCATATGCTACTTAAAGCACTATATCCTCAAACTCCCTCTTGCACTTACTGTTATGTTGTAGGTTGTAGGTTTATGTAATGACTCTATAACTACTAATAACTGCTCTGGGTTGTGACACTGACAACTTGATGTTGTCTCTGCTCTTTCACTAAGTCTGCTACATGACTAAACGTACTGCAAATGTTTCGTCAAATGAAAAGTGGAAAATGATGAATGGAGGAAGTGAAGGTGGCTTAATGAGCTTACGCAGGCAGGCTAAGAGGGCCTTTATCGCCATGGTCATGACTGACAGATGTCTTATCGCTCTCTCTGGCTGCTTTGTTTCATCTCTGTTCCTCAAGTGTCAGTGCCCCCCACTACTGTAGAGAAGAGAAAAGCCAGACAGACACTGTCTGGTGATGATGATGATGATGATGGTGTCATTAAGAAGTAGTTAAGACATGCTGCAGCTTGTGCTTGTTTCTTAGTTTTTGTCATTCCCTTCCCTCCCTGCACATGCACAAGCGGGTATCTTTGTAATCGGCACCTATTGCTTTGAGAGATTAATCTCCACTATACCACTAATGACTCCAAAGATGACACAAAGAGATCCTGCCACATTGTGTCTGGCGGTCCCCAGAGAGAGAATGAGAGAGAGAGTGAGATATTGAATCGAATATGAGTAGCAATAAATTGAGTGACGTATGTGAATATAGTATAACAGAGCTCATGGGTGCAGACGAAAGATCTCCAAAATAATGGCTGTGAAACACTGTGCCTGTTTACGTTGATCACAGCGAGACCACGGCCTATTCCCATAACGCGTTGTCTCGGCATTATGTATTATTTATGAACGGGATGCGGCGAGCGTTTCTCTGACTTTCTGTAGCTGGTACAGGGTTGGGCTGTGACGCGTGCATGGCTTTTGCCGAATTTATACCGTTTGAAAACGACCCGTGATCTCTGCGTGTCATTTTGTTATAGTAGGGTACAATTGTCTACCAAATTGGGAGAAAACTGGGAAAAATAAAAAGAATAAAATAAAATGTCATCGTTTCAACAATAAAGAAAGCAGTATAAAATTAGCAGAGCAGTTAATGCGATGCCTCAAACCGTAGGCTAAGGTCAGGTAACAGCAAATTACTGCAGAACTGTTCATTAAACTGAAGGTTAGCTAACGTCGACTTACTCCAAGTTCTTTTTAAGATTCGAAGTCGAGTCCTTTGATGCCGACAGTATCGTTATTCCTGGAAGACACAAGGTACACTGGGCCGACAGATTTTTCCCATGTTCTTCTTTAAACTGGAAATTGTGTCGATAACGCCACAAACTAAAAGCTGACTTTTTTTCCATCTTGTCCCTATCAATGTTTGTCTGAGCGTGGGCGCGCGCTTTTTTTAAACGCAGTTTTTTGGTTCTGTGCAGCGGCTGTAGTTTTCGTGAGCTGTGTGATGATAATCATGTAGGCATGATCATTTCATGCTGTAACTTTAGTAATGAATATCAGCTCATTAATGTTTGTAAGGAAAACTTTCCACCAAGAATTCCAAGAAGTAATCCAAAATGTATTCACTTCAGGTTTATTAAAGTAACTGTATTCAGATTACTCGTTTTTCAAATGTAACGCGAGCTGAATACAGTTACTTGATTTTTGTATTCTGATTACGTAACGCCGTTACATGTATTCCGTTACAACCCAACCCTGTTGACATGATAGCATCACGCAGTTGGTGCAGATTTGTTGGCTCCACATTCATGTTGCGAATCTCCTGTTCCACCACATCCCTGTGCAATGTGCTCTATTGGACTGAGATCTGGTGACTGTGGAGGCCATTGGAGTACACTGAACTCAGTGTCATGTTCGTGGAACCAGCTTGAGATGACGTGTGCTTTGTGACATTGCGCATTATCCTGCTGGAAGTAGCCATTAGAAGATGGGTAGACTGTGGCCATAAAGAGATGCACATGGTCAGCAACAAGACTCAGGTAGGCTGTGGCATTTAAACCATGCTCAATTGGTATTAAGGGGCCTAATTTGTGGCAAGAAAACATTACCCACACGATTATACCACCACCACCAGCCTGAACCATTGACAGAAGGCAGGATGGATGCATGGATTCATGTTGTTTATGCCAAATTCTGACCCTACCATCTGCATGTCGCAGCACTTCAAGGTTCGACGTGTTGTGCGTTCAGAGATGCTCTTCTGCATACCACTGTTGTAACGCATGGTTATTTGAGTTACTGTAGCCTTCCTGTCAGCTTGAACCAGTGTGGCCATTCTCCTCTGACCATTAACAAGGTCTTTTTGCCCACAGAACTGCCGCTCACTGGATGTTTGGGGTGTTGTGAGTATCTCAGAAACTGCTGATCTCATGGAATTTTCACGCACAGCAGTCTCTAGAGTTTACAGAGAATGGTGCAAAAAACAAAAAAAACATCTAGTGAGCGGCAGTTCTATGGGTGAACACGCCTGGTTAATGAGAGAGGTCAGAGGAGAATGGCTTAAGCTGATAGGAAGGCGACAGTAGCTCAAATAACCGCGTCTTACAACAGGGGTATGCAGAAGAGCATCTCTGAATGCAACCAGAGCAACCCTTCAACCACTCTGGATAGCTGTGGTGTCCTTGAGTTTGTCGTGGAATGAGCTCCCCACAACACCGCACACTGAAAATCACCTGTTCAAGCTGCATCTTGGCTCAACAAACCCTGAACTCTCAGCATGCATTCTGGGTTGAGTAGTCATAATTATGCTACACTTAATATAATAATAATAATTATAATAATAATAATATATGCCATTTAGCAGACGCTTTTATCCAAAGCGACTTACAGTAGTGAATGCATACATTTTCAGTATATGTGGCCCCAGTGCTCCATATGCTACTTAAAGCACTATATCCTCAAACTCCCTCTTGCACTTACTGTTATGTTGTAGGTTGTAGGTTTATGTAATGACTCTATAACTACTAATAACTGCTCTGGGTTGTGACACTGACAACTTGATGTTGTCTCTGCTCTTTCACTAAGTCTGCTACATGACTAAACGTACTGCAAATGTTTCGTCAAATGAAAAGTGGAAAATGATGAATGGAGGAAGTGAAGGTGGCTTAATGAGCTTACGCAGGCAGGCTAAGAGGGCCTTTATCGCCATGGTCATGACTGACAGATGTCTTATCGCTCTCTCTGGCTGCTTTGTTTCATCTCTGTTCCTCAAGTGTCAGTGCCCCCCACTACTGTAGAGAAGAGAAAAGCCAGACAGACACTGTCTGGTGATGATGATGATGATGATGGTGTCATTAAGAAGTAGTTAAGACATGCTGCAGCTTGTGCTTGTTTCTTAGTTTTTGTCATTCCCTTCCCTCCCTGCACATGCACAAGCGGGTATCTTTGTAATCGGCACCTATTGCTTTGAGAGATTAATCTCCACTATACCACTAATGACTCCAAAGATGACACAAAGAGATCCTGCCACATTGTGTCTGGCGGTCCCCAGAGAGAGAATGAGAGAGAGAGTGAGATATTGAATCGAATATGAGTAGCAATAAATTGAGTGACGTATGTGAATATAGTGTAACAGAGCTCATGGGTGCAGACGAAAGATCTCCAAAATAATGGCTGTGAAACACTGTGCCTGTTTACGTTGATCACAGCGAGACCACGGCCTATTCCCATAACGCGTTGTCTCGGCATTATGTATTATTTATGAACGGGATGCGGCGAGCGTTTCTCTGACTTTCTGTAGCTGGTACAGGGTTGGGCTGTGACGCGTGCATGGCTTTTGCCGAATTTATACCGTTTGAAAACGACCCGTGATCTCTGCGTGTCATTTTGTTATAGTAGAGTACAATTGTCTACCAAATTGGGAGAAAACTGGGAAAAATAAAAAGAATAAAATAAAATGTCATCGTTTCAACAATAAAGAAAGCAGTATAAAATTAGCAGAGCAGTTAATGCGATGCCTCAAACCGTAGGCTATAGGTCAGGTAACAGCAAATTACTGCAGAACTGTTCATTAAACTGAAGGTTAGCTAACGTCGACTTACTCCAAGTTCTTTTTAAGATTCGAAGTCGAGTCCTTTGATGCCGACAGTATCGTTATTCCTGGAAGACACAAGGTACACTGGGCCGACAGATTTTTCCCATGTTCTTCTTTAAACTGGAAATTGTGTCGATAACGCCACAAACTAAAAGCTGACTTTTTTCCATCTTGTCCCTATCAATGTTTGTCTGAGCGTGGGCGCGCGCTTTTTTTAAACGCAGTTTTTTGGTTCTGTGCAGCGGCTGTAGTTTTCGTGAGCTGTGTGATGATAATCATGTAGGCGTGATCATTTCATGCTGTAACTTTAGTAATGAATATCAGCTCATTAATGTTTGTAAGGAAAACTTTCCACCAAGAATTCCAAGAAGTAATCCAAAATGTATTCACTTCAGGTTTATTAAAGTAACTGTATTCAGATTACTCGTTTTTCAAATGTAACGCGAGCTGAATACAGTTACTTGATTTTTGTATTCTGATTACGTAACGCCGTTACATGTATTCCGTTACAACCCAACCCTGTTGACATGATAGCATCACGCAGTTGGTGCAGATTTGTTGGCTCCACATTCATGTTGCGAATCTCCTGTTCCACCACATCCCTGTGCAATGTGCTCTATTGGACTGAGATCTGGTGACTGTGGAGGCCATTGGAGTACACTGAACTCAGTGTCATGTTCGTGGAACCAGCTTGAGATGACGTGTGCTTTGTGACATGGCGCATTATCCTGCTGGAAGTAGCCATTAGAAGATGGGTAGACTGTGGCCATAAAGAGATGCACATGGTCAGCAACAAGACTCAGGTAGGCTGTGGCATTTAAACCATGCTCAATTGGTATTAAGGGGCCTAATTTGTGGCAAGAAAACATTACCCACACGATTATACCACCACCACCAGCCTGAACCATTGACAGAAGGCAGGATGGATGCATGGATTCATGTTGTTTATGCCAAATTCTGACCCTACCATCTGCATGTCGCAGCACTTCAAGGTTCGACGTGTTGTGCGTTCAGAGATGCTCTTCTGCATACCACTGTTGTAACGCATGGTTATTTGAGTTACTGTAGCCTTCCTGTCAGCTTGAACCAGTGTGGCCATTCTCCTCTGACCATTAACAAGGTCTTTTTGCCCACAGAACTGCCGCTCACTGGATGTTTGGGGTGTTGTGAGTATCTCAGAAACTGCTGATCTCATGGAATTTTCACGCACAGCAGTCTCTAGAGTTTACAGAGAATGGTGCAAAAAACAAAAAAAACATCTAGTGAGCGGCAGTTCTATGGGTGAACACGCCTGGTTAATGAGAGAGGTCAGAGGAGAATGGCTTAAGCTGATAGGAAGGCGACAGTAGCTCAAATAACCGCGTCTTACAACAGGGGTATGCAGAAGAGCATCTCTGAATGCAACCAGAGCAACCCTTCAACCACTCTGGATAGCTGTGGTGTCCTTGAGTTTGTCGTGGAATGAGCTCCCCACAACACCGCACACTGAAAATCACCTGTTCAAGCTGCATCTTGGCTCAACAAACCCTGAACTCTCAGCATGCATTCTGGGTTGAGTAGTCATAATTATGCTACACTTAATATAATAATAATAATAATAATAATAATAATAATATATGCCATTTAGCAGACGCTTTTATCCAAAGCGACTTACAGTAGTGAATGCATACATTTTCAGTATATGTGGCCCCAGTGCTCCATATGCTACTTAAAGCACTATATCCTCAAACTCCCTCTTGCACTTACTGTTATGTTGTAGGTTGTAGGTTTATGTAATGACTCTATAACTACTAATAACTGCTCTGGGTTGTGACACTGACAACTTGATGTTGTCTCTGCTCTTTCACTAAGTCTGCTACATGACTAAACGTACTGCAAATGTTTCGTCAAATGAAAAGTGGAAAATGATGAATGGAGGAAGTGAAGGTGGCTTAATGAGCTTACGCAGGCAGGCTAAGAGGGCCTTTATCGCCATGGTCATGACTGACAGATGTCTTATCGCTCTCTCTGGCTGCTTTGTTTCATCTCTGTTCCTCAAGTGTCAGTGCCCCCCACTACTGTAGAGAAGAAAAAAGCCAGACAGACACTGTCTGGTGATGATGATGATGATGATGGTGTCATTAAGAAGTAGTTAAGACATGCTGCAGCTTGTGCTTGTTTCTTTGTTTTTGTCATTCCCTTCCTCCCTGCACATGCACAAGCGGGTATCTTTGTAATCGGCACCTATTGCTTTGAGAGATTAATCTCCACTATACCACTAATGACTCCAAAGATGACACAAAGAGATCCTGCCACATTGTGTCTGGTGGTCCCCAGAGAGAGAATGAGAGAGAGAGTGAGATATTGAATCGAATATGAGTAGCAATAAATTGAGTGACGTATGTGAATATAGTGTAACAGAGCTCATGGGTGCAGACGAAAGATCTCCAAAATAATGGCTGTGAAACACTGTGCCTGTTTACGTTGATCACAGCGAGACCACGGCCTATTCCCATAACGCGTTGTCTCGGCATTATGTATTATTTATGAACGGGATGCGACGAGCGTTTCTCTGACTTTCTGTAGCTGGTACAGGGTTGGGCTGTGACGCGTGCATGGCTTTTGCCGAATTTATACCGTTTGCGTATCACCCGTGATCTCTGCGTGTCATTTTGTTCCGGAGTTTCACCGCGTTCAGCGCTACAATATCAGGGGAAGGGAGAATAGCAGCGACCATAGCGATTTCGCAACGACGCCTCGGAGAACAGTGCTTCTGTATTCACCGAATCCATGACAGGTACAAGCATACCCCGGTGGATTATTAATTATGTTGTATTAATAACCATAGCCGTGCTTGCGATGGCAATGGTTATGGATACAATATAATCCATAGCGCATACTCAGTAGCGTTGTGCTGCTTGAATCGCAGGTTTTGTGTTGATTTTTACTTCAACGCCACTGATGCCACTTGCTTGCAAGAACACGCAGAAATGCCTTCTCTTCTGACAGGTCTACAGAAAATTATGAGTTTTTTTGTAACGCAATCAGTCGTTATTGATACTCGAAATGAAATGGTATATCATTGTTTTAGTTAACGTTTACGCCAATAATAGCTACTAAAACTATAACAAAAACAACAATGAGGACGATCATGATGGCGATGACGAGTATGTATTGCATATATGCAATAATGATTTGCACACACAAATTCGTTTTGTTCTTACTCATTACTTTGTCTGTTTGCACAGTGTACAACGGGACTTGTTGCCATGTAATATCCTTTTTTAATTTTTTACTTTGCATCGTTTACTAATTTATCTGATTAAATGAAATAAGTTAACTAACGGAGGTAAATCTGGGGTAAGAAGTCTCAGCTGTAGTTACATTTCCAATCCCATTATTTAGCCTCGTTCACTGAATGGGGGGTGTCCCTGACCAGGAATAAGCGGGTTAGATAATGAATTAATGTTCCCCCGTGGCAATATCATGTAGGCTACTGTAGTTCATCGCTGAGTATAATCCTTGAATTTTTTTAAAACTTCCCTTTAAAAGTACGTACTATGGCAGCTTACTGTACTTTTATTTATTTTGTTGAAATCAAAATGCATTCACACATTTTAACTTCTCCCCTCTGTAAAATACTCCAGTGGACCAAACACGATGAGTCTTTGTGAAGTGATCTTTTATGAAAGATGTTACATTTACATTTTAAACATTTAGCAGACGCTCTTATCCAGAGCGACTTTCAAGATATGCATTAATACATGGTACCAGTGGCGATTTTAGGGTTTTAAAACAGGGGGTGCAATGTTCAAAAATCATTTTCTTTTAAATGCTTTTTGACATTCAAAATTGTAATATTTTCATCCCAACAGTAGGGGGTGCAAATGCACCCGCGGTAAAATCGCCACTGCATGGCAGGAACAATCATAGTTTGCGCAAGAGATCAGTGCAGTAATACAGCGATAGACATCATTGTAGGCAGCTGCATACCATACCTGTAACACTGGCAAGGAAAAGGTTAGTAATTTAAATTAAAAAAAAGAGGAGTAAGCAGGGATACATATACAAAAAGTATTGAACAAGTAGGCAGTGGTGATGGCAATTGGCTAGATGTACAGAATTCAGTGGTAGTGGAGTCTGAAAAGGTGGGTTTTGAGTCTCTTGTGGAAGATCGCAAGTGATTCCGCGGGTCTGACTGATTGCGGAAGGTCATTCTACCACCGAGGGGTCAGGACAGAGAAGAGGTGAGACCGTGAGGAGTGGCTGCCGGGCCCCCGGAGGGATGGGACAGTCAGTTTGCCAGAGGAGGGCGGAGCGGAGGGGTCTTGCTGGGGTGTAGGGTGTGATGAGTGTCTGGATGTAAGGGGGAGCAGTTTGTCTAGCCGCTTGAAAAGCAAGCACCAGTGATTTGAATCTGATGAGTGCTGCGATGGGGAGCCAGTACAGAGAGGAGAGTAGAGGGTCTCTGGGTGGCTTCTCCCACTCTTTTGCTTACTTTGGACAAACCCGCGTACATTTAAAGGGCTATAGCTGCTGCTGTAGCTTCCCCTTTGTGTAAATGGAGCACAGGTCATGATTGATCAATTCCTTTCACATCTGGCACCTCAGGGACTATTGCAACTTGCCTACATATCTGACTCCCTAAACTCGTTATTTCAAGTGGGACTGGTGGGTGGTGGGGGGGTGGGATAAATTGCAATTTATCTCATTGCAATATTGGCTCTGGTCATGGCTGTGTGAGCTCACAAGTTTGCTTTCAAATTAGCTTTATTGCCAAGATAGGTATACTAACCTATGTTTCCAAAGCATTTCTTAAATCCAATCATTTCACAGATAAAAAATAGTCATATACAAGTAACTGCCAAAATAAAAGAAACACTTGAGTAAATTAAGGGTCCTGGCAGCTCTGTTACGGTGTTGAGTGCAGTTTCCCAGCATGGTTTAGGTCCATTATACCTGATTGAACACTTATGGGAGATTCTGGAGCGGTGCCTGAGATAGCGTTTTCCACCACCATCAGTAAACACCAATTTATGGAATTTCTCGTGGAAGAAAGGTGTTGCATCCCTCAAATAGAATTCCAGACACTTGTAGAATCTATGCCAATGGGCATTGAAGCTGTTTTGATGATTGTGAGTAAACGCTGCAGTATCTGGGCTGTTTGAGAGGGATTGTGGGTAAACCCTCTGTCTCTCTCGGCTGGTTGAGAGGGATTGTGGGTAAAGGCTGCAGTATTTTGGCTGTCTGAGAGGGATTGTGTGTAAAGGCTGCAGTATTTTGGCTGTCTGAGAGGGATTGTGGGTAAAGGCTGCAGTATCTCGGCTGTTTGAGAAGGATTGTGGGTAAAGGCTGCAGTATTTTGGCTGTCTGAGAGGGATTGTGGGTAAAGGCTGCAGTATTTCGGCTGTTTGAGAAGGATTGTGGGTAAAGGCTGCAGTATTTTGGCTGTCTGAGAAGGATTGTGGGTAAAGGCTGCAGTATCTCGGCTGTTTGAGAAGGATTGTGGGTAAAGGCTGCAGTATTTTGGCTGTCTGAGAGGGATTGTGGGTAAAGGCTGCAGTATTTCGGCTGTCTGAGAGGGATTGTGGGTAAAGGCTGCAGTATCTGGGCTGGTTGAGAGGGATTGTGGGTAAAGGCTGCAGTATCTGGGCTGGTAGAGAGGGATTGTGGGTAAAGGCTGCAGTCTCTGTGGTCTGTGTAAGAGTGTATGTGCAGGACCCGCTGTAGTGTGTTCACACGGCTATGTGCTAAGCGGCACCCTGTATCGCTTTTCCTGCTGAACGCACCAGTGGACTCCATTGTGGAGATGCTGCTAGGCCCTCTCAGGGGAAAGTCTACTCTTTCATTGTTCTTCCTATTTTAAATTCCCTTCTACTTTCTACGACAAAATATCAAGAAGTTATGAAGATATGACTTCAGATATGACTTATGATGCCAGATAGTAACCTTGTTTGGAAATAAATGAATAAGGGATCATTTTTATTTATTTATTTAACTAAAACATTTTGGGAGAGCACGGACTAGAACGTGTCCCTGGAAGGACATGCTGCCAGTCACTGATTGAGCTTAATCATCGTGTGTGTGTGTGTGTGTGTGTGTATGTGTATGTGTATGTGTGTATGTGTCTGTGTGTGTGTATGTATGTATGTGCGTGCATATGTGTGTGTGTGTGTATATGTGTGTGTGTGTGTGTGTGTCTGTGTGTGTATGTATGTATGTGCGTGCATATGTGTGTGTATGTGTATGTGTATGTGTGTGTGCGTGTGTGTGTGTGTGTGTCTGTGTGTATGTGAATGCAGATTTGTGTGTTTATATGCAAATATAATCTCTTTTAAAATCTGCCACAGCACATTGCAGAAAATGAATCCAATAGTTTTCTGACATGATATAGCATTAGGAAGGTAAATCATCCCTTACTTGGCAGTAAAAGTATCTAATGAAAAACAAATAACAGCTCATTATACTTCAGGAACTGCAATTATGGTTAGAATAAAAACCAGCATACACGGTGGGCCCCCAGCACACACAGTGTAAACCAGCATACATGGTGAAAGGTTGAAAACCGCTGCTGTATAGAATGTTATTCAATGATTTTTGTCATGTGGGCCAGATGTAAAAAAACCTGGCACCCAGGTTAAGAACATCACTTAAATGGTTCAGGAGTGATGGATGGTATATGCAGATGTCAGTGTGGTGGTATATAAGCGTGTGTGTGTGTGTGTGTGTTAACTAGTTCAGGAGTGATGGATGGTGTGTGTGCATGTCTTTGTGGTCGTATATAAGCGTGTGTGATTGCCAGTCGGGTGCTCTGATAGTCACTGTGGCTGTCTCTGGTGACATGATTTATAGTGGTGTGTAAAGGGAATTGGGGTGTGGGGGTGTATGTTATTTAACAGTCTCTCGCTGTCGGTTGCTGCCAGTTTCCCAGCAGGGACTGTGGAAAAGCCATCTCTCAGCCCCTCCTCCTGCAGTGAAGTGGCAGTGAGGCCCTTCTCACCACTCTTTCCAAAGCTGTTCTCTGGTCATAGCTCAGCGTAGAGCATCTAAATGGATTACCTTGGTCCTGCTGTGATTTAGCATTTGTTTTACTGCCTGTCTGAGCTCTCAGGAAGCACAGCTCTGCTTCCAGTGCCCCCTGGTTACAGTGAAAGTAC
>JAINUG010000427.1:77016-396470 GCA_029706075.1 Aldrovandia affinis
GCCTTGGGCGCGGGCACACAGACCGCCATCGCCGCGGGGATCGCCCTGCTAGCACTCACCGCCCTCCTGTTGCTGGCCATGATCTACGGCCGTAGGCAGCACCGCAAGAAGGACCCGACAGAGGAGGGGGGCCGGGGGGTCCTGTACGTCAACAACTACTTGGACAGGCCCACCATATGCGCCCAGCTGGAGGAGCACCGGGACGGGCGGGTCCACCAGATGTACGTCCTAGACTGCAGCAGGCCTGTGTTCCCGCCACCGCCCGCACCCTCGTACCCGATCCCGCACCCGCCCGCCGAGATGCCCAGGAGGGTGGCAGGGGACAGTGGGGAGGCGGAGCCTGAGGCTCTGTTCCTCAACCAGAGCCTGCTCTTCGACACGCAGGTTGCTTACGAGATCCACTGCTGAGGAGTGCTGAGCCAAACAGGTGGTGCCCCCTGCTGGGCTGGGGGTGGAACTGAAGGGGATGATGATTGGTTCTGACCTTGCCTCCTCCTGACTGGGAGGGAGACCTGCGCACAGTGAGACCTTCCTGAGGGAGGTTTCTGACAGTGAGGCTCCCTTGTGGTGAGAAACCATACAGCTGTACCTACTACACTGTGAAGGAGGCCAGGAGAGACATGCTCTTGCTGCCTGGGTACGAGGATGGTGGATGGTTTCTCAAAATTAGTCCAGTTGTACCCACTACACTGTGAAGGAGGCCAGGAGAGATACACTCGTGCTGCTTGGGTGGGGGGTGCAGGCTTATTTACCATCCAAATCTGGTAGCTGGTATTATTTTGGAATAATTCAAATTTAAAGAACGTTTACGTTTTTCTCCTTTAAAATTGAAATACGTACATACGTACATACGTACGTGAGCTGCTTTCATTTTTCTGCTCTCCACATGCTCCTGTGTTTTTTTGAATGGGTTGTTCTCATTAGTTATTTTCCATGTTTAAGGAATGTAATTTCGATGTAATATTTATGATCAGAAAAGTGCAATGTTTATTAATGTTCTTGACAAAAGCAGGCATTGGGGACAGGAGTTGCCTTATGGGAAATGCCACATGGTTGATCATAAACTGAAAGGTCAAGAGGCCATTTATGGCATGGAAAAGTCCATTTTTCCTGGAACAAATGTGGTGACAGTGGTTGAATTACGATAACTATTAGAACTAGGGGAATTTTCAAAGTCTAGTAAATTGTCCCCATGGTCATTTACGTGGAAAGAGTAGGTTTTACATTTCCTAAAGCCCAGATCAGATCACAACTGTGGGGGGAGACAAGACTGGCCAGAATGTTACTGTGTAAGGACGACACAGCCCACATCTAAGCTACGGTTAACAAATTAAATTAAAACAAATTAACAAAAAGTTATGAGTTACTTGAGCGGATCCATCCTGTGCCGTCTTTAAACTCTGACTCAAGATTTGACACTTTGAATCTCGGAGATTATAGCAGCCATCAGCAGATGCTCTGAAACTCGAAAGTTTGCACTGAACAAAATTCCTGAAACTGTCTTGTCGGCTCATTACTTTTTGAACCCTTGGTCACAGATTCTTTAGACGTATCAGATACTCAGCTCCTGTAATACTACAGAAGGTTCCGGTTGGCAAAAGGAGCTTCTTGTGCAATTGTACAGAATGTTAATTTCCAGCCACAGTACTGACTTAAGTCATGCCCCTTAATGAAATTCTAGAAGATACATAAAATGTGAATGCTTCATCAAATTTGAATGGTATGGAGACAGGACTATCAACGTTAAAGAATGTGGAGCTGAGTATCTTGTGGATTTTAATAATCTGTGCCTCTGTAACAATTCTTTCCTGCCCCGTGCTCCCTGCTCCATCAATTGAGGGGTGGATGTCAGATAAAGAGCAACTCACGCATGGAGAGCTGATCAGAGAGTAGCCTCTTTGTGGCGAGGTGCCTGATGTGACGAGCTGTCTCCATGGTGACAGGCTGCCTTTCCACTGGGTCCTTGGAGGAGCATCGTGGCATCATTTATTATTTGACAATGAATTTTTGGTGTAACTGTGACCTCTTTCTTGTCCTTTATATTCTAATAAAACGCGCTTTTCAGAACTGGTTCTGGCTCGTTCTCTGGCTTTCTGCAACACATCCACCCACAGGTTTTGCCTGTGAAAATCATTTCATTCCCTTTAACGACGCCAGGCATAGAACATTACGTTTTTATAGTTTTATTCCCATCAGCCCCACAGAAGAATATAGAGCTCACAGGCATTATGATATGAATTGATTTTGAGCACTTCATATTACTTAAAGCCTCATATATCTTATGTAAAATGTCATGGATTGAAAAAGGTATATGTGCTCAAGCCAGCCCATTCTTCAATGGAATGATCTGAACTGAAAAAAGATCAAACTAGAATTAGAATGGATTTTTTTTTTAAAGAAAAGATTCCAACTACTCACTTCTGTGTTAAACCCCTGTGAACGATGTGTGATATGAATTCCTTTGATTCAAATGTAACATAGGCATCATGAAAAACCAATTCATAACATTAAAATGTCAAATAGATTGTAATATCATTATAGCATTGTGGAGGGCGTCGGTCTCGGGCAACATGGGAGTGTCAGGGTTGCCTTTGTTTTCCCATGCTGTGGAGGCCTTTGGAGCGGTGAGACTTTTCGGGGGCAGGTTTGGCACTCTCGCAGGGTGTGAGAGTGAACTGTTGCCCGGAAGGCTGTTCCAAAGGCTATAATTGATTGTTAATGATTATTTAATTGGTGTTGATTGGTGTGGAGGGTAAGTGATTATTCACTTACCTGTTTGTGTGTGTGTGTGTGTGTGGTAAAGTTGTTAGTCCTGTCATTCATGTGTGTGAATTGAGAGTCTGGTCTTGTTGTTCACGTGTGCACGCATATCGTATCATGGAGTGTTAGTTTAATGTGAGTGATGTACTGTGTGTGGAGTCTCCCCGCAAGGGGGTTTCTGTGTCAGAGGACTTGGAGTCTGTTGAGTTCCGTGTTCATTTGTTTACAGTGACTGAGTAGAGTACTTCCTGTGTGTCTGGGAGGGAGAGAGAGAGGGCGCACTGAAATACTGCCCGCCTCTCCCTCTCTGTGTGTTTGTGTTAAGAGACCTCGTAGTAGGGCAGTGGAGTGTTTCTGGACAATGCCCCGAGAACTCTCACTGAAATAGTGGAGATTGTCTCGGGGCTGGTTGCCAGAGAACTCTCACTGTCATGAATGGCGTGGTCTCTCAGTGTCCGAGTTGGACAGAGCTGAGTTGGAACTCAGACTGAAAAGTTTGAGTGTCTCTGTGTGCATGGGTTTGGGAAGCACTTGAAAAGTAACTGAATATGTGTGTGCCTGGTAAGGTTATAGTGGAACTCCGGGCTTCCACCATAGTTTTGTTTATTTTAGTTCGTTGTTTTAGTTAATTGTTTTTGCCCGAAAGCTTTGCGGCGAGTAGGGTGAAGACTTTGTGTTTGTGTTTGTTTTATTTAACCTGCTGTCCCGCTGTTTCTCTCTCCCGCATCTGGGGGAGAGACAGAAAAATAAAGATCCGGTCTGTAGACCGGCAAACCCCACTCCTCTGCCAGTTCTTACCATCGGCTGCTCTGCTGAACCCAATTATCAAAACCTAAAGTATATGCATCCGTCCAGGGATTGTTATGTGCTTCATTGGCATCCATGACCCACACCTTCACAAATGTGACAAGCATCATTACATAATACCCTTTTTCTCAAAACTGTAAACACAAAACCCAATCAGTAAACAATTCAAAACTCTTCAAACCTCTTGCAAATGGAACACTGGAACTATGGAACTATGTGAACTATTCTCGAAATAACACTTATTTTTTAGTATTGGTGGTGGTGATGGTGGGCCCTCTGCATTGAGTCTGAACTGTGTACGAGTGCTGTACTTTTGATAGAATTTATCGGAAACTGCCCCCATGTCAGGAAGCTGTAGTGTAGATGGAGAGACACAGACCATTATCTCTGCTGCGGTATGAGATGACACGATGACACACTGAGGCCTAAAGGCATGGCTGAGCGCATTTCTTTTTTCTTTTTCTAATGCCATTTAGCAGACACTTTTATCCAAAGCAACTTACAGTAGTGAATGCATAACCCACAGGGCCCTATTTTCGTGGCGGCGCTAAGCGGCGTTCTGCCCTAGCGCAGGCGAATTGCCAGTTTCGTCTGTCGCAAATGGAATATTTCTCGTCTCTGCCGAGTTTGGCAATTTCAGTAGGGCGCTATGCAAATTTGGTGTCAAATACGTCCAACTAGACCACCTCTTAGCACAAACGCTGGCGCTCTGTGCAATTTGGTGACTTTATTGATGCGTACATATGAACATAAGGTTATCTGAAATCACATGAGAATGTTTTGTGAATATTATGAATTTCCCCCCACGTTGAGGCAAATCGTCCAATCCATGGGTAACTTGCAAGCGTAATCAATTAAGCTAAAAACTATTTCACCACAGCTTGTGCTTATTCAATGCACGGACATGAAAGACTGAAGCCAGCAGGCCATCCATCGCTACCGTTCAGTAAGATACACCTGTTAAATAAATATATGTTTGTATGCACATTGTTTTTCTTATGTGAAAGGTTTTATTCTTTCCATTTGCACAACAGAAAATGTGATAGGCGATATGTGAAGGCGATACCGTGAGCGATACCCTGGGTTTGGTAGCCGGTGTTTGCCAGACGGCTATCAGTTTGGCTGCACATGCAGTTTCTTCCAGTTTTGTCCAACATGCAAATTCGTTTATTACTTTTCCTACACCCGACAGCCAGCAGAGAACTAAACAGGATTTTTATATGCAATGTGGATTCCCTGGGGTCTGCACACATGTGCATTTGCGTGCACCATCTGATCACGGTATCATTTATGTGAATCGGAAGGGCGTCCACTCCATTAATATAGTTTGTGATGCACACTCCAGGGTGACACATGTAGGCCTACTGCATGACGAACATAAATGGCCTAGTTAGAGTTGTGAGTTTGTTATTTATTGCTTTCCATTTAACATTACATTAAGTTAGAAGAAAATAAACTTAGTTTTTTTAAAGTTGGAAAGCCTACAAATAAGGAAAAAAATAGATAATAAAAGAGAAAATAAAACACTTTCTTTTAACAATGTAAGTCTCAAAATATAAACTCAAATCATGAAAATAACAAATTAATGTGCGCCTTGTTTTCCCCCTCTGATTCGCGCGCCAACCTCCTCGCTCTCCTCTTTTGAGAAGCGCTCGTGGTGCAGCCGCGCAAAACTGTCATGTCAGGAAATTGCCAATTTGCTGTAGCGTTAGAGCACTAGTATTTAAAGGGATAGAAAATAGGTGTTCTGATTGGCCATTATGAAACCAAACCCCCACCACACCCACATGTATTTTTTAAAAGTTAATCCAACTTTTACAACTGCAATGGAGGTGCGCTATCGTCCTAAATCACTAAATTACCGAAATTGCCTTAGACACGCCCTAAAGCGCCACCGTCTTTGCTTTGCGTCTGCGTTACCGACACCGTCCTAATTCACCAAAATAGGGCCCACAATCTAAGTGTTGCAAACACCATGCTCTACCTACTGAGCCACAGCGTGTTACCACATAACACAGCATATCAAGCCACTACCTGTTAACTGCCTGCTCCCTGGTGACAAGCCAAACAAAACAGAAAAACCAACCAAATCAATCAATCAATGAATCACTCAGTCAAGTCTATCAGTCCATCTGCCAATAAATCTATCTTTATTTTGTTTAACGTCATCTGGTCATCTGCAATGAGGTTGTTTTTTCCCATAGGGAATTAACCCCCCCAAAAACAAAACAAACAAAAAAACAGTGCTTGGGCCAATGTCACAAGCATATTGTTAGAAGTGTGTTGTATGATTTTTTCTAAATGACAAGATATACTGCTACACCATATTTTGTATATATGCCCACTTATTAAACTACAAGTAGTGAACGAAAATGTAAATGTAAATACAATGTCTGTTACTTTTCAGGCATTTAAAATTGTGGTTCTGTGTGGCTCAGCAGGTAGAGCATGTCGCCGACAATGCTTAGGTTGTGGATTCGATTCCCATTGGGACCACATATGCTGAAAAATGTATGCATTCACTGCTGTAAGTCGCTTTGGATAAAAGGCGTCTGCTAAATGGCATATGTTATTTAGTAGACATGCTTATCAAGAGCAACTTACACAGTTTTTACATGTATTTACTTACAATCCATTTATACAGCTGGTTATTTACTGAAGCAATTCAGGTTAAGTGGCTTGCCCAAGGATGCAAAGGTTATTCCCCACCTGGGAATCAAACCTGCAGCCTCTGAATTTCAAGCCCAGCTCCCTAACAATTATACTACTACACTGTAGCACACAACCCAGGTTGAAATTTGTGGTCAACCTGGTATGAACTGTACCAATGTACTAATGTCACGAGGAAAGACTTAAGACACGTAATCTATTCAAGCTTAGCAAAAGGAGACTAAGGAGACTTAAAAATGATTAAAAAAGAGTATAACAAAGGATGGAGGTGGTGATGGTTGCACTGATATCAGGAAGTATTTTTTTATACAGAGTTGTCAATGAGTGGAACAGCTGCCAGGTCAGGTAATGGAGGCAGAAAGACTTGGGGTATTGATGCAGTGCTGGATATTCTTTAGATTAAGACATGAGGATCCTATCTTCATGTATACTTATGTTCTTATGTTCGTATGTATATACAGGCAGTGGCCAAAATGGTAGAAACACAAATACAATATGACTATGGCATCCTGCTCTTGACGGACCATTCTTGATTAAACTTCCTGCTCACGCCCTAGTTTGAAATTTGTAGTCAACTGATTTACAGCTGCTTGCCTGTTTAGCCTTGCACCTCAAACGAATGCACGGTCACCACGATCCAGGAGTATGCGCTTCCAACCACAGGTTACCTCTGTTGATGATGTCTTTCCCTTTGAGTTCCATGCCGACATCACCTTAGACACTATTCCTCACTGAATCTCTGAGGCTCCTGCCAAACATGCCCCATCAATCCTGAGGCCTCATCTTCTAACCATGCCAGCCATAATTAAAGGCAACCAGGCCTGCCTAGCTTTTTTGTACATGGCCCTAAGCATGGTGGGATTTTAATTGCTTAAATTGCTTAAAAGCACCTGCTTTCAATATGCTCTGTGTCCCTCGTTTGCCCAAGTTTTTCCACCTTTTTGGCCACTATCTGCATGTATATGGCTCCTTTATTATGCAGTATATTGCTGTTGATGTGTTGTCCTGCAGGTGTGGGCAGCATGTGGACGGTGATGAGCAGCTTATCAGTGAAGGCTGGGGGAGCGATCAGCATCCCTTGTTCGTACGACCGCAAACACAGAGGTCACGTTAAGTACTGGTGCAGAGGGGCGTCGTGGTCTTACTGCCTGAACATGGTGCGCACCGACTCTCCACAGAGGAGAGGAGACGTGTCAATCATAGATGACCCCATCCAGCAGGTCTTTACTGTGACCCTGAGGAACCTGCAGGAGGGAGATACTGCCACCTACTGGTGTGGGGTGGAGATCAAAGGAACAACCGTTGACGGTGCTTCCATTTACCTCAGAGTCACCAAAGGTAAGTGCAGTTAGCGTTGCAGCACACCCAAAATGTAATCCTAATAAGGAATGCCTCACACGTAATTGATTCAAGAAAGGTACTTGCTACAAGTGCAGGCTGGGTAATGGGTAACATTTATATTAATTATTTTTGTCTCATGATCTCAAAGCACTTTACAGTGAAGGGGGAAACTTCACTTCAACCACCACCAATGTGTAGCACCCACCTGGGTGTCATGACAGCATATAGAGCTAGTACAAACACAGTTTTTATCTATTTAGACAAACCTATCTACCTACACAAAATCTATATATTTCCACAAACCCTTCCTATTTACACAAACCTTTCTATTTACACAAACCCGGCAGACACAGACAGAATTAAAACCATGAGCAAGCTGACGGTGCAGAGAGGAGCGTCCATCACCATACCGTGCCACTACGACTGGGTGCACAGACATCGCGTCAAGTACTGGTGCAGACAGAACCTGGGGGGCCATTGTGACATCATAGTATGCACCAACTCGACGCAGGGAGGAAGGCAGGCTTCAATCACGGATGACAACGCCCACCTTCTCTTCACTGTGACCCTGAGTGACCTGCAGAGGGCGGACTCTGGCGTGTACCGCTGCGGGGTGGAGATCGACCGGGCAGCGGATGACACGGCATCTCTGTACCTGGATGTCACCGGCGGTAGGTGTGTTTCTTGCTGGGGATCGATGCTGTGTGTGTGCACATCATATGGAGATGTCCATTGGGTCGTTATTACATGTGTCTAGTCTTGGTCAACTGTAGAATAAAGATAAATGAATTAACAAAAATGAATGCATTAATTAGCACAAATAATTAATTGATGTATTTCCAAAGCATTAAGAATAGTAATATAGATTAACTAAGTCATTCTAACATTGTATATAACAATAGTAATGTACAGTAACATATTTTGGTTTCTTTAATGCTTTGTTTAATATCCTTTATTAATGCTTGAGGCGGGTGAGGGGTTAGCTAATCCTTTTATTTATGGCTTGGTTTAGCAGTAGTACTGTCGTTTATAAGTCGTTTATAAGCACATCAGTTAATTATCAGTTTGTGTTCATTCATGTAAACTTACTGTAAAGTGTTACCCTGATCTTCCTCGACTAACACCGTCTCCATGCTCAGGGTTTGTCGGCCTTTCAGTGCTGAACAACATGGTGGCTGGAGAGGAAGGTGGCAGTGTCATTGTCCGGTGTCGCTACGGCAACAGGCTTGGGCAGGGTGAAAAGTGGTGGTGCCGGAGCGGGGACTGGAGCTCCTGTCTGACAGCAGGGGGAACTGGGACATCCCAGCATGCCTCTGTCCTGATCACTGATGACCAGAGAGGAGAGATGAGTGTGACAGTGACGGAGCTGCAGAGGGAGGATGCAGGCTGGTACCTGTGCATCGCGGCAGACCTGCAGATCCCCGTTCACCTCACTGTCACGCCTCGGCCTATGCGTAAGGAAGTAATTCACTCCTAAAACATACCAACAAACAAACAAACTATCGGGGGCTGGTGCATAGCGTAGCGGTCTAACGCACCCGTACTTAGGCTGGTCCGGTATGAGTGTGAGCTGCCTATCACGGATGAAGTTCGAAACCCGTCTGTGCCAGACCGGCCCTGGCTGTTAACCCCAATCGGGGGCAGCATTTGGTTGTCTGCTCCAGGGGGAGGGGGAGGGTGAGTCGACATGAGTTCGTCGAGAAGTGGAAGGGCATCCCTGTAAAAGAGCAGGTGGGCAGGTTCCAGAGGAGGTGGATTGGCTCGAACCGAAGAAAGAGCAGCGGACTCGTGAGGGAGGGTGAATTGAAATAAACATTGACAACCAAATTGGGAGAAAAACTGGAAAAATCTGAAACAAATTTAAAAAACAAACAAGCAAGAAAACAAACAAATGACAGAACAAACAAACACACATCAAGCATACAAACAAAAGAGCAAACAAATGAACAATTAAACAAGCAACAAGCAAATAAACAAACACACAAGAGGGTACACTCTGATGTAGACTTCAAAGGAATATTGATTTCAGAAGGACCATTCATGTTCCCTTATATGCCCTTTTTGAATGTGACCTCATTCATAGACCCAGAAAGAGTCTGATATCACAATTTGAATACACAGCCATTTACTTGTGTGTTAAATTGTGTGTGAAGCCTGTATTGCAGCCTTCAGTAGGCTTTTGATGAAGGCGCAGTACTGTAATCCATTGATAGAAGTGAGGATCCCCGGGCCTCCGGCGTGGTGTAGTGGTTTCAACGTCCGACGCTGGCCATGGCGACCAGGGTTCGATTCCCCGTTGTGCCAGAGGCGGTTCTGGCCGGGAGCACCACCGGGGCGGCAATTGGCTATCCGCCCCAGGGAGGGGGGAGGGAAGCCGACAGGAGTGGGTCTGGGGTGCTGGAATTACAGTCGACAGCACAACAAGTGCTGTCTCGGAGGAGGCAACGCTTCGCAACCACGAGGGAGGGGATTGAACTAAGCACAGCGGGAGTAATTCGCTACCAAAGAAGTGGGGATCCCCAGCTGGAGGGTGGCCATTCTAGGGCAGGGGTGGGCAATTCTGTTCCTGGAGGGGCAGTGTGCATGCTGGTTTTTGTTTCCACCAATTACCCTGGCTCAATTCATGAGTTTTGCAGAATGAATTCTTCACACCTTAGACCTTCCCTTAAGACACTTAGCTATCACTGCCATTACTGACACCCGGGCCGGCCACTGGAGGATGGGGTACCCCTCTAAGATAATATATATATATATATATATATATATATATATATATATAAGATATATTTTTTCTCTTCCCACTGGTGAGTTTTTTTGCCTCACTTTCAGCTTTTTGGGGGGCCTTTTTTCAGGCCTGGTATTTTCTTGTCTTCACATCTTCTGTTGTCTGTAAAGCATATTTGTGACAGTTCTCTACAAAAAGCACTGCACAAATACAATTGAATTGAATGAAGAATCTTCAGCTGTCATTTGTGAGCTTAGCAAGAAATATAGCTAAAATATCAGATCACGTATTTGGCTATTGAGCATTGATTGGGCTAATATCAGATCATGTATTTGGCTATTGAGCCAAATGAAATTGCCTTGCCCACCCCTGTTCTAGGGGGTCTTGTGATGAAGATGATGTTTAAACCCCAAGCCCAGGGATAAGGAACCCAAATGTGACAATGGGCCAGGATTGAACCCAAATTGAACCACGGCCAACCTACGTATACTAAAACAGAGCAATAAAATGATTAGATATGAACAAATATAGTGGCTGATGGTTCCTGGTGCAGTAGCATCTGGCTTTTCTTGTGATCTTTCACATTGACAGGCCGGTATTGGGGGCTGTAAATGGAGCAGCGTGTGTATGTTAATTGGGCTGCAAGTTGAGACGTACCTAGTCAAAACGTCATTATTCTTGCCCGGGAGTGTAATCTTCTTGCAGGATATCATTTTTTACTTTTTAAATTAAAAAGTGAGACAATTACCTGGTTAACAGGTGTGCGTTGTGAACCCTAGGCTAACGAACCCTTTGTGATTCATGGTGGCTTGTCCTGCTACTTGTCTCCCCAGAACCCTCGTGTTGCACCCCGTCCCTCCCCACTGCCCATGGAGAGAAAGGCCTGCACCAGTCCCATGATTGCCACAGGTAGCCCTCCATATTCATATTTAGTGTGCATGTGAGAGACAGAGAGAGAGGCAGAAGAGGGGTGTGTCTGTGTGTGTGTGTGTGAGAGAGAGAGAGAGAGAGAGAGAGAGAGAGAGAGAGGAGTGTGTATAAGAGAGAGAGAGAGAGAGAGGGGCAGAAGAGGTGTGTGTGTGTGTGTGTGAGAGAGAGAGAAAGTCAGTAGAAGAGTGTGTGTGAGAGAGAGAAACAGAAGAGGGGTGTGTGTGAGAGAGAGAAAGGGTAGTAGACGAGTGAGAGAGACTGAGCACTAAGACTGAACTCTGCTGTTGCTCTCTGAGCATTTTTGTAGGTGGATGCTGTACTTCCAATTCAATGTAATTTCACACTGCTGTAATTTGATCTGAAATTCAGATAGCATTACTATTATAATTGAAATGAGGGGGGATAGGACCCAAGTGCAGGAAACAAAGATAGACAGGAATCCTAAATTAACTGATAATTTAATAAACACAATAACAAAAATCAAACACAGGAACTAAATAAAACCCTAGACTCAATAAAACACTGATAAGAAATAAAATAAGAAGTGCTAAACTCAAAACTTGAAAAGGCAGGGGAAAAACTCAGAGACCACTAACACTAGGCGCAAACAGTCGACAAACATTCAAGCCTGAGCCCAGAACAAAGAAAACAGGAAATAGGAAACGTTTCAGAAATAGATCATGAAACGAGACATAGGAAGAGTCAATCAAAAACAATCAGGAGGAACCATTACATTTTTACATTTACACTTTAGGCATTTAGCAGACACTCTTATCCAAGGCGACTTACAAAATGTGCATTGATAAGTACCACAGTGACATGCTCTAATGTAATCTCAGATTAACTTGTTTTTGTTTCATTGCCCGCATTATCATTTTATACAAATGCATGGAATCTGGTCTTCTCTAGCTGTGGGCCACACTTGGGCATCCTGTCTAAATCTGCTGTGGGTGCAGTCTACCTGGCATGCACTGTCATAGCTGCCCTGACGATTTGGAGATACCACAGTGAGTCAGAACCATCCCTGTTCCATCAGAGCCTTGTGAAATACAGAAAGACTGAGCTTGCTGCAAATTTGATGAAACGGCTTTTTAAAATCTCAATGGGGCAATCTGCTTAAAAATTAAATTAAAATATATATATATATGTACGCTTTTTTCATTTCCTGTAAACCATATCTGCAGGATGATGCAAAAATGTTACAAAATAAGTGAAGCAAACATTTGTGCTTTTTTTCAGAGCATAAAAGAGGAAGGAAGCCAACTGAGATGGACGATGCAGTCAGAGAGTGAAAGAAGAGAATTAATTTAGTCTTGTGACTAGTCATTGCAATAACTCCACTGTAAATGTGCAACAATTATATATGCCTACTGCAAAAGTAACTTTGGCAACAATTATCCAACTTTTATACACAAACAATAAAATAAAGTATGGGGTCAAAGGTTTGATTAGGGGGAGTGGCAAAGACAGGCATAGTGTGTAAATATCACTGACATGTACAAAATTCTGCAGTACTTTCATTGCAATTAAATGCAGAGTGTTTTTGATATTTTTGTGCGTGCGTGTGTGTGTGTGTGTGTGTGTGTGTGTGTGTATATGTGTATGTGTATATATATACACTACTGGTCAAAAGTTTTGGAACACCCCCATTTTCCAGTTTTTACTGAAAGGTTTTTACTGTTTTAAACAGTTCAAGTCCAGTGAATAACCTGAAATGGTACAAAGGTAAGCGGTAAAGTGCCAGAGGTATATAAAAAAAAAGGTTTAGGTTACCAAAAACTGAAAAATAATGTTTCAGAGTTCAAAAAGGCCCTTTTCAGGTAACAAGTAATGGGTTAACGTGGGTTAACAGTCACTCTGTGCAAGTCGCCGACTCTGGATCCAGCAAAAGAGCCCCAGACCATCACGCTTCCTCCTCCATGTTTGACAGTTGGTGTCACACACTGAGGAACAATCCTTTCGCCTACTCGATGGTGTACAAAAAACGTTCAAAATTTCCAGATTTCAATTTTTGATTCATCGGTCCATAAGACCTTCTTCCAGTCTTCAGTAGTCCACTGGTGGTGCTTCATGGCCCAGGCAAGCCTCTTTTTCTTATTTTGCCATCTTAGCAATGGCTTTCTTACTGCCACTCGATCTGTCAAACCTGCAGCTCGAAGTCTTCTCTTCACGGTTGAAACTGAGACTTCCTTATTTGGACCAGTGTTAAGCTGTGCTTGAAGCTGTTACCTCTGGCAGTTTACCGCTTACTTTTTTTACCATTTCAGGTTATTCACTGGACTTGAACTGCTTATATTTCAGTAAAAACTGGAAAATGGGGGTGTTCTAAAACTTTGGACCGGTAGTGTATATACTATATATATATACATATATTGTGGCAGCCCAAGGGGCTGCACAAGGAAATGGCTGCCTGGCCTCCAACACATGGAAGCTGAAGGCCATTTCAAGGCCTATTTAAAGGGCTGATCCTGTGACACACGTTGAGAGGAGAGAGAGGAGAGAGAGGAGAGGAGAGAGAGGAGAGAGGGAGAGAGAGAGAGAGAGAGAGAGAGAGAGAGAGAGAGAGAGAGAGAGAGAGAGAGAGAGAGAGAGAGAGAGAGAGGGAGAGGGAGAGGGAGAGGGAGAGGGAGAGGGAGAGGGAGAGAGACGGATGGACGGGCGGACGGACGGACGGACACGGACACGTGAAGTCTTTGACCAGCCAGGATTTAGAGTGTTTTTGTGTTTGACCGGATTGTTTGAGGACCCCCCTTTGGATTTAGACTACAGACTGGATTGCGGAACTGACTTGGATTTTGAATAGTTGCCTATGCCCTCTGCAAGGTCTGTGCGTGTCGCCCAACCCTTGGGGACACCACTATATATATATATAGTTGCAGGGCCAGGTGCATTGAGTTTCAGCAATGCTATTGACCAATAACAAAACCCACATATGCAGACAAATAGGAACAGAGAGTATATTAGGGAAGTATCTGTGGTTCTGTGTGACTCAGTAGGCAGACCATGGCACTGACAATGCTTAGGTTGTGGGTTCACATGTACTGAAAAATGTATGCAGTCACTACTGTAAGGCGCTTTGGATAAAATGCTAAACCTAATTTAGATAGAACTCTCCTTAAAATTGGGTTGCTAAATATAAGATCACTAGCTCCTAAAGCTGCCCTTGTGAACGAACTGATCACTGATTATAAACTTGACATTTTAAGTTTGACGGAGACTTGGCTTAGACCTGATGAGTGCATAGCATTAAATGAATCTACCCCGGTTGGATACTCTGGTTGTCACAATCCTCGACAGTCAGGCAGGGGTGGTGGCGTGGCTGTTATTTTTGACACTATACTACGCCTTACTGCAGGGAACATTTTTTTCTGCTGCATGACATCATACAACAAGTGTAGCTCTCGCCACTTTGGCATTTCCTGCACAGCACCAATGAGCTGTATGTGTGTGTGAGCGTGTGTGTGTGTGTGTGTGTGTGTGTGTGAGAGAGAGAGAGAGAGAGAGAGAGAGAGAGAGAGAGTGTGTGTATGTGTGAGTGTGTGAGCATGTGTGTGTGTGTGCATGTGTGAGCATGTGTGTGAGTGTGTGTGTGTGTGTGTATATATACGTCCATGTATGTGTGTGTGAGGAAGAGGGTTGAGACATGAGACAGGGGAACAGGAAGAGACAGTCAGTCTTCAGTCAGAGAGCTGGGGTTTGACACACACACACACACACACATGGATCCTCTCCTCTTCCTCCTCCTCTTCATCACCGCTGCTCAACCAGGTGAGACACGCTTAATTTGATCTTGTAAGAAATATCACTATATAGCACGATAAAGAAACCGTTGTTTTAAACAAAGTTGGTGACAGGGTTTTTGGAGAGGAGAGGACAGCTTAATTTGATCAGAATGAACCGACTAGAGGTCAGCAAGAGACTGTGTCCTCAGGGTGCTTGGGCTGTTCTGCTGTTCTGGGGTATAATCAAGATGAACTGCTGATCTCATTCAATACCCCACTCATCATTTGGCATCTTTTTAACTGGCTGCTGAGCCAAACACTGTGAAAGCAAAGCAACCGATCGGTAGAATGGATGTCTATCAAATGTATTGTAAATAAAAGAGAAAATAAATTACACATGCACAACGTGTGTCTTTGTGTGTGTGTGAGGAGTTATAACATTTTCTATTTAGAAATACTATTGTAGTGTTTCTTGAGGTGGGATGACACTCAAGGACCTTTCCAGAGGGCATATTCAAAACAAAACGATGATTTCATTAAATGAATATTGACAAAAACACAAAAAAAGGGTGGGGTAATTGAGAAAACAAACACAGACAGTCCACAATCCTTATCTTTGTCTTAGTCCGTAATCCAGGGTCGAAATCCAATACAGTTGATACACAAAACGGGGTCCTCAAAACAATCCAAGTTCAATCCAAATAGTAATCCAAAACAATTCTTGCTCGCTCACTCGCTCACTCACTCACTCACTCTAATACACCAACCTACACAAAACAGTCCTTTAAACAGCCCTCTAAATGCCCTAGATGCCACAATATATTATCAAGTGCTGTACTTCATAAGTTTGAAAATGGTGCCTATATCAGTATCTATATGATGGTATATCGATGGTCTATTAGGCCATTAACCATAGATAGGGCTGTGCTACAGATGTAACCATAGATGTGTTATTTATTTTTTTAAGAACACAGGAGTGAACCATCTCTATCACTATCTAAAATCTCTGGATATGGTTATGTCTCATTTGCAAGGCAGCTGCCTGCACATTGGCGTACTAAACAAATAATCACGTTTTAATTGTATAATGCATTCGAGCAATAGGTTAGATGTTTTGCAACTTCCCAAGCTTTCTGTTTTCATGATGTTGTCCTTGCAGGTGTTCAGAGTGTGGGAAGTGTGAGGACGCTGAGCAGGATATCTGTACAGAGAGGAGGATCTGTCATTGTCCCGTGTGTCTATGATCAGAAGTATAAAGACAAAGGGAAATACTGGTGCAGAGGGGACCATCAGAGCAACTGCACTGTGATGGTGAACACTGAGTCTCCATGGAGAGAAAACGTGTCAATCACGGACGACTCGCCCAGCAGATCTTCACTGTGACCCTTAGGAACCTGCAGGGGGGAGATACTGCCACCTACTGGTGTGGAGTGGTGACCAGTGAGGACAGGGAATCACATGCCTGTGCCTCAGTTTGCCTGAAAATCACTGGTGAGCTTTCTGTAGCATTTCATATTCACAGGGCCAATCCATTGCCTGCTGGTCTTCACTTTAGATAGTACATTTAAGCTAAATACTTCAACTCTTTAGATGGCAGTAAAAATGTAAAAAACTAATTTTCAATGAAACATGTTACTAACCAAAACGTAACCTCACGAGACAGACTTAAAAAATATATATATTCTGGAAAGAATGCCTGGCTGTAACAGCACTGTGTTTGGTGACAAACCTGTCCATATCACACGGAGGAGCCCTGTTGACCCCCGTGTCAACAATTTAATGTGACAAATCACAGCCTCTTAGAGATGAGTGCTCTAACAGCCAGCCAATTAAAAGTACTTCAGAAGCAGGGTCTGCTGGCTGTCTGCATTCTGTTAGGACACTGATATAGTGTGCGGATGAGTCCCAAGGTCTGCATCCTGTTAAGGCACTGTTCTAGTACATGGATGAGCCCCACGGTCTACATCCCATTAAGGCACTGTTCTAGTCTGTGGATCAGCCCCAGAGTCTGCAACCTGTTAAGGCACTGTTCTAGTGTGTGGATGAGTCCCATGGTCTGCATCCTGTTAAGGCACTGTTAAAGTGTGTGGATGAGTCCCACAGTCTGCATTGTTGGGAATCTGCTCCCTTTGTGGAATCAAGTCGGGACTGGCGAAGTAACACACTGGTGACCACTTTACAATTGAAAAGGTTTTACAATGCGCAAGGGGAGAAATGCAGAAGACACTGCGACAGCGTTTATCCAGCAAATTTCAACTCAGTAACTGAAAGTGAGTACCCTTGTACCCTTGTCAGAGGTGTCGCAGTTACCCAGCATGCCATATCCCGGCAGGGAATACACATTGCACGCAGACATCCCGGAGGCACCCATTTGGTATATAGTTAACAATGGAATTGGTGTGATCATTTGGCCCTAACAAGGTGGGGGCTGTTGTGGACAGTGTGTGTGTAAAATGTGTACTGGAAATGAAGATAAAACAAAAACATTTAAACAGAATAAAACAATCAATGAGGGTTATACTAAATTTCATACCTCAAACCTAACAGCATCCTGCTAAGGCATGGATCTAGTGTGTGGATGAGCCCCATGGTCTGGTATCAAATCCAGACTGTGCCAGTGCCAACTGTGTCCAGCAACCCTGGGTGCAACGCATAATTGGCGGTAGCATCGCCAAGGAGTGAGAATGAGACTAACCAAAACAAAAATCGTATGAAAGAAAACTTTGTTCTGAATATTGGTGAAAATAGAGGTTTCTTACTTTAAAAATTCAGTAATCTGCTGGAATGTTTTTCTAAGGGTTAAAATGTTTCAAATACCCCTGGTGCACTTAAACAAATCCTACCCCTGGCCCACTTAAACCCAGCCTATCCCTGCTGCACAATTAAACCCACTCTACTCCTGGCACACTTAAACCCACCCTACTCCTGGCACACTTAAACCCACCCTACCCCTGGCACACTTAAACCCACCCTACCCCTGGCACACTTAAACCCACCCTACTCCTGGCACACTTAAACCCACCCTACCCCTGGCACACTTAAACCCACCCTACCCTGGCACACTTAAACCCACCCTACTCCTGGCACACTTAAACCCACCCTACCCCTGGCACACTTAAACCCACCCTACCCCTGGCAGGAGAAAGCCAATTGCATCCAGTATTAGACCTCCTCCTTTTGTGACCTCATTCATTAATTTCGACTTGGCTACCTGGCTCACCTCGCATTGTTATGCTGCTTCTTAACCTAGTAGATGAATGTAAAGCACAAGACACTGTAATGGCCTTCTTCAATATGAAATGGGAGCTCATGGGTATTTGCAGTTTTCTAAGAATTGTTCCAGATGGTTCATGCTGAACTAAATGCTAGTCAGCTCTTGGTGTACCTGTATGATAAAAGATCTGCAGCATGCATTAGCTGATGTGGAACTTTGTGTTTGACAGTAAACGGGAGGTTTTAGCAATTTTGTCCCTGCAGGTGTTCAGAGTGTGTGGACACTGAGCAGGATATCTGTACAGAGAGGAAGATCTGTCACCATCCCGTGTTTCTATGATCAGAAATATAAAGACAACGTGAAATACTGGTGCAAGGGGTATCTGTGGGCACATTGTGAAATCCTGATTCGCACCGACTCTCCACCGAGGAAGGGAGATGTGTCAATCACAGATGACCCCATCCAGCAGGTCTTCGCTGTGACCCTGAGGAACCTGCAGGAGGGAGATACTGACACCTACTGGTGTGGAGTGAAAACCCCTGCGGGAGTCATTTGGTTTCTAGATGCTGGCATACATCTGAACCTTGCAGTCACTGAAGGTAAGTGCAGTTTTTACTGCATGCTGTTTAAATGAGACACACTGTGAGCAGATTAGAATTGGCTCAAATAGCCTCCTCCCCTTCCTTAACTGAGTCTGATCTTCCTCCACTAACACTGTCTCTGTGTTCAGGTTCTGCTGGTCTGTCATTGCTGAACAACATGATGGGCGGAGAGGAAGGGGACGGAGTCAGTGTCCGGTGTCGCTATGGCGACAGCCTGAGGGACAGTGTGAAGAGGTGGTGCCGGAGCGGGGACTGGAGTTCCTGTCTGACAGCAGGGGGAACTGGGACATCCCAGCATGCCTCTGTCCTGATCACTGATGACAGGAGAGGAGAGATGAGTGTGACAGTGAGGGAGCTGCAGAGGGAGGATGCAGGCTGGTACTGGTGTGCTGCAGGAGAGGAGATGTTTCCTGTTCACATCGCCGTCACACAGAGAATCACCACACAGAGTATCACCGTACCGAATATCATCTCAAGTAAGCAATTCCTCTGTCTAAGCGATGTTTAAGAATTACAGCCATTACTAAGCAGTGAGTTAAATTGCTAAAATGTACCTATGCAGACTGTAATACACAGAGAGAGAACATGGAGTATATATTTATGTGCTCAAATACAGCAGAGATATGGCCAACAGAATATATTACGATATATTCTTATGTAATGAGGTGCACTCCTGCCGACTTCGCTGATCTGGTCGTGTTGAATCTGGCTATAATACGGACATAGAGAGGGGATGCACTTCCTGTCAATTCACAACAATGAGACAGGGACTTTCAATGTTAGAACACGGGAGTGAACTATTTCAGTAACTATGTAGAATCTCTGGCCATGGCTGTGTTTGAAGGCCACATAAAAGAGCCTACATAAAGCCAACTCAAGGCCTGCAAAGCCATGACACTGATAATATTTCATAATCATTCACAGACATTCATAACTGCTGTTGGCTAGTGCCCGCACTCATATGTGCTGTAGGTGGTCTTAAACGGAACTGTGTTTTAAGTTTTATGCTTTAACTTTATAACAGGCATATGAAAGAAAAAAAACACATTCAACTATAGTAGCAGACCCATGACTTTATTTCTAATTTTCACCTTGACCTCGAAAAGCTTTGAGCTCCTCTGTACTGCAGACTAAAAGCTTAACATTATGTATGCTTCCTCTTACAGATTTGACTTCCAAAATAACTGAGGGGTCCAAATCAAGGTAATCATCCCCATATTTGTACTTCTGCAATATTAAAACGGGTCTTGTTGCGATAATTATACTTAGTAATGATAAAGTTATAAAGGCTCTCTGAATCACATGGTCTACACCATGCATATCTCTTATTCTATTGAAATGGATTATCTGCAGTACAGCAATAGAAAGCTGATGAAGTAATATCAATGCAACACTCTTCCTACGGCGGCGCGCACAGTCACAGCGGCTCAGCATTCTCCTTTTCGGTGCACATTACATGTGTTTCTGTTTAGAACCTTAATTTGTTTCTGCTGTTCTGTTGTGTTTTGTCTTTGTTATTGGTAAATGTACCGTCAGGATTGCCACTCAATTTCGTTGTACTCTGTGCAATGACAATAAAAGAAATCTGAATCTGAAATAATTACAGTAAACATTATTTCAGATCTTCTTTTTACAAGTGCCAAATGCGCCTCCCCCCCTCCCATGCACTATGGTAATATTCATAATTATATTCCATACACTGTATATAACACATGCAGTATTCTATTGAAACACACTATCTGCAGTACAGTGTATTAGTGCTGTAGATGTTTGTTACAGGGCTTAAGGTGAAATGACTGGGAAATGACCATCATGGTGTTCTTTCTCCATCCAATGCTGTTTGACATGATGTGCTCATATCCACAGCTATGATTTTCATAATTAATGTTGAATATTAGCATTAGTCATGTATATATTTGTAAATCGATAAAAACAAAGAGCTATTCAAAAGCACTTTATATAGGGCAGGGGTGTCAGACTCCAGTCCTGGAGGGCTGCAGTGTCTGCAGGTTTAACTCCAGTCCTGGCCAGTCCTGGAGGGCTGCAGTGTCTGCAGGTTTAACTCCAGTCCTGGAGGGCCCCAGTGTCTGCAGGTTTAACTCCAGTCCTGGAAGGCCGCAGTGTCTGCAGGTTTAACTCCAGTCCTGGAGGGCCGCAGTGTCTGCAGGTTTAACTCCAGTCCTGGAGGGCCCCAGTGTCTGCAGGTTTAACTCCTGTCCTGGAGGGCCCCAGTGTCTGCAGGTTTAACCCAGTCCTGGAGGGCCCCAGTGTCTGCAGGTTTAACTCCAGTCCTGGAGGGCCCCAGTCTCTGCAGGTTTAACTCCTGTCCTGGAGGGCCCCAGTGTCTGCAGGTTTAACTCCAGTCCTGGAGGGCCCCAGTGTCTGCAGGTTTAACTCCTGTCCTGGAGGGCCCCAGTGTCTGCAGGTTTAACTCCAGTCCTGGAGGGCCCCAGTGTCTGCAGGTTTAACTCCAGTCCCTCAGGGCCACAGTGCCTGCAGGTTTAACTCCAGTCCTGGAGGGCCACAGTGTCTGCAGGTTTAACTCCAGTCCTGGAGGGCCACAGTGTCTGCAGGTTTAACTCCAGTCCTGGAGGGCCGCAGTGTCTGCAGGTTTAACTCCAGTCCTGGAGGGCCGCAGTGTCTGCAGGTTTAACTCCAGTCCTGGAGGGCTGCAGTGTCTGCAGGTTTAACTCCAGTCCTGGAGGGCTGCAGTGTCTGCAGGTTTAACTCCAGTCCTGGAGGGCCGCAGTGTCTGCAGGTTTAACTCCAGTCCTGGAGGGCCGCAGTGTCTGCAGGTTTAACTCCAGTCCTGGAGGGCTGCAGTGTCTGCAGGTTTAACTCCAGTCCTGGAGGGCTGCAGTGTCTGCAGGTTTAACTCCAGTCCTGGAGGGCCCCAGTGTCTGCAGGTTTAACTCCAGTCCTGGAGGGCCCCAGTGTCTGCAGGTTTAACTCCAGTCCTGGAGGGCCACAGTGTCTGCAGGTTTAACTCCAGTCCTGGAGGGCCACAGTGTCTGCAGGTTTAACTCCAGTCCTGGAGGGCCACAGTGTCTGCAGGTTTAACTCCAGTCCTGGAGGGCCACAGTGTCTGCAGGTTTAACTCCAGTCCTGGAGGGCAGCAGTGTCTGCAGGTTTAACTCCAGTCCTGGAGGGCCACAGTGTCTGCAGGTTTAACTCCAGCAGTGTCTGCAGGTTTAACTCCAGTCCTGGAGGGCCACAGTGTCTGCAGGTTTAACTCCAGTCCTGGAGGGCCGCAGTGTCTGCAGGTTTAACTCCAGTCCTGGAGGGCCCCAGTGTCTGCAGGTTTAACTCCAGTCCTGGAGGGCCACAGTGTCTGCAGGTTTAACTCCAGTCCTGGAGGGCCGCAGTGTCTGCAGGTTTAACTCCAGTCCTGGAGGGCTGCAGTGTCTGCAGGTTTAACTCCAGTCCTGAGGGCTGCAGTGTCTGCAGGTTTAACTCCAGTCCTGGAGGGCTGCAGTGTCTGCAGGTTTAACTCCAGTCCTGGAGGGCCCCAGTGTCTGCAGGTTTAACTCCAGTCCTGGAGGGCCCCAGTGTCTGCAGGTTTAACTCCAGTCCTGAGGGCCACAGTGTCTGCAGGTTTAACTCCAGTCCTGGAGGGCCACAGTGTCTGCAGGTTTAACTCCAGTCCTGGAGGGCCACAGTGTCTGCAGGTTTAACTCCAGTCCTGGAGGGCCACAGTGTCTGCAGGTTTAACTCCAGTCCTGGAGGGCAGCAGTGTCTGCAGGTTTAACTCCAGTCCTGGAGGGCCACAGTGTCTGCAGGTTTAACTCCAGCAGTGTCTGCAGGTTTAACTCCAGTCCTGGAGGGCCACAGTGTCTGCAGGTTTAACTCCAGTCCTGGAGGGCAGCAGTGTCTGCAGGTTTAACTCCAGTCCTGGAGGGCCCCAGTGTCTGCAGGTTTAACTCCAGTCCTGGAGGGCCACAGTGTCTGCAGGTTTAACTCCAGTCCTGGAGGGCCGCAGTGTCTGCAGGTTTAACTCCAGTCCTGGAGGGCGCAGTGTCTGCAGTCCTGAGGGCCACAGTGTCTGCAGGTTTAACTCCAGTCCTGGAGGGCCACAGTGTCTGCAGGTTTAACTCCAGTCCTGGAGGGCCACAGTGTCTGCAGGTTTAACTCCAGTCCTGGAGGGCAGCAGTGTCTGCAGGTTTAACTCCAGTCCTGGAGGGCCACAGTGTCTGCAGGTTTAACTCCAGCAGTGTCTGCAGGTTTAACTCCAGTCCTGGAGGGCCGCAGTGTCTGCAGGTTTAACTCCAGTCCTGAGGGCCACAGTGTCTGCAGGTTTAACTCCAGTCCTGGAGGGCCACAGTGTCTGCAGGTTTAACTCCAGCAGTGTCTGCAGGTTTAACTCCAGTCCTGGAGGGCCGCAGTGTCTGCAGGTTTAACTCCAGTCCTGGAGGGCCACAGTGTCTGCAGGTTTAACTCCAGTCCTGGAGGGCCGCAGTGTCTGCAGGTTTAACTCCAGTCCTGGAGGGGCAGCAGTGTCTGCAGGTTTAACTCCAGTCCTGGAGGGCCACAGTGTCTGCAGGTTTAACTCCAGCAGTGTCTGCAGGTTTAACTCCAGTCCTGGAGGGCCGCAGTGTCTGCAGGTTTAACTCCAGTCCTGGAGGGCCACAGTGTCTGCAGGTTTAACTCCAGTCCTGGAGGGCCACAGTGTCTGCAGGGTTAACTCCAGTCCTGGAGGGCCACAGTGTCTGCAGGTTTAACTCCAGTCCTGGAGGGCCACAGTGTCTGCAGGTTTAACTCCAGTCCTGGAGGGCCGCAGTGTCTGCAGGTTTAACTCCAGTCCTGGAGGGCTGCAGTGTCTGCAGGTTTAACTCCAGTCCTGGAGGGCAGCAGTGTCTGCAGGTTTAACTCCAGTCCTGGAGGGCCACAGTGTCTGCAGGTTTAACTCCAGTCCTGGAGGGCTGCAGTGTCTGCAGGTTTAACTCCAGTCCTGGAGGGCCACAGTGTCTGCAGGTTTAACTCCAGTCCTGGAGGGCCACAGTGTCTGCAGGTTTAACTCCAGTCCTGGAGGGCCCCAGTGTCTGCAGGTTTAACTCCAGTCCTGGAGGGCCCCAGTGCCTGCAAGTTTAACTCCAGTCCTGGAGGGCGGCAGTGTCTGCAGTTGTTTATGGTTTCCTTTCAATTAGCAGCCACTGCAGTGCCCAAGCATTAAACAAAAATGTTTAAAGAGCAGGTTCCAGTTTAAAGCTCTGTTCTAGGTGGGGTTTGCTGGTTAATTAAGAGCAGGTTCCAGTTTAAAGCTCTGTTCTAGGTGGGGTTTGCTGGATACTCTGCTGACGTCTGCTGTTGTTGTGGTCTACCTCACGTGCACCGTCATGGCAGCACTGAAGACCTGGGCCTATTGCAGTAAGTCATATCTGTGCAATCACTCACAGCCTGTGGACCTTACAGACATTCTGTGCAGCTCTTTCTAATTATAATGTGACTGGATTTAAAAGCTGATCTTCTATTTCTTCAGAGCAAAGAAGAAGTGGAGCTCCTCAGTGTGATGGAGGGAGGATGAGGAGGGAAGACAAGTATGTTTATCACTTAATGTATGTTACAGTCGTGGAAATAACAAGAACCAACACTGGAACACTTATAAAGACTCTCTCTCTCTCTCTCTCTCTCTCTCTCTCTCTCTCCCTCTCACTCTCCCTAAGATGTATTGATTCTGTAACAGAGATGTGAGCCAGAGGGGGACATGAACCTGATGTCAATCGTCCCCTGCCTCAATGAATAAAATGTGATTAAACATCAGATTTGCTCAATGCACTTTTATTTCGGACCTGTGCTCAGTAGTAGTTTGTGTTGTGTGATTTCAAGTATTTTTCATCAAAGCATTCTTTTGTGGTAACAACATTTTTGTTTGCCCATTGAGGTATTGAGATATCTTACAGTATGTAAAATCTGCAGGGAATTTTTTTTCTGCTGTGTGAACTTCATGAACTCTTTTACTGATAAGATTGAGACAATCAGAGAACAAACTATGAAAATGACTCCAATATCTAGCACTCCAACTCCCGAGATAGCAGAGGGCTATCAGGAGCAGGGTTGCGTAGAGACCCTTGAGTTTTTCACTCCCTTGGATCTGGGCAAATTTAGTAAACTTGTTATGTCCTCCAAATCATCTACATGTCTGTTAGACCCCATACCAACAAAGCTTATTAAAGAGCTTTTGCCTGTGCTAGGCCAGCCCATGTTAGATATCATAAATACATCCCTATTATTGGGTTGCGTACCTAAGTCTTTAAAAGTGGCAGTAATCAAGCCTCTTCTAAAGAAACCAAATCTTGATCCTGTTAATCTGAAGAACTATAGGCCCATTTCAAATCTTCCCTTTTTGTAAAAGATTTTTAGAGAAATCTATAGCTCAACAATTAACTGCTTTCCTAAAAACTAATAATCTGTATGAAACACTACAATCAGGTTTTAGACCAAACCATAGCACTGAGACGGCACTTATTAAAGTTGTAAATGACTTACTGTTAGCATTGGATACTGGTTGTGTTTCTATTCTAGTGCTCCTTGACATAAGTGCTGCTTTTGACACTATTGACCACCAGATTCTCCTTCATAGGCTAGAAAACCTGGTTGGTTTGCGTGGACGGGCACTCTCATGGTTTAAATCATACTTATCAGACAGGTTTCAATTTGTACAATTAGATCAAGAGTTCTCTGACTACTCTCAGGTTAAATATGGTATTCCACAAGGCTCAGTGCTGGGACCACTACTGTTCTCATTATACTTGCTACCACTGGGCAATGTTATTCGTAAACATGGTGTGAATTTCCATTGCTATGCAGATGATACACAGCTGTACATATCAATGAAACCAGGTGAAATACTTCAACTCACTCAATTAGAGGCTTGTATCTCTGATATAAAGAATTGGATGACAGTACATTTCCTGGTTTTAAATTCAGATAAAACAGAGATGATGGTTTTGGGCCCCAAAAAATTAAGGAACAAGTTGGATCTGCAGTTAAATGCAGGTGATTGCATAGTTACATCAAGTCTAATGGTTAAGAACTTTGGTTTTATTATTGATCAGGACCTTACATTTGACACTCATATTAAAAACACTTCCAGAGTAGCTTTCTTTCACCTAAGAAACATAGCTAAAATTCGGCACATTCTGTCATTAGAGGATGCAAAAACCTTGATGCATGCTTTTGTCGCATCGAGGCTAGATTATTGTAATGCCTTATTATCCGGCTCCTCTAGTAGCTCTCTAAAGAGTCTTCAACTAGTACAGAATACAGCGGCACGTATTTTGACTAGATCCAAGAAGTATGAGCACATTACTCCTGTGTTAGCATCACTACATTGGCTTCCTATTAAATATCGGGCTGATTATAAAGTACTGTTGCTAACTTTTAAAGCAGTGAACGGACTTGCACCTTTATATCTGACCAAAATGATTGCCCCCTATAAGCCGAAATACTCCCTAGAATTTTGAAAAGCATAGCTGGTGGTAGAGCCTTCTCTTTTCTGTGGTGGGATGGTCTCTGAGTGCCCTCATGGCTGCGTGCTCCCTGTGCCACTCACCTAATTAGTTATGCTGCCCTAGATTACTTCTGCTGGTGAAAAAGTGTTATCACTACTCTTCCCCCTGATCCGGTGTGATATTTATCATAGTCATAATTGCACCTTTCCTCTTTTCTCCCCGGCTTCGTGGCACCTGCCCGGAGCTCACCTGCCCCAGAGTCAACCCCCCACCCCTGCCATGTGTTAGCCGGATGCCGCTGGCCCAGACCCTAGCTGCTGGTTCCATCCCCCGCCCTGCCCTGGTATCTGGAGGGATGAGGTCCACCCCACTCCTACACTTAGAATGCCCTTCCAGTGGTCTGTTAAGCCACATGAGCCTCAAGGACTATTTGTGTTGTTTTTCTCTGTATCCCACAATTTTCCAGGAGTTCATCTCGACCGCCTTTTAAGGGGTCAGGGAATAATTTTCCAGTTTCCTACATTGGCTCCAATGGTTTTCTGTTTTTTTGATTCCCTCTGGAAAATGCCAATTGTGAAGCGCTGTGTGACAACCTGTTTGTAAATGGCGCTATACAAAAATAAAGATTGATTGATTGATTGATTGATTTTAGAGCTCCTCTGTTGTGGAACGGTTTACCAAGGCATGTTAGGGATTCGGGCACAGTTTCAATTTTTAAGTGTAGATTAAAAACATATCTTTTCAGCCTAGCCTACTGCCAAACATAGTCTAGGTGGAGAGATGGAGAAGGCCGTGCCCTAGTGTCTTATGGAGTGAGAAACTTTCCATACTGTCACCTCCTCAATGTGTTACCACCACTGTTATGCTGGTTATCCTTGATCAGGTGTGGATGGTTTGGAACTCTCTCATGGCTGCGTGTTTTCTCTGTCCCTCTCCTAATAGGTATGCTGCCATAGCTTGCACCTGTCGGGGCTATCTGTATATTTCCTATGCTTGTGCTCCCCTGCTCTTACATAATGCTACAGGCTATAGCACTGCTTTTTTTCTTTTTTCTGACTGCATGTTCTCTTCTCTGCCTCGGCCTCTGACTTGGGGGCACCTGCCCCCAAGCCCTAGATCCTGCGAGAAGTATGAGCTGCCCCCATCAACCCTCACCCCCACGCCAACCCCAGTTCCTGGATCTGGACCCTCTCCTTGTGGTTTAGCCTGGAGGGAGAAAGTCTTTCAGCCCTGAGTCACCTTGGACTGACCATGATATGGTCTTTTTTGGACATACCCTGTGCCGGCCAGAAGAGGATGGGCTCCCCCCCTTTTAGTCTGGTTCCTCCCAAGGTTTCTCCCTATCAAGGAGTTTTTCCTTGCCACTGTTGCCTTTAGGCTTGCTTTTGGGGGGGTCTAGGCCTGGGTTCCCCCTCTGTTAAGTGTTTTGTGACAATTCAATTGTGAAAAGCGCAATACAAATACATTTGATTTGATTTGATTTGGTTTAGCAACAAGTTTGACACTGGCCTGAACATCAGAATCCTTGCTGATTCCCATGATCGCTGGGATAAGCAGTCATAAACTCACTTCAGGCTAGTATGAAAACAGTCCTACATACTCAGTTCTCTACTGACACTGATCACTGTTCTGTTCTATGCAGATGGTCTGCAACTCCTGATTTGGCAAACAGGGGGCTGAGAGAGTGCAAAGGTAGTGCTGCTTCACCAGTAGAAGGCCCTGACCCCCCAATCCAATCCCTCATACCAACTCCATCTCCTCCATGCAGGACCCACAATGCATGATGGGAGGCATAGGAGAAATGGTTTACAGTTTTTTTCTGATTGCTTAGGCATTATCTTTGAAACTATAGGCTATTTTTGCAAAACTCTACACACTAATCACGAAACCTTACACCAAACCAGCAAAACATTATACATCTCTTGCAAAAGCAAACAATTCTTGCAAAACTCTTCAAACGCTTAAAAAAAATGGTGTTTTGCGTCAATACAGTGCACACAAACCATCATTTGAATAAGCACACGAAACACCAACTACGCACTGATAGTATAAATGAAAAACACTTGTGGCTTTTGCTTTTTCTGTGTAGTAAACACACATACACACAGGTATCCAAATGTGTCCAAAAGTATGGATGTGTATTCCAAACATAACACAGTATCAATACAAATAAGGGGAAAAAGTTTTATTTATTTTTCCTCAAAATGTTCTAACACTCCTCAAACAACAGAAGGGCAGTAGAAGAAAACAAAAACATTTGTGTTAGAAAAAAAAGAACAGAAAAAAATGTGGCTAAATCTCGCCTTCTTTGTGGGTCTGGCCATAAGACTTCATCACATCACATGCGATGTTGCCTTGAGCTAGGCAGCGTGGAAAGTATCGCCTGGAATGTCGTATCCAGCCCTGGCATGACCCCTGATCGATGTCACCACAAGCCTCCTCCATTGCCTGTAGAAGGGGTATGCATTGGTGGGGCTGGCAATCATACACCTTCCAACGCCATGCAGAGAAGAATTCTTCAATAGGATTCAAGAACGGAGAGTATGGGGGGAGATTGAGTGCGATGAAAAGTGGGTGACCTGTGAACCAATTGCGAACCAAAGCAGCCCGGTGGAAACTAACATTGTCCCAGATGATAATGTACCTGGGCTGCTCTGGCCCCTGGTAATTAGAAATTAGTATATTGTGGAGGGTGTCCAGAAATGTGATAATGTGTGCAGTGTTGTATGGGCCTAGGATTGCATGATGGTGAAGGACGCCGTTTTGACTAACAGCCGCACACTTTGTTATGTTGCCACCACGTTGATGATGGCACGGTGTCCGATGATATTTCTGCCATGGCCCCTTGTTTTTGCAAGGTTGAAACCTGCCTCATCCACATATATTAGCTCATGATGCACTGCATCTGCTTCTAGCTCCATGACTCTCTGAAAGAGACAAGACAAAACAATGTAGCACAGTACGAAAAGACAGGGATCAGTCAGTATGATGTAGCACCATACACTTCCAGATCCAGTACCAATGATAGGATAGTATAGCTTACCTGCACATATTCATATCTCAGTTGTTTTACACGGTCTGAGTTTCTTTCGAAAGGGACTCTGTACAGCTGCTTCATCCTAATTCTATTGCATTTCAGTAGACGAGACAGTGCAGAGAGACTCACTCTGTTGACGCTTTGGAATATGGTGTTATCTGCCATTATGTGGGCCTGCAGTTCTCTGAGTCTGATGCAGTTATTTGCAATGACCATATTTACAATGTGGGTCTCCTGCTCTGGGGTGAACAGTCGACCTCTTACACCAGATACTGGTTTTCTTGTAGTTCTGTAAAAACATTTGAATGGTTTTAGTGATAGATCCTTCTCATTATAAAAGTACAGTACATATTACTGTACCAGTAAGACTACAGCACTTAGTTACTTACCGGTTCTCATTTTGAAATATTCAGATGATACCTGCAACAGTATAGTGGCTCAGATTTGGTTGAACCTGTTGCCCAGCCTCCCTCATGTTCATCCCATGGTTGACAACATGGTCAACCACAGTCACTCTGATTTCATCAGTTATTGTGTTCCTGACTCCCCTTCCTCTTCCTCTTCCCGTCCTCTCCTTCTCCCCTGTCCTACTTCACCTCATCGTCGTCCTCCTCCTCCTCGTCCTCTTACTTCTTCACCTCCTTGTCCTCCTCCTCGTCCTCCTCGTCCTCCTCGTCCTCCTCTAGTTCTCACCCCTCTTACTCTTTGTCCAATATTGGCCTCCATTGTTGCCCAAACCAAATGTTTACCTGTGGCCTATTTATAGTGCTCAAGCTCTGATTTGTAAGTGAACTCATTATCTAAAGGTGTTTTCACATGTGTCAATGTGAAAGGTAATTGGCAAAATAGTGTAGCAATGTAGAGACCAATGTTTACAGTTTTGCTAGAAGTGTGTTAATAAATTGCAAACTGAGTGTAAAGCAGTGGTTTGTGTTTCAGGTTTTGTGAAAAGTGTGTTATAAAATTACAAACTGAGTGTAAAGCAGTGGTTTGTGTCACAGTTTTGCAAAAAGTGTGTTATAAAATTACAAACTGAGTGTAAAGCAGAGAACGTGCATTCAGTTTGGCACACTTGGTAAATGCATTGGCTACAAGTATTAATAGTTTCAGAGATAGTGCTTCAAGAATCACTGTTAGTGTTTAAGCATTCAGAAAAAACTGTAAATAGAAAGTTGATTCTCTAGAATGTGACAGTTACGGTGAAGGTTTCCAATAATGACAATGTTGTGTTGAATCTCAGCTCCCTCTCACCCTTGCTATAGTTAAAATATCTACTTTGCAAAATGAGGAAAGAAAACCAACACACTGTTATTGTGCTCCAAAGCAATTCACCTTTTTAATCCACTGCTCACGGATGATATTTATTTAAATTAATCACTTGGGAGCAAAATAGCAGTGTGCTGGTATATCTTGCTTATTTTCCATTACACTGTCTTGCGAAGGACTGGCACATAATGATGAATGCAGGTATGTCTCTGTGATACTACACGTTCCACTCAAGCTCTGCATATCTCACAGTGAGTGTTTAATCCTGTGATTTTGTCACTTTACCTGTCAAAAAATATCCACCTTGTGCTCTGTGAAAATAAGCAGTAGGGTTGGCTACATTTTGTGTGGAACAGATCACCAATGTGCTATAATTCTCCCCATTGACAGCACACCGGCTTGCGGGCTGACCGCCACTCTGTTGTTACACTTTCCGATGCCGTGTCTATTTATAACACCTCAAGCTTACAGTTTCTCAGAAATGGGCCTACGTTCTTTCCATTTGACATTTGATTGCTTTTGAGAGTGCAAGATGAATAGTGTTTTTTGGTTTTTTTGCCATTGTCAACTATAGGTACATACAGTGCATCTGGAAATTATTCAGACCCCTTCACTTTTTCCACATTTTGTCATGTTACAGCCTTATCCTAAAATGGATTAAATAAAAAATGTTCCTCATCAATCTACACACAATACCCCATAATGACAAAGAAAAAACAGGGTTTTAGACATTTTAGCAAATTTATCACAAAAAAAATGGAAATATCACATTTACATAAGTATTCAGACCCTTTGCTATGACACTCGAAATTGAGCTCAGATGCATCCTGTTCCCTTTGATCATCCTTGAGATGTCTCTAGAACTTGATTGTAGTCCACCTGTGCAAATTCAATTGTACATGCTTTAGAAAGGCACACACCTGTCTATATAAGGTCCCACAGTTCACAGTGCATGTCAGAGTAAAAACCAAGCCATGAAGTCCTAGGAACTCTCTATAGACCTCTGAGATAGAATTATGTCAAGGCATAGATGTGGGGAAGGGTATAAAAACATTTCTAAAGCATTGAAAGTCCCCAGGAGCACAGTGGGCTCCATCATTGTGGAATGGAAGAAGTTTGGAACCACCAAGACTCGTCTTAGAGCTGGCCATCCAGTCAAACTCAGTAACTGGGAAAGAAGGGCCTTGGTTAGGGAGGTGACCAAGAACCCAATGGCCACTCTAAGAGAGCTTCAGAGTTCTTCTGCAGCGATGGGAGATCCTGGCAGAAGGACAACCATCTCTGCAGCACTCCATCAATCAGGCCTTTCACCAAAAGTTGCCACCCATATGTCACAGTGATCAATCCATCACCTATCAATTGTTTGTGCTGATTTGTGCAGAGTCCAGGTACGGCGTGCTTTACACCACTCCAGCCGATGCTTGGCATTGCGCATGGTGATGTGAGGCTTGTGTGCAGCTGCTCGGCCATGGAAACCCATTCCATGAAGCTCCCGACGCACAGTTCTTGTGCTGATGGTGCTTCCAGAGGCAGTTTGGTACTCTGTAGTGAGTGATGCAGCAGATGATAGGCAATTTTTACGCGTTATGGTCTTCAGCATTCGTCGGCCCCGCTCTGTGAGTTTGCGTGGTCTACCACTTAGTGGCCAAGCTGTTGTTGTTCCTAGGCACTTCCACTTCACAATAATAGCACTTACAGTTGACCGGGGCACATCTAGTAGTGCAGAAATTTCACGAACTGACTTGTGGCAAAGGTGGCATCCTATGACAGTGCTGCATTTAAAGAGTGGCACAGGGAGCACGCAGCCATGAGGGCACTCAGAGACCATCCCACCACATCATCAGCAGTCCTGATAGGGGCGGATCATCACTTATGATTGGTGACAGTAAGGATAGCTCATTGCACCAGAAGGCTCTATTGCTACGCAACCTCCACATCTGCACCTAATGACTATAAGAGAGACTAAAGAGATGTGTTTTTAACCTAGACTTGAAAATTGAGACCGTGTCTGACTCCTTCACAGAGATGGGTAGACTGTTCCACAGTAAAGGAGCTTTACAGGAGAAAGCTCTGCCACCTGCTGTATTTTTTTATATTCTAGGGACTACCAACTTGCCTGCATCTTGTGAGCGAAGTGAAGTGAACGTGGGGGATTGTACAGATGAAGTAGATCCGTCAAGTAAGAGGGTGCAAGTCCATGCAACACCTTATAAGTTAAGAGGAGTACCTTATAGTCTACACGATAGTTTATAGGAAGCCAGTGAAGTGACGCTAACACAGGACTAATGTGCTCATATTTCTTTGTTCTAGTCAGGATCCTTGCAGCAGCATTCTGTACGAGTTGTAGGCTCCTGAGTGAGGCATTGGAACAGCCAGACAGTAATGCATTGCAATAATCTAATCTAGATGTAACAAAGGCATGTACCAATTTTTCTGCATCTATTAATGACAGGAAGCCCCTAATTTTGGCAATATTCCTCAGGTGAAAAAAGGCTACTCTGGAAATGTTTTTGATGTGACTATCAAATGAGAGACCAGGATCTATAGTAACACCAAGGTCTTTTACCACCAAACTTGCAGCAACAGAGCAACCATCCAGATTAAGAGATAAATCAGATAACCCTCTTCTGAGGCTTTTGGGCCCCAAGACCAACATCTCTGTTTTATCAGTATTCAGCAATAGAAAATTATCTGACATCCAGTCTTTTATGTCTTTAAAACAGGCCTCCAACTGTTCGAATTGTCCTTCACCAGGTTTCATTGATAGGTATAATTGTGTGTCATCTGCGTAGCAGTGAAAATGTACGCCATGTTTACGAATGACATCACCAAGTGGCAACATGTAAAGGGAGAACAATAATGGCCCCAAAACAGAACCTTGAGGGATACCATATTCCACCTTGATGAGAGCAGAGGGCTCGTCATTTAACTGCACAAATTGATACCTATCTGATAGGTAGGATTTAAACCAGGAGAGTGCCTGTCCACGCAGTCCAACTAGGTTTTCAAATCTGCTCAGAAGAGTTTGGTGGTCTATTGTGTCAAACGCTGCACTTAAGTCCAAAAGCACAAGAATAGAGACGCATCCACGGTCAGCTGATATCAGTAAGTCATTGACAACTTTAATAAAAGCAGTCTCAGTGCTAGTGTTGCCTAAATCCTGACTGAAAAGTTTCATAGATGTCATTTGATGTCAGGAATGAAGTCAGTCTCTGAGCTACAGCTTTCTCTAGAATTTTTGAGAGAAAAGAAAGATTAGAAATTAGCCTGTAGTTACTGAGATTTTATGGGTCAAGGTTTGGTTTCTTTAAAAGTGGCTTAATTACTGCCAGTTTTTGAGAATTTGGCATATAGCCTGATGAAAGAGACAGATTAATAATGTCTAGCATGGATTGCCCCATAACAGGAAGAAGTTCTTTAACAAGTTTTGTTGGGATTGGGTCTAATTGACAAGTAGATGGTTTGGAGGACATAACCAATTTAGAAAATTCAGTCCACTCCAGAGCGCTAAAAAACTCAAGAGTAGCCATAGGACCCCCGTCCTGGTAAGCCTGTGCTTTCTGATCAGTGTCCGCTACAGCAGAAGGTGCCATTTTAGTAATTTCATCTCTAATTTTCTCAATCTTCTCAGAGAAAAAGTTCATGAAATCATTACTATTATAGGCTGCCGGAGGCTTAGCATTGGTTTCAGTCTGGTTCTTTGTCAGTTTGGCCACTGTATCAAAAATACATTTTGGATTATTCTTATTATGCTCAATCAGATCAGACAAATAGGTTGACCTTGCGGAGGAGAGAGCATATTTGTACTGTACCAGACTGTCTTTCCAGGCAGAATAAAATACTTCTAATTTAGTGGATCGCCACTTCCGTTCCAACTTTCGAGAAGCTTGTTTAAGAGCACGTGTGTGGTCAGTATACCATGGTGCAAGCTTCTTTTGGCTAGTTTTTTTCTTTTTGAGAGGCGCAACAGCATCAAGAGTGTTGCGCAGGGTGTAATTTAAATTGTCCGTCAGCTGATCAATAGATTGTAGACTAGTGGGATCCTGATTAACAGTAAATGATTCTTGGAACAGGCTGACAAAGTTAGGTATGGTAGAGGAATTTAGGGAGCGACTAAAGTAGAACACTGGTTTTGATCTAATAGCAGTGGTAGCATGAATTTCAAACGTAATAAGGAAATGGTCAGAGAGCACAGGATTATGAGGAGAGACAACTAGATTGCTAATGTTAATACCATAGGATAAAGCTAAGTCCAGTGTATGTTGATGTATGTACAATGAGTCGGCCCAGACACATTTTGGACAAAACCAACGGAGTCAAGAATAGAAGCAAAAGCCTTCACTAGAGAATCATTTCCATTATCAACATGAATATTAAAGTCGCCTATAATCACAACTTTATCTGCCATAACTGCTAGGTTTGATAAAAAGTCAGAAAACTCTGAGAGGAAAACAGCATAGGGTCCAGGGGGTCTGTAGATAGTAGCTAGAATAAAAGATGAAGTAAATATAGATCTATTATCTACATTAGTCTGTATGGAGCCCAGGGAAAGCACTTCAAATGAAAGGAAAGTGTTTAAAGATTTCTTAGTAAGGCGTAGTCTAGTGTCAAAAATAACAGCCACGCCGCCACCTCTGCCTGACTGTCGAGGGTTGTGACAGCCAGAGTATCCAACTGGGGTAGATGCATTTAATGCTATGTACTCATCAGGTCTAAGCCAAGTCTCCGTCAAACTTAAAATGTCAAGTTTATAATCAGTGATCAGTTCGTTCACAAGGGCAGCTTTAGGAGCTAGTGATCTTATATTTAGCAACCCAATTTTAAGGAGAGTTCTATCGAAATTAGGTTTAGCATTTGCATTACGATGGTTCGTGTTGATCCTGTCACGGTTCCACGTATTCATGCCATGTTTTATGTTTCATTCATGTCACGTTTCATTTCATGTCATGTCTTGATTCTGTTTTCATGTTACGTTTCTGTTCATAGTTAAGTCATACACTTTTCCATGTTCTTTCCGCAGATCTTGTGTTCATGCTTTCTCTCTCTCTTGCTGTCGCTCACGTTTCCTTATTGTTTCCTCTCCTTGTCTGATTACTAATTTACTAACGATTAGATAGGTTTATTGTTTCTGCTAGCACGATTGGCAATTTAGTAACTCTAATTGCCAACGTGCTGGAGATGTACTAATGACTAATTCACTAACCATGTGTATTCATGTTTCCTTTCGTTTCTAGTTCATGTCAATTTACTAATCTACTAACGCTAGGTCAGGATAGGATAATTACTAACAACGACTAATTATCTTGTTACCTTGTTATGCTCTCCTCAGCTGTTTTCTGTTTCGCTCTGTTCTCAAGCTAAGTGTCTGCACCTGTCTACACCTGCATATAAACTCAGTGTTTTTGTCACGTCTTTGCGAAATTGTTGCCTAGTTCACTATTGCACAGCGGTTTCTTTGTCTGATTCTTTGTTACGATCCAAGCCTGTTTTCTGACCATTGTTCCTGCCTGCCATTTTGTTACCACTGCCTGTTTAGACCACGAGTTTTTGCCTGCTGTCTTTTGTGCCTTTGCCCCGTGGAGCAGACGGTCTTGTCTCTTGCACCGTCCCTGACTACGAGCCTGCCTACTGTCCTCCTGTACCTCTGCCCCGCTGACAGCTACTCTGGTTTATTTTGATTCTTTGCATGGTTTACCGAGTTCGAGACTGCCTTCTCCCTCGGTACTGTATTTTGGTTATTGGCTTGATTTTTTGGTTACCGGACTTTGCTTTTGTTTTGACTACGTCTCCTGAACATTCCTCTAATAAAGCCCTTGCGGGTCTTTATTTTATGTCATTTTGTCTGAGTCGTGCATTTCGGGTCCAACCCTCACGTACCCGTCTCAGATCCTTATCAGATTATTAGAAAAAATCCCACGGGGGGGTTTGAGTTTCAATAGACTACGGTTTTCTCTACGTGGAACAGACAGTCTCAATTATGTGGGAACTGGGGTGGAAACTAGTCACGAGTTCAGGGAAACTTGCAGAGAATTGTTTAAGACCGTCTGTCTGCTGCCTGGCTGTAGCTCTTGAATGTCAATTTCGCCGATTCAGACTATGGCCTATGTTATTAGATAAAAGAAGAGCACCCCTCCAGCTTGGGTGGAGTCCGTCTCTCTTCAGTAAACCAGGCTCTCCCCAAAACGTAGGCCAATTATTAATAAACCCTATGCTATTTGATGTACACCACTCAGTCAGCCAGCGATTTAGCAACGTTAATCTACTGTAGATTTCGTCACTTCTACGAGCTGGGAGGGGACCAGAGACTATTACTTCCCGACACATCTCGTTTGCCAATTTACACAACGAGACAAAATTTGTTTTCGTGATCTCCGATTGCCTCAACCGGACATCATTAGCGCCGACGTGGATAACAATTTAGGAAAATCTACGTTTACTTTTAGCCAGCGCTTTTAAATTGGATTCAATGTCTGTAGCTCTAGCCCCCAGAATACAATTGACTATGGTTGCCGGAGACGCTATTCTCACGTTTCGAAGTATGGAATCGCCAATGATAAGAGCTTTCTCTTTTTCCTCAATAGGTGTGAGTGGAGAGAATCTATTTGAAACATGAGTTGGGTGGTGTACGGCCGGCTTAGGCCGACAACTATGTCCCCGCCGAACCGTGACAAACTGGCCGTGCTGCGTCAGCTCTTCTGCTGGTGCGATGGGAGAGGCGCTCACAGGTGCGTCCGGCGTAGCTACACACGACTGAATAAAACTCATGATCTTTAATCTCTCAGAGTCCGGATGCAGGCCTCTAACTCCACTATCCTCTCCGCCAACGCTAAATTAAGCTCACACTTATGGCATGTAAAATTATCATTAACAGTAACATCGGCAGGAGAGCTAAGACTATACATGCTACAACCAGAGCAAGAAAGGAGGGGAGAGGAAGCAGCCATCGTTTGTGCTTACCTTATAAGTTGATTAGACAGGAGTAACCGAAAAAGATTAAAAAATAAAGAGTTTTGTATTTAAACCAGTATTTAAACCAGTATAAAAATGCAGAAAATGCGGGCAGTAAAACTTGGAGCAGCAGTGACTGCAGCGGTATGACATTTTCATGGTATGACAACCATCCCCAAAGATATCACTGTTTGACGGCGTCTCTGTATTATGCCATAATTATTCATATTTAACCTACAAAAACCCTTTCAGAAAAAAACACGCTAACAGGTGTTTTACATTGAACAAACTAATTTTCTGTTAATGCACTCTTTCCTGGTAAAAGAAAAAGAAAAAAGTCCAACATGGCCAATTTGAGGCGTTTATTCTGGGGTACATTGGAGTTGGTGATTCACTCTGCCTCTGCCCTTTCTAACGCATTTTAATGAATTCAAACGAAAATGTTAATCATTGAATTAAACACAACCCTAACTCGCATAGCGAAAAGAGAAACTAGTGAGTGCGAGATTCAGCACACATTTTAACGTCATAAAGTACAGAAGGTTATTATTTTGTGAGACATACATTTCCTAAATCTCTCGCACCAAATCTGTACTGTGCAGTTTTTGCGTTAGCGCGTTCTCTGTAGGCCACCAGACTGTTCTCTGTCTCGACATCTACTGGTACACACAATAACTGTTTTATTTTTGTAAACGTATTCAGTCCAGAAGTTGAATAGAACTGTAGACAGTCACTTTACCATAAACACGATTTGAAAGCATATGCCAACAGTATAATCACCAGCACCAACACCAGCCCCCCCATTCATTTAATGTCTGCAAAGCCACAGAGATACGTGTATTCATAGCCAGTGTGGTTATTGTGCATCTTTCTTGAGCATATTCTGTGACATTGAAGCTTTCTGAGAATATCGCGGCCATTGAACCCACAATGTGTCACATTCCCTTTGTTCCTGTCTCATTTTTCCTTTGTCTTGTTTCTCCCGCGTGATTGTTTGTGTTAATTGTTTTATTATTTTCCATTATTCAGTTATCATCCCTCATTACTCCTCATCATGCTCACCTGTTGCAAATTCCGTCGTCCGTTCCGGCACACCAGCCTCCCATCAAGATCATCAGCCCTGCAGTATATCTATCCTGGTTTTCCAGTCATTCATCGTCAGATCGTTATTTTCCCTTCCTGGTAGAAACTGACTTCAGAAAGCCTTAGCTAATGCTCTGTGTTTACTGTTCTTTGTCTGTCGAGTTAAATTTATGTTTACCATTGTTCCTGTTGTCTCCCTTCGTGTTCAGGTTCATTCCTCGTCTGTCTGCCAGCACATTCCTATGTGCATGTGTGTGTGCGTGCGTGCGTGCGTGCGTGTGTGTGTCAGGAAGAGGGCTGAGACACAGTCACAGTGAAGTGACAGAAGAACAAGAAGTAACAGCCAGTCACCAAAGGGACACACATGCACACATGGATCCTCTCCTCTTCCTCCTCATCTTTGTCTTCAGTCTCCCAGGTAAGACTCTCTGAAAACAGAGCAGTACTGACATTTGGAATGATGTTCATTTGTACACTAGTTTGAAGAAATTGTAATATTGATGCAGAAATTAGCATATTGAACAATCAACAAATCACTTTAGGACTAAATATTTTTGATCGTCAGTTACAGTATATGAACATTAATTTAGTATTTTGCCCCTTGCATCACCTGTGTTGCAATAACATGAAGTAGGCACTTTGACAGGCTGTCAATCTCCAATTAGACATTGACATTATACTGTATGAGGCCGACTGATAATCCGGTAAATCGGATGTGCAGGAGTCGCTTATGTGGGAATAACTTTGTTTTAGTAGTGCCCTTTTTCACTAGTATGACCTGGTTTTGGAATTATTCACACGGTGTAATTAGTATTTGCCTCGTTATATTTACCCTGTTTCAGAACAATAAGCCTGTAAATGGGTTTATATGCATGCATGTAGTACGGGTGAGTACAACTGCCTGTATGTGAACTTCTTTCCCTGGAAGTTACAGTAGTTTATATCCATGTTCAGAATTTAGTTTGAACTGCATAGACCAGGGGTCTTCAAGTAAAATTCAAAGAGGTCCAGTTAGATAAAATGGCCTCAAGCCAAGGTCCGGTGGTGCGAGGCACGTAACGGCGCCCCATTTTCTGTCGACGGGGTGCTACGCGAAAAAAGCTGCACGGGGTGCGCGAGGAAATAATGCGCCCTCGGTTTTTACGTTTTCTTAAATTTTGCGCCCCTCGGAATTTTGCGCCTGGTGCGACCGCACCACTCGCACCCCCCACGCTACGCCTCTGCTTGCGTATTCCTATCAAATGATTGCTGTAACGTTACTGTGCGATACTCATGTGAAGTTGAGTAGGCTATCATTCCCTTCGGCTGTATGGTCAACAACTGACTTTCAAATCAAATAAATAAAGTACATTTCAATACTATTTCAACAATATTTATTGTCAGTTTTCTTTTCTCATTTCAATTAAAATAAGGGCTGCATTTAAAAAATAAAATACATATCAGAGAGCTGATACATGAAAAATCTTAAAATAAAGTGCTTAATTTTAGAAAAATGAAATAAAAAGTGTAGCTTCAGTTTCCCTTTTTCTTATTTTTTAACTCCATTTCACATTTTAACAGTCTGACAGTTTAACAGTATTTGCTTGATTTTTCTACACAACTCTTCTTTTTGTTTTCCGTCAAGTAAGGTTTCAGCTACCGCATTCATGCACTCCTTGATAACCTCTCCGTCAGTAAATTGTTTCTTATGTTGACCCAAAATCCAAGCAACTCTGAGGGAACATTCGTTAGCACGTTGTTGGGCAGTGAATGAATGGGTTAGGATCCTTGTGGATCGATCATATTGGGCTCCTAGATCGTGTATTTTCTGTGCCCTTACTTCTGATTTCAGCGGGTATTGTTGGTCAAAAGCTTTGTGCTTTGTATCATAGTGGCGCTTCACATTTCCACTTTTAATAAGCGCCACCGTCTCGGAGCATATGAGGCACACAGGTTTTGAACTGCCCGTGGGAAGAATGAACATGTACGAGTCTGTCCATTCTGGATTGAAAGCCCTATTTTCGCTGTCTACTTTTCTAATTTTGGAGCACGCCATGTGAAATTATTCTTCTCTTAAGCTAGCTATTTTATCTGACTCACTTCTCCGACTGTCTTGTCTCGTCTCTCCTGTCTTGTTCTCACTGACTGACTCGGAATGCACAGATTTGATTGGCTAATAGCATCACGTGAGATGATAAACCAGTGCCGTAAATGCTAGAAAAGCTGCGCCGGTTAAAATTGAAATGCTCCGTCAAAATGTAGTAATTCTCAATAATTTATCGGTTTTTGGACGCGGTCCGGATAGGACGGCTTCTGGGTCCGGACCCGGACCGCGGTCCGCCTGTTAGTGACCCCTGGCATAGACTATTAATTGGAGCAATACAGGAGGCACACGCTTGTGGTGAGCAGATATACTGAATGAGCCACTCAGGAGTTAACTTCCTTTTTTTAAATCAAAAGTCTGTTTACTTTGTATTTTTACATTACAAAATAAAGTGTTTTGATAACAGTTCGCAGTTTGGCAACAGGTGAGATGGCGATAAAATGGGGGACAACAAAAACATTGTTTATTGTTTGCTTTTATCGCTGGGTTATTTAGCGCTTTTGATCAGCTAGCATGAGGACGTTTGTGCAGATTGGTGCAACTTTGAATAGTTATTGTTGCTCCTGACAGGCTGAAGTGAAATATGGATAGAAATCAACTGCACTCACATTCCGCTTGTTCCACCATCACACAACGAACATGTGTTCAGATATACAGTAACTGTCAGCATAAAAACGCAGTTCTGAATTTTAACAATTGTCTTATTGTGTGTATGCAGTTAATAAGGTATAAAATGAATTGTGGACACAGTTCCTTCCAACGCTCTGTGTAGGTTTTTCTGTGTAGGCTTGCATAAGTATTCAGACCCCTAGCATTAATATTTGGTGGAGGCAATAACAGCTTTAGGTCTTTTTGCGTTAAGTTTCTACCAACTTTGCGCACTGATTGGAGGTGATTTTCACCCATTCTTCAAAGCAGAATTGCAGAATTGCTTGGACATTGCTTTTTGACGGCAATTTTCAAATTGTGCCAAATTTTCGATGAGGTTCAGGTCAGGACTTTGACCGGGCCACTCAAGGACATTCACCTTTTTATGCTTGAGCCACTCAAATGTAGCTTTGGCCTCACAAAGACAAATGTTTTAATCTTGAAATCATGACAGTAACTGTTATGGCACACAGACAGAAGCCAATCAACTCATTGTGTGTCTCAATAAGGTAATGTCTTGCACCTGCATTAACTTACAGCTACCAGAGCACAGGGTTTGAATACTTTTGCAATCAACATTTTTATATACTTTTTCCCTGTTTTTTTTTTTTTTTTTTTTTTTTTTTTTTTACAAATGTGAGGAGTAGGTTGTATTTATAACAGATATTAGTTCTTAAATGAAAGTGTTATAAATGAAAGCTTGAAAGCAACAAAATGTGAAAATTGTGCAAGGGTCTGAGTACTTTTGCAAGGCACTGTATATACAGTATATATATATACAGTATATTGTGGCATGACAAGGGGCAACCCGGGGAAATGGCTGCCTGCCCCTTTAAGTCTTGTGAGCCACTAGAGCCATCAACAGCTCCCAACAGCCTGCAGTCCCACCCCTGGCCAGCAGCTGAATAGAATGAGACAATTGGGACTTCTGGCAGCTAACTTCAAATGTGGACTGAATGCACTGATGGTGCTGCATTGAAAGGGTGGAAGAGAGGTTGGAGGGCAGAAAGCTGTGCTGTGCTGTGCTGCAGGCCTCATGCCTCTTGCCCTGGGAGTTTTAATGTTTGAGTTGTGGTTGTTTTTTGAGAAGATTCTTTAAGTTGTAAAATTATTGGTGAAGCCTTTTGGTGAAGATTTTGTGTTTTAGAGAAATACTTTTTTTAAATTAGTATTTTGTTTTGGAACCCTGCCTCCTTACTGCATTTCTTTGCTTGCCTACACCCTCTGAAAAGGTTCTTGTGTGTCACCCACCCCCAGTGACACTATATATAAGGTTTGAAATTACAAGTCAAAATATTAAATATGGTATTCAAAATGTAAAATATTTAAGCTACATTTTTTATTATTTGGTGGTCAACATGTATTGTGTTTACAACATTTACACATTTCATACATTTAACAAAAATGTAATACATTTAATTATTTTTTAATCTCTTATATGTTTCATACATTTAGTAAATGTTTAAAACATGTCTCATGTTTCATTTACATACAAGCACATAGGTTTAATTTGAATATTATGGGCGCTGCGGGCACTATTAGCTGCCGCAATCAGCCCACACACACCTACCACGGATACCTTGATAATTCCTGATAATAACAAAATTAACAAAATTCTTTCTCAACATTGAGGACAACAGGACACCCCTCCCCCCCCCTTCCCCCAAAATCTATGCCTATTTTTATGTCAATATCTCATACATTCCTAAATTTAAAACATATGAACAAAATGTATGAAACAAATATTTAATATATTTGGTAAATGTTCTTCTTAAATGTTTCATACATATACTAAATGTAGGAAATGTTCAGCTAACCAGCAGAGCTCATTTACATATTCATAATCCCTGTTAATTAAAAATGTTATCCAAACATTTCATGGCAGTAATTTATAACATGTATAACTGCAGATTCTTATTATTGTCTCTGCAGGTGTTCAGAATATCAGGACAGTGGACAGGTTATCTGTACAGACAGGAGATTCTGTCACCATCCCGTGTTTCTACAATCAGAAATATAAAGATCATGTGAAATACTGGTGCAAAGGAAGAATTTAGGATTTTTGCGCCACTGTGGTGCGCACTGACTTCAAATCGAGGAAAGGCGGTGTGTCAATCACAGATGACCCCACTCAGCAGGTCTTCACTGTGACTCTGAGGAACCTGCAGGAGGGAGATACTAATCATTACTGGTGCGCCGTGGAGATCAACAAGGGAGATGACGATGGTGCAAAACTGTATCTCACAGTCACTGAACGTAAGTGCAATCTTTACTGCATGCTTTTTAAATAAGAGACACTGTGAGCAGATTAGAATAGACTCAAATAGCCTCCTCCCCTTCCTTAACTTCACATCATGAGGTGAGTCTGATCTTCCTCCACTAACGCTGTCTTTGTGTTCAGGTTCTGCTGGTCTGTCGGTGCTGAACAACATGGTGGGCGGAGAGGAAGGGGGCAGAGTCAGTGTCCGGTGTCGCTATGGCGACAGCCTGAGGGCCAGTGTGAAGAGGTGGTGTCGGAACGGGGACTGGAGTTCCTGTCTGACAGCAGGGGGAATTGGGACATCCCAGCATGCCTCTGTCCTGATCACTGATGACAGGAGAGGAGAGATGAGTGTGACAGTGAGGGTTCTGCAGAGGGAGGATGCAGGCTGGTACTGGTGTGCTGCAGGAAAGGAGATGTTTCCTGTTCACATCGCTGTTACACAGAGAACTGCCACAAGTAAATAACTTATCTCTCTGCAAACTTAAAAAAGTACATATCTTTATGTGAAATTAGATTGGTTCTATCTCAAGTCCACAAGATTGCAATATTTCTTACTTAAATGTATTTAGTGGCATGATTTCATGTTTGTATGTAGTGTATATTCCATGACATAATGTGACATGAAAATATAGTAACAAATGCCAGCAACCATTATAGACTTGAATTTAACACGTGTATCAAAACCAACTTGGATATACAAAGAATGAGCAATTGTTTTCTGTGAAAGAATATCTGCAAACACTTTCAAATGAATCTGAGACTGAAGGGTGTGTGGGCATTGGCTGATTTGAGATGGAATCGCTTAATATACTGGCATTACATGATCATTTTTACATGATAAGACTTAAATCTACAGCATCCTAGTGATAACTAGTGGTATTCTAGTAACCTGTGTGGTAAAACACAGAGAAAATAAAGCCTCATCTTATGGGAAAAACTAGCTTATTATTTTATGTCAGTGCATGATTTAATTACAGATTCATGCTGTAATGCAATGTTTTCATGAGGAGAGGTAGTTGGTAGACAGCAAACTGGATGTCATTGTTTTCAATGAGAGTATGATGGTAAAGTCCACTGAGGCCGGCAAAGAATGCAGTCTATGGCGATGACAGACAGAACTTGCAGTTCAAATGCCATCCATCCATCCATCCATCCATCCATTTTCTACCGCTTCTCCGGGTCGGGTCGCGGGGGCAGCATCCTAAGCAGGGAGACCCAGACTTCCTCTCCCGGCCACTTCGTCCAGCTCTCCCGGGGGAATCCCGGCGTTCCCAGGCCAGCCGAGAGACATAGTCTCTCCAGCGTGTCCTGGGTCTTCCCCGGGGCCTCCTCCCGGTGGGACGTGCCCGGAACACCTCACCCGGGAGGCGTCCAGGAGGCATCCTAACCAGATGCCCGAGCCACCTCATCTGGCTCCTCGACGCGGAGGAGCAGCAGCGGCTACTCTGAGCCCCTCCCGGATGACCGAGCTCCTCACCCTATCTCTAAGGGAGAGCCCGGACACCCTGCAGAGGAAACTCATTTCAGCCGCTTGTATTCGCGATCTCGTTCTTTCGGTCACTACCCACAACTCGTGACCATAGGTGAGGGTAGGAACATAGATCGACCGGTAAATCGAGAGCTTTGCCTTTAGGCTCAGCTCCCTCTTTACCACGACAGACCGATGCAGCGTCTGCATCACTGCCGACGCCGCACCAATCCGCCTGTCGATCTCCCGCTCCATCCTTCCCTCACTCGTGAACAAGACCCCGAGGTATTTAAACTCCTCCACTTGGGGCAGGATCTCCTCCCGACCCGGAGAGTGCACTCCACTTTTTCCGGCTGAGAACCATGGTCTCGGATTTGGAGGTGCTGATTCTCATACCAGCCGCTTCACACTCGGCTGCGAACCGCTCCAGCGAGAGCTGGAGGTCACGGCCCGATGAAGCCAACAGGACCACATCATCTGCAAAGAGCAGTGACCCAATCCTCAGGCCACCGAACCGGACCCCTCAACGCCCGGCTGCGCCTAGATATTCTGTCCATAAAAGTTATGAACAGAATCGGTGACAAAGGGCAGCCCTGGCGGATGCCAACCCTCACCGGGAACAAGTCCGACTTACTGCCAGCCATGCGGACCAAGCTCTGGCACCGGTCGTACAGGGACCGAATGGCCCGTATCAAGGGGTCCGGTACCCCATACTCCCGGAGCACCCCCACAAGACTCCCGAGGGACACGGTCGAAAGCCTTCTCCAAGTCCACAAAACATGTGTAGACTGGTTGGGCAAACTCCCATGCACCCTCCAGGACCCCGCGGAGGGTGTAGAGCTGGTCCACAGTTCCGCGACCAGGACGAAAACCACATTGCTCCTCCTGAATCCGAGGTTCAACCATCCGACGGACCCTCCTCTCCAGAACCCTGAATAGACCTTACCAGGGAGGCTGAGGAGTGTGATCCCCTGTAGTTGGAACACACCCTCCGGTCCCCTTTCTTGAAGAGGGGACCACCACCCCGGTCTGCCAGTCCAGAGGCACTGCCCCCGATGTCCACGCGATGCTGCAGAGTCGTGTCAACCAAGACAGCCCCACAACATCCAGAGCCTTGAGGGACTCCGGGCGGATCTCATCCACCCCGAGGCCCTGCCACCACGGAGCTTTTTAACCACCGTGGCGACCTCAGCCCCAGAGATAGGAGAGCCCACCCCGAGTCCCCAGACCCTGCTTCCTCGCTGGAAGGCGTGTCGGTGGGATTGAGGAGGTCTTGAAGTATTCCCTCCACCGACCCACAACGTCCCGAGTCGAGGTCAGCAGCGCCCCATCCCCACTGTACACAGTGTTGACAGTGCACTGCTTCCCCATCCTGAGACGCCGGATGGTGGTCCAGAACCTCCTCGAAGCCGTTCGAAGTCGTTCTCCATGGCCTCACCGAGCTCCTCCCATGCCCGAGTTTTTGCCTCAGCGACCGCCGGCCGCTCCGCTTGGCTCGCCAATACCCATCTGCTGCCTCCGGAGTCCCACAGGCCAAAAAGGTCCGATAGGACTCCTTCTTCAGCTTGACGGCATCCTTCACTGCCGGTGTCCACCAGCGGGTTCGGGGATTACCGCCGCGACAGGCACCGACGACCTTGCGGCCACAGCTCGGTCAGCCGCCTCGACAATAGAGGCACGGAACATGGCCCACTCGGACTCAATGTCCCCCGCCTCCCCCGGGACATGGTTGAAGTTCTCCCGGAGGTGGGAGTTGAAGCTCCTTCTGACAGGAGACTCTGCCAGACGTTCCCAGCAGACCCTCACAATACGTTTGGGCCTGCCAGGCCTGACCGGCATCCTCCCCCACCATCGGAGCCAACTCACCACCAGGTGGTGATCAGTTGACAGCTCCGCCCCTCTCTTCAGTTCAAATGGTTAAATTGAAATTATTCAACTGTTTACCATCTGCCAGGTCTGTTCAATGGTGTGGCGGTGAAGATAAGCTGGATGTTGATTGTTATTTTATACAATCTGACAAAGAATGCACTGCAGTACACTATATTTAATTTCACATATGTATGTGGCATGACAGCCTCAATAAAGGTTCGCTCATGACTGCACCATTATTACCCTGTGGACCAGCTTAAGACCAACAAGGAGTCGAGACTGGAAACTAGAAACTGTCTCCTGTCCTGCCCCTGAGACTGCACTAAGCTGTGTTGGTACCTCATCTTCCTACATTTATTAAAATTGTATGCAATTGTATGATATTGTATTGTATTTATCAATATCACAAAATTGTATGTGAACATGGACACACAGTGTAAAGCACTATGTTCCTTTCATTTTTCAAAACTGAAGAAAAAGGGTGTTAGTTTAGCTATCTAGTCTCCACTCCCCTTATCCAGAGAGACTTACAAAATGTGCATTAATACATGATAAGATTAATCATAGTCCGCACCAGAGATCAGTGTCGTGATACAGTAATAGACAATCATTGGCAGCTGCAAACCGTACCTGTAACACAAGGAGGGAAAAGTCAGGTGTGGTTTTTTTTGTGGGGACAGTCATCAACATAGTGTAGCGAGAACAGGGGTGTGGGGTTTCCACTCAACCAAGTTAGATAATTAAACAACACACAAGACAGTCAATTAAAGTATAACTAGGTTTATTGGGGGAGTAAACACACAAAAAAAGGGAAGGTGAAATAAGGCAAACAGTCCAAATCCGTAATCTGTTGTTGTTCATTTCCAAGTTCTTTATCCAGTCATCGTTCTCAGGCAATCCAGTCAATAACAATTCCGTAAGTCCAACAATTCCAGATCATACACAAATCCAATAATCACAAAACTCTTTTACTCACCAATTTTCCCAATCGTACTTAGGAACCGGTTGGGGGCAATTATCCCAGAGAAATCCGCTGTCAGGGATTCCCCGGTGTGTCTCCTTTCCTCCGGACCTCCATATAAGGTTTGGAGGTGGAGCCAGTGCGTCATCATGTATCTCCCCTCTATCACCATTCCCTGCACCCCCCCCAGCCACAATAGATACATATTACAAAATGCCGTATTGAACATGAAAGCAGTGGTGATGACAATTAGTGGTAATGGAGTCTGAAGAGGTGGGTTTTGAGTCTCTTGTGGAAGATGGCCAGTGAGTCGGCGGTCCTGACCGAGTGTGGAAGATCGTTCCACCACTGGGGGGTCAGGACAGAGAAGAGGCGAGATTGCAAGAAGCTGCTGCCGGGCGCCCGCAGGGAAGGGACAGTCAATTTGCCTGAGGAGGCGGAGCGGAGGGGTCCGGCTGGGGTTTAGGGTGTGATGAGTGACTGGAGGTAGAAGGGAGCAGTTCCTCTAGCAGCTTGATAGGCCAGCACCAGTGATTTCAATTTGATGCGTGCTCCAATAGGGAGCCAGTGAAGAGAGGTGAGTAGAGGGGTGACGTGTGTACTTGGGTTAGTTGAACACCAGACGTGCGGCAGCATTCTGGACCAGTTTCAGTGGCTTGATGGTACAGGCCGGTAGGCCTGCCGGCAAGGAATTGCAGTAGTCCAGGCGTGAGATCACCAGGGCCTGGACCAGGAGTTGTGTGACCTCTTTGGTGAGGAATGGTCGGATCCTCTGGATGTTATGGACGGAGAATGGGCAGGTCCGGGTGATTGCTGCGATATGGCCCGCGAACCTCAACTGGTTGTCCAGGATTCACTCCAAGGCTCCTGTCAGACTGAGACGGAGACTATGGAGCCTTCCACGGTGATCAATCATCAGGAGCCTTTGCTGGGAGGAAGAGCAGCTCTGTCTTCCCCAGGTTCTGCTTCAGGTGTTGTGTGAACATCCAAGCAGAGATGTCTGCCAGACATGCAGAGATACGTGCCAGGACCTGGGTCTCAGAAGGACAGAAGGAGAGAAAGAGTTGAGTGTCATCAGCATAACAGTGATATGAAAAACCATGAGCAGAGATGACCGAACCAAGTGATTTGGTGTACAGGGAGAACAGGAGGGGGCCTACCACCGAGCCCTGCGGGACTCTGGTAGAGAGGGTGTGGGGAGAGGAGAGGGATCCTCTCCAGGCCACCTGGTAAGATCGGTCAGCCAGGTATGAGTTTAACCATGCCAATGCAGATCCAGAGATTCCCATCTCCGCGAGAGACGAGAGCAGGATCAGGTGGTCCACAGTGTCAATTGCAGCAGACAGGTCGAGGAGGAGGAGGATGGAACTGAGTGATTGAGATTTTGCCACTTGTAGAGCCTCGGTGACTGTGAGGAGAGCAGTTTCTGTGGAGTGGCCTGCCTTGAACCCAGATTTTTTGGGATCAACCAGGTTGTTCTGTAGGAGATAGGCAGACAGTTGGTTATATACAGCCTTCTCTAATGTTTTGGAAAGGAATGAGAGGAGAGAGATAGGTCGGTAGTTAAAAATTGTAGCAGGGGTTGCGAATGTCATCGACCTTCTTGTGAAAGAAGGATGCAAAGTCATCCGCGGTTAGTGAGGAGGGGGGTGGGGGAGGAGGAGGGGTGAAGAGAGAGGACAATTTAGAGTACAGTTTGCAGCAAAAGATTGAATTTTGGAGAAGAAAAATGCAGATTTAGCAGAGGAGAGGTTAGAGGAAAAGGTAGCCAGGAGAGTGTGGAAATCAGACAGAGCACCCAGGGATTTGGATTTTCTCCATTTCCTTTCTGCCACTCGCAGTTTGAGGTGTAACACATTTCATACACAAAAACAGGTAGTTTGAAATCCTGGGTGTTATTCACAATATATCATAATCTGCAATATAATAAGCAATATGAGGCAGACACACATTGTAAATGCAACTGAATCAATCAACACATGAAATGAAATTCCTAGCTTACTAACTAGCTTGAGCTCTGTGTCTCTCTACAATGGCTAAGGATGGCTAAATTACTCTTACCTCTAATATTTAACAAATTCCACAAACTGAATGAAATTAATACACATAGATATTGTTCTGTTGCTAGTGTAGCTAGCACACATTTATTACAGTCCATCGCCGTTTTTGTTTTACTTTGAAACTTGCTTCATTAATAACTGACCTTGGATCAGTGGCTAGCGGCAAATTCAAGGATTAGAACTGAATAGGACCCTAGACTGTACCCAGAGCAGCGCCTGCCTGTGAGTAATTCTCATTCTGATAGTAATAACTGATCTAATGGTATGTAAATCGTAAGTGCCAGTGTATACTAGCTACTGTTTCCACATGTACAGCCTAGTACAATATGCCTAAAAGATATGTTTTTAATTGTTATTTATTGGGAGGGATGGACCAAGCATTTTCAGACTTTGGTGGGTGGCGGTGTGGAGGGGGGGGGGGCATTTCCCCACCATAAACAATGCCTATGGTTTGCTTGTGCACAACCTTTTACTGGGAGATTATCATATTCTTAGATGAATGCATAACTCCATGTAAAGGCACTTAACAGCTTGTTCAACCACTTATCCCTGTTTTTTTAAATCTTAAAATGACAGGAACTGTGTCCCTGCTGTGTTTGTCCTGGTCCCTAACAGCCACTTCAACTGCAACCAGAGGTTTGCCTTCAGCTACACATCAGACAGCAGCTGTAACCTTGGGCCTGTCTGCTCAAAACTCCCTGATTCCCGACACAACAGAGGAGAATTCCAATCACAGACCACCATCCATACCATCTAGGTAAAAACTCTGTTATAGATTTCTTAGTAGTTTCTGCAGAACATTGAAATGTTCCTCAGTGTAATATTTTCTGGGTGGTGATACATGTTGTACATTATTCACGGGGCCACAGCTGGAAAGAAAATCACAATAATGTTTCTCACAGCTCTCTGATCTGATGTTTTTCTCAAGTCTGTCCAAACAGCACCCCCTCCTGGTGATGTTGGGCCTGCTGCTGATGTCTCTGCTGGTGGTGGCTGTCGCTATGGTTACCTGGAAGCTGTGTGCCAAGCATGGTGAGCATTTCCCCGCTAACTTTGGTGGTGTGGATTTTATTGCAGGGATAATGGGTGAGGAATGGATCTGTGTCTGGATTTCACGCCAGCTTCTGCGATTAATTATTTAATTACATCAGTCATTTGTGTGATACTACCTTTTAGCTAAATGTACAGATATGATTATGAATGACAGCTGAATACTGTTCTTGTGTCCCTGTATGAAACCTTTGACTGTATGTAATAGTGAACTGGCGTTGGTTTGTACAGCTAATTCAGTCTGAACACACACCGGGTCTCCAGGATTACCCTTTTTTGCCAATGTTTATGCAAAACTTTTAAAATGTAAATAATGAAATGCTAATTGCCTCAAAAATGAAATTCATATGCAAAGGGGAAAGAATTATCCAGCTCCACTAATGTGTATTAATGAATATTATTCTGGTGGAAAAATACAAACAGTCAGTGTTGGGAAACAGGATATACAGGACAGGATTTACCATCACTTCTCTCTTTCAGAGCAAATCCACACACAGCATTCAGATGCAGTACAGACCAGAACTACCCTGACTGTGAGTGACTCTTTTACACAGTTAACTCTTTTATTTTATTTCTATTTTCTCTTTCTGACTTTTTTCCCAATTTTTTAATCCCAATTTAGTAGCCAATTATACCCTATTTTTCATGTCAATTATCTCCCTCTCTCATATTGAGAGCTCGTTGCCGTAGTCCTGATACTGCCTCTTCCGAGCCGGAATCCACCAAGCCATCACCATAGCTCAGGGCCACTGCGCATAGGGCCACTCCTATACGCATCAAGCTCGTATCAGCTTCCCTCCCCCCACCCTTGGGTGGACAGCCAATTTCCTAGTGGTACTCCCGGCCAGAGCCAAAACTGGCACGGCTGGTGGAACTGAACCCCGGTCGCAGTGGGCAGTGTTGGGCGTTCTACCGCTACACCACCCAGGATGCCCACAGTTAACTATTGAAGAGTGTTTGTGTGTCTACAAACTTACCCCTATAAAGGAACACCACAACCTGTGTGCCTATTTTAACTGTTTAGTGTGGTATTACACTTTGCGGTGTGACATACAGTCAGGTCCATAAATATTTGGACATTGACAAAGTTATTGTTACTTTAGCTGTCTACCACAGCATATTGGAGATTAAATTAAATAATGAATATGAGCTCAACGTGCAGTTAATTTGAGGGTATTTACATCCAAATCGGGTGAACGGTGTAGGAATTACTGCACTTTTTATATGTGCCCCCCTTTTAAGGGACCAAAGGTAATTGGACAATTGGCTACTCAGCTGTTCCATGGCGTAGGTGTGTGTTATTCCCTCATTATTTCATTTACAAGTAAGCAGATAAAAGGTCTAGAGTTGATTAGAGTTGATTTCAAGTGTGGCATTTGCATTTGGAATCTGTTGCTGTTAACTCTCAATATGAAGTCCAAAGAGCCGTCACTGCCAGTGAAGAAAGCCATCAATAGGCTGAAAAATATAAACAAACCCATCAGAGAGATAGCAATAACATTAGGTGTGGCCAAATCAACTATTTGGTACATTCTTAAAAAGAAAGAACGCACTGGTGAGCTCAGAAACACCAAAAGGCCCGGAAAACCATGGAAAACAACTGTGGTGGATGACAGAAGAATTATTTCCCTGGTGAAGAAAAACCCCTTCACAACAGTTGGCCAGATCAAGAACACCCTCCAGGATGTAGGTGTATCTGTGTCAAAGATACCAGAGTAAATTCAGAGGGTTTACCACAAGATGCAAACCATTGCAAGCCTCAAAAACAGAAAGACCAGATTAGAGTTTGCCAAAAAACATTTTTAAAAGCCTGTACAGTTCTGGAACAGCATCCTATGGACAGATGAGACAAAGATCAACTTGTACCAGAATGATGGGAAGAGAAGAGTATGGAGAAGGGAAGGAACTGCTCATGATCTGAAGCATACCACCTCATCTGTGAAGCATGGTGGAGGTAATGTTATGGCGTGGGCATGTATGGCTGCCAATGGAACTGGTTCCCTTAAATCAGTTGATTGATGATGTGACTGCTGACAAAAGCAGCAGGATTAAATCTGAAGTGTATAGGGCTATATTATCTGCTCAGAGTCAGCCAAATGCTTCAAAACTCATTGGACAGCGCTTCACAGTGCAGATGGACAATAACCCAAAGCATACTGCAAAAGCAACCCAATACTTTTTTAAGGCAAAGAAGTGGAATGTTCTCAAATGGCCAAGTCAATGACCTGACCTGAATCCAATTGAGTATGCATTTCACTTTCTGAAGGCAAAACTAAATGCAAAACGCCCCAAGAACAAGTAGGAACTGAAGACAGCGGCAGTAAAGGCTTGGCAGAGCATTACCAGGGAAGAAATCCAGCATCTGGTGATGTCTATGGGTTCCAGACTTCAGGCAGTCATTGACTGCAAAGGATTTGCAACCAAGTATTAAAAATGACAATTTAATTTATGATTATGTCAAATTACAGCCCCCAATTACTTTTTATGATAAAAATGGTTGTAATTTTGTTCATACAATATTTTTGACAAAACCCTTAAATTAAAGCTGAAAGTCTACACTTAAAGCATATCTTGATTGTTTCATTTCAAATCCATTGTGCTGGTGTACAGAGCCAAAATTATGAAAATTGTGTCACTGTCCAAATAGTTATGGATCTGACTGTATCTCTCTTTGGTGTGATATTTCTCTCCTAGCCCACCACAGACCATGAGGACGTGCTGTACAGTACCTTGAACTTCACATTGCAAAACAAAGTATATCAGGTCCCTTTTCTAACTCAACAGTAATGGATGTAATGAACTTCTCATCTGGTACACCTATTAATACCATACTTAAGTACTGTACACATGTGTATGTGTGTGTGTGTGTGTGTCCCTGTACATGTTTGTGTATGTGTATTTGTGTGTGTTGTTCTCTAGCCCTCAGTAGACCCAGGTGATGGTGTGGTATCAGGTCCATTATCTTTCAGCATAATATTTCAGCATAATCAAAGCATAATCTTTCAGAGAGGCATAGTCTTTCAGAGGTATTTACCTCCAGGCTGGCTCTCTACAGTACATTAATGATTCAGACTACCACTGAATTCTGTACATCTAGTCAATTGTCATCACCACTGCCTACCTGCTCAATACTTCTTGTATATGTATCCCTGCTTACTCCTCATAAAAGCAAAACAAAAAAGCTAAATGCTTAATATGTAAAATGTAGTGATGGAGAATTTACCAATGGAAAGATAAAGGCTGTTATGGAAAGTGTGTAATCCCTTGTGTTTGTAGAATGTGCAGCTCTCTGTGGACTCTGTGGACACCAGTGGTGATGATGTGGTCTACAGCTCAGTCTTCAGTGGAAATGGGTGAGTTTATCACTGCTGCTGGGATCACTGTGTGAAACACGCTTCACAAATTGGCACAGCCATCTAAAGAGAAGTGCCTCAGTAATTAATAAATCAACAAGGAGCCTGATGTTCAGGCTAGTGTCAAATCTGTCCTACATACTCTGTTCTCTACTGACACTGATCACTGTTCTGTTCTATGCAGATGGTCTGCAACTCCTGATCTGGCGAACAGGGGGCTGAGAGAGTGCAAAGGTGGTGCTGCTTCACCAGTAGAAGGCCCTGACCCCCCAATCCAATCCCTCATACCAACTGCATCGCTTCCATATGGGACACACAATGCATGATGGGAATGAATTAATTGTGTGTCATAATGTATGCATGTTTTTATGTTACATTACCAAATCCAGTATTATACAAATTTGTTAATTTGGCACATTTTTTATTTATTTATTAGTTTATTTCTAAGGGACAGTCAAAGAGAACATTGACAGCCACAGAAGCAGTGCCCGATGCGCTGTACATGTGTGTATATACCCGAGGCTAATTTCCACACCAGTCCCTTGATGGGCATTAATAGTTCAATCAATCAATAAAATTACATTGTTACAGTTTAAATCAGGGCGGCACGGTGGTGCAGTGGATAGCACTGTCGCCTCACAGCAAGAAGGTCTCGGGTTCGAATCCAGGCCGGGGGCCTTTCTGTGTGGAGTTTGCATGTTCTCCCCGTGTCCGCGTGGGTTTCCTCCGGGTACTCCGGTTTCTTCCCACAGTCCAAAGACATGCACGTTAGGCTAATTGGAGAGTCTAAATTGCCCGTAGGTATGAGTGTGTGAGTGAATGGTGTATGTAGTGCCCTGCGATGGATTGGCGACCTGTCCAGGGTGTATTCCTGCCTCTCGCCCCAATGCATGCTGGGATAGGCTCCAGCCCCCCCACGACCCTAATTAGGAATAAGCGGCTGAAGATGAGATGAGATGATATGAGTTTAAATCAGTGCATATAATGGCCGAAAACAACAACCATACATGACACGACAAATACAAACAAGCAAAAAAACAAAAAAAAGAGAACATGAGCTCAAATACAGTAATGATTAGTTGATGTCATGATTACAATTTTGGCCAAGTTTTAGCCAGGACTTGATTGTTGTGGAAAACATTTTGAAATCTTGGATTTGTTTTGAATTGCCAGGTAGAGGATTCCAGTGTCGTGCCTTTAATTGAAAATGCAGGAAGTCCTGCAATGTCTGATTCTACAGTTTCCTTCTGATATGCTTCAGGTGTTAGTGGTAGTATAGTGAAGTCTAGCTATGAATGTATTGAAAATGGGTGGAACTAGATGGTGGAGACATTTAAATGTAAGTGTGAGATTGGAGTAATTAATGAAATTGTCAAAACTGAGCAGACCAGTCCTCTTTTATTTGTTATATCCTTCCTAAACAATTTGTACTCTTCCACATGTTTCAGTAATCCCAACGATGTCATAACCCCCATTCAATATGATAGCTTCCAGTTCCAAGAAATGGAACTGGAGGCTGTCCAACCTGAGCACCAGGCAGGCAATATGCCATGCGAGACTCCTTTTCCTGTGAATAGACTATACTGTTTATACCTCTAATGATTGAGTCCCCACTACTATTAACTCAATTTTCCTGGGTGGCATGGCCGCTAGGGTGCCCTGGGGCTCATCAGTCCTCCCACTCACAGAGGGCTGGGTCAGATCCTCTTCTTGCAAGGGCTGGAATCAGTTGGACACCACAAGCTCTGGAGATGCCGCCCCTGCATGTGCGCACCCTTTTCTACGCTCACGCCTTACCGTCACCCAACTCTCTCTCCCTACCTGCTCTAGAGTCTCCCCCCTACCCAGCTTTGGCATGCATGCTAACTCTCTAAAGGGCATACTAATTAGTTCCTGGAACTCTACAAACTTGACATGCATGCACACACACACACACACACACACACACACACACACACACACACACACACACACACACACACACACACACACACACACACACACACACACAGACACAGCTTAATGGCTGTGTGCAGGAAGTTCTAAACTGAGTGGAGCAAAATGTGTTGTATGATGTCACACAGCAGAACAAATTTAAGATATAAAAAAAAAATTCTAAAGGCAAACAGAAATGTTGTTTTTGTTAAAATTACTTAATTATCGCACAAACTACTGAACAGAAGCCCAAAATAAATATTGGAAACATAAAAGTGCATTGAGCAAATCTGAATAATGTTTAATCACATTTCTTTCACTGAAGCAAGGGTCAGGGAGAGTTTAATTGGCAGGATTTTGTACTCCAGTTATTAACTAGATTTGATTGGTCAAACCGAATTGAAATGCATGTTGAGGTGCAACGTCCATATATTATATCATGATATAACAAAAATGGCTGTTACAAGAGACAAACGAAGTCACTAAAGTTGTAGGCCTACTATAAAATAATTTGGTACATGCTTGACATTGCTATCCTAAATGCTTGCATTGTTTACAATAAAGATAGGTAGGTTATAAGCTACAGGAAAGCAGTAGGAACTCAACAGGATCCCAAGAGACACAACAAACAAAAGGCATGCAAAAAATGTAAATTAATAACAAAATGAAGAATGAGATGAACGTGTGACATTACAGAGAATGATACGAACTCAATTCATTGAAATATAACTCTTTGCGTCAAATTTCAAAATGGTTACATGTAAATGTAGATGTGACAAATAAATGTAAGATTGTAAGAATTTATCTGTACGTAATTTACACATATTTTACACAATCATTTGTTAAAACGTTTAATTGATATGAAATACCATATGTCTCCACAAATTATGTATTATTATAAATGATGTACAAATACATATTTTCACATTTTCATAATTTGTATATGATGTTTTTCAATTGCAACTTTGTTGTGATTGGGCATAACACATCCGTTTTTACACCAAAATAAAGATAATTTCATGCCCTTTCCAATGATACATAATTTGCCTATTGTTTCTCTTTCCATTTCCAAGAGGGAAATGTTAGACTGAAGGTTGGAGTGTAAATGGGTGTGTTAAATGGCTAGGCACACACCGCATTTATACAGAATAATGCATTAGGCAGATATGGGTTAAACGAGGCTGAATCTGTGCTTAGAGACTAAATCTGTGCTTAAAGAGGTTAAATCTGTGCTGAATCTGAAGTTTTTTTCTTTTTTTCTTATACTGTAGATGTGTTTTATACTGTTGTGTTTTTATATTATTATCTGCTGTCATCTTGGAGTATGTGTCTCCTGTTGCTTTTACCTGCGAAAATGTGTTTTATATAACTTTTATTAACTCCTCCCACTGTACTGCAACATTGGGTTTCTTGAAAGCTCACTACAATGTGCTGTCAGTAGAACACCATTCACAGGTGTGCAATAAAAAAACTCAAGAGACAGAAACGGGACCTCCTCCTGGCACATACAGCGGGAGAAAGTTTGAAACTGAAATTCATTTATTTCCAATGCAACAGTGGCAAACAAAAAAGGTGGAAAGCACATTTATCTTAAGGGCCAGAAAAAACAAACAAACTAAATATATATATATATATATATAAATGTATAGTATATAATGAAAACAATATTACCAACATTTCATCGAAATTTTACATTAGCACGTGGAAGCAGCAGTTAGCTGCTAAAACAGGTGTTCTCCCAGGGGCGACCTGTTGAGGAAGATCCGGGCGTGGCTCGTGGGGTCAGCATCGTTGTCTGCATGGAGCTGGAAGAGACAAACCCTTTTATGACTGACAGCAATGGCTGATTCTGCAATCAGCTGGTTCTGGTGTCAGGTTCAGGGTGCATAGGGGAATCTGTATCTGGGGGTAGTTGAATTAGAAGAGGGTATAATTGGCCACCAAAAAAAATGCACTGAATGGAAGAGGGCTTACCATCAATGCTGGATCCATCTCATCCGTCTTCCACCCGCTGTAGGAATTCCCTGTTAATGGAAACAACATGTAGAAGGTCACACTGCTACAGTCACAGCTCAGACACACTTACTATTGTTTTAAGTGAAAAGAATACTAGGTGCACTTCAAGGGTGTGGAAAGGTATAACTACTGGTGCTCATTGGCAGGGGCGTCGTAGCAGGGGAAAAGGGGGACTGACTACCCAGGGCCCCAAGCGGGGGAGGGCCCTTGAAAAGCCTGGAATGAAAAAAAACAAATTGTCTGCAATTTTAAATTTCTAAGTAATTAGTGTCATTACTAAATTATATTGGCTAAATAAATAGGTTGAGAGACTGAACTTTGTATCCATAAAAATATTGGAGGCTCTCTGGGCCCCCTCCCCTCTCCCCTCTCAAAAGCGCAAATGGTTTTGTCGCCAAACACGGCTAATCACGCTGACTGGTGCTGATGCTGGAGCCCGCAAGTTTCAGTCAATCATGTCTTTCGAGAATAAAGTGAAGTCGGGGTATCAAAAAAAAAAAAAAAAGAAAAGAAAGAGAAAAAAGGCAAACTGAGGGAAAACAACTGCTCACTAATTTCTTTCAAAAGAAAGGAAAGCAACTTGCTAACACTGTTTAAGAGTGGTTTAAGCTAATATCGGTACGTTGTTTTGATTGAACTAGGGCTGTCAACATTAACACATTAACGCATGCGATTAATTTCAAATGGATAATGCGTTAATTTTTTAAAAATCGCGATTCATCTCATTTCAGTTTCACTCGCTACTGGCTGAAAGCAATCGCAAATGCGGGCAAACATACTACTGGTGATGGTGAAATGCATTGAAACTTTGTTTTTGAAGACTCATTTGATCCAGTTCTATAACAAGACAAGCTAACGTAGCTAGCTTCATTATGGTAGTTAGCTAGCTAGCTGGTAAATTAAGCAGAATCTAGCCTGTAGCCTGTTTCATTGCATATTATAAGCAGGTTAAGAGGCTAATATCAATCCTGTATGCTTCATGCTTGTAGAGGGGCCTGTCCTTGTAGCAGAGAGTGAGCAGGAAGAAGATGTGATCGAGGCAGAGAGTGAGCAGATAGAAGAGGCAGAGAGTAGCAGTAGGACTAGTGAAGAGAATGATGGAGGTGAAGAGAGCAAGGAAAATGAAGGTTGCTCTGAGGGTAGTGAGAAGGATGAGGAGAAGACAGAGGAGGAAGTGAAAAAAAGTGAGGGGAATGCAGAAGGGTATTTGCCAGAGGACCCAGGACTATGGCCAGAGAATCTTACTAATCTTACTAATTATTTGTTTAAATGTGGTATAAGCAGTTCATTAGCAATTACCCTAATAACCACTACAGATTCATGTGTATAGTTGTTGATTCAATGAAAAAAAATTCTAAAGATGCATGAGAGTCATGGATCTAGAGGGGAAGGGGGCCCACAAGACTGCATATGTATAGGGCCCAGAATTGTGTGCTACGCCCCTGCTCATTGGAAACGGGTAACAAAGTACACGAAAAAGAAAAAAGTTTCAAGGCGCTCACGTGAATTAAAAAGCCTTTATTCTTGGGGCTATAACATTAAAAAACTGCGTCGGTTGCCAGCAGATTTTTATGTTCCAGCCTCAAGAATAAAAACGTATTATTATTTTTAACCAATTTGTTGTTTTATCCACAATAATCTTTTTTTTTTTGCTCCTGATTTGGGACGCCCGGTCATATTTGTCAGCCCGTCTCCTTGCTGTAACATCCTTAGTCTGTTCGGGAGAGAGCAGAAGAGCACACTCTCCTATGAAGTAGTGATGGGAGAACGAGGTGTCAAGACACCAAAAAGGGTGCTGCTACAACAGCTGTCAATCACCGACTTGTTTGGGCCAATCAATAGGTTTTCCTCTTCACAACAAAACACAATGATTGGTTCATATGAGTGAGTAGTGGGTAGCATATGGTTGCTCCACCCATTTTTGGTGTCATGACACTTCATTCACCCATCACTGCTTCGAAGTGTGTGCTACCAGTCGACTCTTTGTTTGATTACACTGCACTGCCGCCCCAACAGAAAATTAGTCATCCAGCAACCCCTTACACGTTGGGGTTTGGTTTTGTCTGTTTATTTTGCTTCACCTGAATCGCTTCAGTAAAATATCCAGCTGTATGAATGGATTGTACGGAAAACTAAGCTAAGCTAAGCTGTGCAAGTCACTCTGGATAACAGTGTCTGCTAAATGGACAGGGCGACAAAGAGGAGAATACGTGCACAGGGTGAAGTAGGGACCTGGAAAACAAAGAGGAGGCCTACTCACTGCGCTGTCTCCACATCCGCCATGTCACCATGGCAAGCGTTGCCGCTAACAGCAGGGACCCACAGGCAATCAAAAGGGACTGCCACCAATGGAGTCTGCAGTAAAGAGATGGCCAGCATAAGACTACAGGCACTATCAAATCTAAGCACAGTAAAATGACAGACATTTCCAAATCTAAGTCTTATAAAACTGCCAAATCTAAGTATTAAACACAATTGCTGTAGCACTGTGCTGTTTCTGTTGTTGCTGTTGTTTCTGTTGTTGCTGTTGTTAATTTTTTAAAGCTTTTTAGTCATTATTTTCTGTTTTAAATTGACGGTCCAATTGAAATAGAATGTTGAATGGTCTTGTGTACTAATCTGGAATAAATGTGAAACTGATCAACATCATATCGCCAATCAGAATTGAGTATTTATCCAAGCCGTGGTATGAGGTTATAATAATCGTGCTGATGATTATGATGATGATGAGAAGGAAAATGATAAAGAACATTATATGCTATGATCTCATAAACACACCTGAGAGTGGAGGGTGGTTTTCCGTGTAGAGGAGTTGCTGTAGACCGAGTTCTGGGTGGTGTTGTAGGTGGAGAAGTTATTATAGACAGAGCAGAGGGTTGTGTTGTAGGTGGAGAGGTTGTTGCAGACAGAGCAGAGGGTGGTGTTGTAGGTGAAGCTGTTGTTGAAGACACAGCAGAGGGTGGTGTTGTAGATGGAGAAGTTGTTGCAGACAGAGCAGAGGGTGGTGTTGTAGATGGAGAAGTTGTTGCAGACAGAGCAGAGGGTGGTGTTGCAGGTGGAGAAGTTGTTGATGTAGGCAGAGTAGCAGGTGATGTCACGGGTGGAGGAGATTCCGGCGGAGTAGACCATGCTGTTGGTGGGGCAGAGCCAGCTGTGGGCCGAGGTGACATGCAGTGTGCACAGCCTCCAGAAGAGGGCGACATTGCTGCAAACGTGGAGGCGGCAGTTTGCTGGGTCGTCGGGGGGAATGCTGCTGGAGTTGAGCAGAACCAATCAGAGGAGGAAGTCAGAGTCAGGACGTTACTGCTCACATCTTACAGTAATACAGTGTTTTACTACTAATCTGCTTCAATAGCACACACCCTTGTCCTTACACAGTTAACATAATGTTGGATTACCAAGCTTTAGGCTGCAGAGTGCCTTGTACAAATTCAGAGACGTGCTCAAGTTGCATTGAAGTTCAACTCAAATGCATCTTGTTCAGTGCTGAAGCTCAATGATGAATAATATGAGGAGAATATGAAAAGCCAGAATGCACAATGGCCAATAAAATACTTTTTATTATTCTGATATACTAATTATCTAATTATACATAATATATATTTTTACTTTAAAATGTTATCATGATCTGGACTTATAAGATAACCTTTATGAATATTTCTGTTCATGAATTGCAGTTAAGAGAATGTGTAGTTGCTTCTGAGCTGTTACATAAGAATGTGTGTGTGCATGTGTGTGCATGTGTCTGCATGTATGTGTATTTGTTGTGTGTGCATGTGTGTGTGTCTGCGTGTGTGTGTGTATCTGTGTGCTTGTACATATGTGTGTGTTTCTGGGTGCATGTGTTTGTGTCTGCGTGCGCGCGCATGTGTGTGCGTGTGTGTGTGTATCTGCGTGTGTATGTGTGTGTGTGTGTGTGTGTGTGTATCTGCGTGTGTGTGTGTGTGTGTGTGTGTATCTGCGTGCATGTGTGTGTGTGTGTGTGTGTGTGTGTGTGTATCTGCGTGCGTGTGTGTGCCGGCAGCTCACCTTTGGTAACTGACAGGAACACACTTGCCTTGTCGTCAGGCGTGCCGATGCCCTTGACCCTCACGGCGCACCAGTACTTGTTGGTGTCCCTGCGCTGCAGGTTCCTCAGGGTCACAGTGAAGACCTGCTGCGCGGGGTCATCTGTGATTGACACGTCTCCTCTCCTCTGTGGAGAGTCGGTGCGCACCACCACAATGCAGGTTCCCCATAGGAGCCCTCTGCACCAGTATTTCACACTGTCTTTATACTTCTGATCGTAGTGACACGGGATGGAGACCGATCCTCCCGTCTGTACAGTCACCCTGCTCTGTGTCCGCATGCTGAGGATGCCTGCAAGGGAGTCACACAGTTTCATCAAGAGTTTATTTTATTATTATTATTATTATTTTATTATTATTATTATTATTATTATTATTATTATTGTTGTTGTTGTTGTTATTATTTATTTTTTAACAAAGCTATACGGCTTCTTTCTTTCACTCTCTCATCAAATGCTCCTCCCTCTGACAGCTTCAGACAAGTGAGCCTGTAAACAGGTGGGTCCCGGGACACCTGAAGCCGTCTGGTATTCTGATCCGAGTGTTGAAAATCAACTGTTTTCTGATGCCCCCATAACCTCCCACCCACCTCCCAAAAGACAACCAATACAGAGATACAATCCTCAGGACTGACCGGTCAACCGAGCAGGATATGAAACAGGAAGTAGCGTGTTTAATTAGCCTTATCAAGTTACTCATTATCACTGTTCCAAAAAGGCGAGCATCAGAACATAAACAAGTCACACTTTACATTGATATGAAAAAAAATGGAGATTCTATCAAAATCAGACAAAGGGGCACCCTGTAGAAGTCACTGTGGATAGAGTAGACTAGGGTGGTGTATGTGTGCATATGTCTGCATGTATTTGTTATGTGTGCATGTACGTGTATCTAAGAGTTTAGAGTTGGCGACTTCCACCGAGTGACTGTTAACCCATGTTAACCCATTACTTGTTTCCTGAAAAGGGCCTTTTTCAATAACTCTGAAATGTACGTTATTTTTCCGTTTTTGGTAACCTAACCTTTTTTTTTTTAAACCTCTGGCAGTTTACCACTTACCTTTGTACCATTTCAGGTTATTCACTGGACTTGAACTACTTACATTTCAGTGAAAATTGGAAAATGGGGGTGTTCTAAAACTTTTGACCGGTAGTGTATGTGTGTAATAATATTAACGAGGCAGTTACGATAAAAAAATGTTTGTCCTTTTTGGTGTTTTTTTTGCAGATAAAGAGGAACCTCTGAAACATTCATGCGTAACAGCCGTCATCGGTCAGAGGAATAATACAAGACTATAAACCAAAAGTTGTGAAACTTAATGTTGTGAAAAAATATTGCTCAATGGTTCCTGTCAGGAAGCCAGGGGATTGGTTTGGACTTTCCTTTCTTTGCTCCAAATATTCAATTTTTTCACACACTTTTTTTACTTTTTCTTTTTGATAGTTTTATGATTGGAGTTTTTTCTGTTGCTCTGTAACAAATGATTAGGAAATAAACTAAACACACATAGCTGTAAATATATTCTGGATTCCATTTTTGCAAAGGGTTTCAAAGTGAGTGTTGTTGGTCAAATATCTCGGTCACAACTAGACGCTGGCATGCATAGAGCATGCACGTTTCATTCACTTTAAAAGCTTAATTTCTGGAAGTGAAAGAAAGCAGAGTTCTGGATGCAGATGATATATCCCTACAAGAGTACCTATGCCAATACAGAGATAGCTATATAGATTGTGGGCCCTATTCATGGACCCAGAGGGCTAAAAGTTATGTAAGGGATTAGAACATACAGTAAGCTTCTGCACTGTATGTTCGTCATTGTAAGTGTCTGTTTGGGTTTGACCCCAGACGAGGGTGTCAAATAACAACTGTACAGAATGAGATTTATTCCATTCGTATTTATTCTCAATGTCTTGAGAGGAATTTCAAAGATTATAACATTAATTTATAATTTATATTAATTTAATTTAGTTTATTCATTTCGACTTGCATTTCTGCTGGCAAACACAGACGTGTTGACGCATTCTGTCCAGGCACATAAAGTTGTGGTGTGAGAGGTGCACCAATGCAGCGGTCCCCAACCTTTTTTGCAGCACGGACCGGTTTCATGCAAGACCATTTTCCACGGCGGACCGGGTGTGGTGCATGGGAAAAAAACTGAGACAAGTGGAAGCGGAAAAGAGGCACACATGAAGTGGTCATTTTTCAAAATAAAACACCCTGCAGACTGCGATAGTCAATAAAATGGAAATAAAATTAAAACATTTTTATTATTTCTGTTTTCACGGAGTACCCGGTGGTTGAGGACCCCTGCACTAATGGACCCACATGATGACAGCAATCGCACGTTTCACTCTGTGTTTTGAGAAACAGAACTGTGTCATTACCCATCATGCACTGCACCACAGCATTCCGACCACAGGTGTCACGATAGTCATGACATGATGGCGACTGCAATGGCAGCGGACCAAGATTGAACAAAGAGCTCTTTCAATCATGCTAGTTCAGTACTACTAATCCTATATGCTCCTATATCTTACATTTGAGGTTTAGTATTACATAATTAATATTCTTCTTTAATATACACTACTGGTCAAAAGTTTTAGAACACCTCCATTTTCCAGTTTTTACTGAAATGTAAGCAGTTCAAGTCCAGTGAATAACCTGAAATGGTACAAAGGTAAGCGATAAACTGCCAGAGGTAAAAAAAAAAAAAAAAAAAAGTTTAGGTTACCAAAAACTGAAAAATAATGTACAGGCAGTGAAGCTGACTAACTAGGCTCTGTTTTATAAGTTGACACAGTGTAAAAAAATAAAAGATTCTATATATGTGCTTCAAAGTTAAATTTATACACAATTTCTACTTTTTTTCACCCAAGTTATCCCTGAACAGATAAATAAAACTAGCATGGCTGGCATCTTTGTGTATCAATTCAAATACAGCATTTCTCATTTTTTCTTCCAAAAAGTTATAAACATTTACAAAAATATGATTTTTTTTCTTCCTGTCATAAAAAAAAAAAAATTAGGAAGGCTACATTTCACTCAAACAATTCAAGTCCTTCTCAAATTCTTATCGCCTTTTTAAAAATAATGGTAGGAAGGCTATATTGGTACACCTATTTAAGTTCTAAAGAATTTAAATGCTGCGTTCCAAAAGTTTTTGACCTTAAAAAAATTGTGCAGGTCATGAAAAATTTGCAGGTCATAAATCAATCCGGTATATCAAGCGAGGTGAGGCTTACCTGGAAGACCGGTGACGAAGAGGAGAAGGAAGAGGAGACAGTCCATGTGTATGTTTCTGAGGGATCAGTCTTCTAGATACTGACTCTCACTTCCTGTTTGGAGGGCATAGTGACTTTTCACCAAGTGATTCCCACTTCCTGTTTCCAGTCTGGTCTGTAGTTAGTCATCACACTGTGCCACTTTGCCTGATCTTTACCCTAAAATACTACAGCCACACAAACATGCAAATGGAGACTTTCAAAACTATAAAATAATTTCAACTTTGAGACAGACTCTTATTTAACCTTTCTGTGAAACAAACAAGCATATATTATGTCTTCTTTCTGTAAACCATATTTATGTAATTTACTTCAGAATCCATAAAGAATAAGATCATAAAAAAGGGCCATTAATATTTCCAGACTGATTGGTACCAATCTACAAATTATGCACTTGGAGTAACATAAATACTATGCTCTATGGTAAACATAAAACAAGTGCCTCCTGGCAGAAGGTCAGAACTCTGCCCTTCTGGGCTTTTGAGCTTAGTGGTAAACCTTTGAGGTTTCAGAGTCCTCATTTAATTCACCTAAGGTGCAGATGCAACTAATGTTGCTCATGGAGCTTTTATTCAGGTTAATCTTAATCAGGGTCTCTCCATACAATTTTTAGATGAAACAAGTAGATTATTAAGATTATTGTACATATGATTACTGGAAGATCTGAGAAGGCTAAAAAGTATGCTAAATCCAGTTTCAGACAGCTAAAAATGCTCTATGGTAACATTTGAAATTGAAAAGTTCCCTATTAAGAATGTCAGGGTAAATGTGAAGAGGATTTTTTAGATGAAACAAGTAGATTATTGTGATATGCAGGCTAAGGCTAAAAAGGAAATAAGAGCAGCTAAAAGCCGGTTTGAAATGAAAAGTTCCCAAGATGCAAAACGGCATGACTTCCCCTTGTGAAAACCATGTTGGCTCTCCCTTAAAATACTATTATTTTTCAAGTATGATTCCAACTTGTACTTAATAACACATTCCAGAGTTTTACATTAGTTGCAAGTTAAACTGACAGGCCTACAGTTCCCTGGGCCAGTACAGCCCCCCTTCTTATATTGAATGGCCCGTTCTTATGTATTCTTATGTTCTTAAAACACTGCCATAGCACAAGATAATGAAAATCTAAATAATCTTTCAATTGGTGGACACTTGTTTAGCAAACGCTGTTATCCTGAGCTACTTACACAGCTTATATTATTATTTACATACAAATCTAGTTATACAGCAGGATATTTAGTGAAGCAATTCATGTTAAGTGCCTTGCTCAATTGTACAACTGCTATACTCCAGCTGGGAATCAAACCTGCAACCTCAGAGTGACAAGCCCAGTTCCCTAACGCTACACTACACTGACATCCCAGGCATGTACAATGCATGTCGAGCGATCGAGAAGAACAAAAGGTGGAGGTGCAGCACACCAAGTATCATAAAACTGAATGAGGAAAAAAACATCAGTGTAAAAAAGGGAACTTTTATCATGACGATGCCAGAGCATGGAGTAAGGGGATAAACCCAATATTGCTAAAAAAATTAAAAACATCATGGACATCCGAACATGATTTCCTGTGAGAGGCAAATGCACATCAAAACAGTAACACATCAGCAATATGTTGTTATTTTAGTGTTTTTTTAATGTTGAGTTCAGATCTGGTCAGGCCTTACCGCAACCTTTGTGCTTAAAGATCAGCAAGACTTTTCCGCTAAGTAGGACTTGTGGTTACCACGGTTTGTCTTCTGAAACAATAGGCGGTTTCGGAGGGTAAAAGGTTAGGCTAGATGCTCCGTGACGCACAGTACTGATAATGATGAGAACCAACTTTCATTATCATGACATCCTGGGGGGGAGACTTTCAGACAGTTATGTTTTATTTTATTATTGGAGAGTGTGGTGCTTAAGTGTGAGAAAGATTTTCAGGGAAGACTGATGGAGATTTGGCTCTTGCCTTTTGCATTGGCTGGCAGAGCCTGGTGGCTTGGGGCTAGCCTAGCTTTATGTGTCAAGTTCATAACCCTACGGTACTATGAGCCTGACCAAGTTGATGACCTAATGTGTGATAAGTCCACTCAACTGCTGGGGATGTGTTTTGCTAATAAGCCAATGGTCAGTTTGCGTGATCTTGTGTATGTGGGGCTCCAAATGGAGGAAGCAATTCAAGCCAAGCACTGATCTATAGTATAACACCGCCTAAAACTTGTGAGAACCAAGCGATAGACCATCTGGGGTCGAGACTGCTCAAAGCAGCTCAAAACACTTTTCTTCCTGTTCTTGCCCCTGTGGCACTGATCATTCTGTCTGTGAGCAGTGGATGGATTGAAAAGTACATTAAACATCAATTAAAAGGACACAGGTGTGGATGAATGTTCTACGCCATGCTGGCAGTGAGATTTAATCATTTACTGTGCCGTGATACAGTGCATGTGTACATACTGCTTGCATGATTAAACAGACTCATTTCTTTGGGTTGGAAGGACAAGAGGGCAGAACAAGAGGGCACAGGTGGAAATTAGTTAAAGGCAAATTCTGCACAAATATCAGGAAACATTTTTTACACAGAGTTGTCATTGTGTGGAACAGCTTTCCAGGTCAGGTAATTGAGGCAGAAACACTTGGGGTATTCAAGTCCAGGCTTGATGCAGTACTGGATATTCTTTTGACTAGGAAAGTTAGTATGTCATTATGTATTCTTATGTTCTTACTATTAGGAATTGCCAAAGTATCCAGGGTGGGTGTAAATGTTCAAATCAAACCTAGGTTCTTGTTTCCAACATTCAATATAAAAACTTCAAAGCAATCCAGAAACACAGAGGATGTTGGCATGGCAAGCATGGCAAAATGGGAAGTTAGCGCTCTTTAAACGTGTTGTGTAATCATAAAGCCTTTGCTGTTTTACCACCATTTTGTACAACTCCTCATTTCCAGTCATGCCCCATCATTTCCTGGTACCTGCAGCCATTTGCTCCATGATCGAAAATTGTTCATCACCAGCATTTGATTCAGGTGTTCTTCTCCTTGTTTTTCACCACAACATTATTATTAGCAAATCAGTCACTTTGCCTCACCATTACATTCATTTCAGAGGGAAAGGGGTTCTATGATAGGGGTTACAGTTCACACGCAGCTACTGTACTTCTCTTCTGAACTCTCCTGCATCTGTCCCGGAGGCGAGAGCAGCCCCTGCTGGTTGTCCAACCCATGTCTTCATCAAAGCCACCCTGGACCAATAAGGCCATTGCCATGGAGACGTGTGAGGCTGAACAGCAAAACAGCATGCATCATCAATACAAATCCATTTTAAAACAAATATTTTACTAAATTGAACACCTGTATTCACATTATACATTTACCTGTATATCTACATCTGCGCTCATAATAATAATAATAATAATTACCAAGCCTCCTTGGTAAAACACTGACTGAAAATCTGAGTTTCCTATGAGATGACCCTTTTCATTTTAATTTTAGACAGTCCTTGATGCACAATTTAACTAATGATCCAACTGAATGTGTCCCCATACTCCGGCCTTGTATAAACACAAATTTCTTCCTCGTCACGACATTTTACGTATCGTCTGAAAATACGATATGCCCATCATAGTTAAACCTTAACTGTACTCTTAAAAACGTGCTTTGATTTGGCTCTGTTTTAGATTAATATTTAGCGTAGCTGTATGGATCTACAGTATTTTGTTCCGTTGGCATAATTAACCACTAGTTTTCAGACGACCCCTTACCGTAGTTTTGCGTCGAAGTTCAGACTTCTTTGGTATCTGGATAACGTAGACGTTTGCTATACGACCACTGACCAGGTAGCCAACATTACATATTGGTCGTAGAACGAGTAAAGAGTAAAATAACTTTTATCGGGATAATTTAGTTTGTTAGCCTACAACGAAGCTTAAAAAAAGATACGAGCAACAAGAACTGCGGATGGACGTTTGTGTTTGAGAGACGATTCTGAAAATTGAGCACTCAAAACACCAGACAGACGTCGAAAAGAACACCGTTTTGTGAGTGTTTTAAAGTTTGCAACCTTCCAGTAATATGAAAACATATATTTGTCTAGTTAGCTATTTCGTAAGATGTCTAGCTATCATTATATTTGTGCACGAGGTGTGGTAGCTAACGTTGTATATCCAAACATAATAGCTTGCTAGCTGCCTATAGCTACTGCCAATACGTGATGCAGTATAAAATGTAGCTAGCTAAAACGAGCTGACGTTAAGGTCACACGTTATCGTCATTTATAAATGATGCAAGTTAGCGACCTGGCGAACTTTCCGTTTTAATTAAGTAACTGCTAACGTTAGCAACCTGCATTAGGTAGTTTTGTCAGGACACGAAAATGTCTCTTTTTTTATTATTCCTCGCCTGGCTAGCTAGCATACGTCAATGTAGGTAGGGCCTTACTACTGAACATTAGAACGGAGTTCCGATCTAAGTGCTGTCACCATAGATCTGCGTTTTTCTGCGGCCCCTATTAACAATGCAGGTGTCAAGCGGAGAACCGTAAACGCATGTCATGTCAAAACTGTGAGTAACGTTACATACATATTAAAACACCGAAAATGGTTTTGAATGAACTTAGTCTTGGCTTATGTGCCAAGTTTAGGTGCACTCAACCCCTTAAGGCTTAAGCCAATAAATACAAAGCTATGTGTGTGAGTGATCATCCAAGTCCAATGGTGAAGCATTTATATTCTGATGGGAGTGGTCTTTTCCAGGATGACACTGCCCCCATAAGTGAGTGGTCACTGAATGTATTGATGAGCATGAAAACAACATAGATCATATGCCATGGCCATCTCAGTCACCAGATCTCAACGCAATTCAACACTTATGGGAGATTCTAGATTGGCACCTGGTGTTGCATCCCTCCAAAAGAGTTCCAGACACTTGTAGAATATATATGCCAAGGTGCCTTGAAGTTGTTCTGGTGGCATGTTGTGGCCCAGCACCCTATTAAGACACTTTATGTGGGGGTTACATGTATATTAATTATTGCAAGGGTCACTGTATAATCAAGGCTGTGTACTTTAAAAAAAAATATATGAAAGTAAAATATGTGATGTGTGAAATACAGAAATATAAACAAAATATGCTTAAATGCTATGTTTTTCTTCCCCTCATTATGCTAACTACTACCAGAGAATCCCTGAACTACAGTACTTTGAGTAGCAAGATTGCCAAATATATTGATACAAATTACAAAGTGAGACACAAGAAAAGCATGTTTGTAATCAACCTTTGCCTGAAACTTTGGATTGATGGCCGGTTCTCTGATTTACAGATGCTGCGGGATCCGAGTGCTGTCTGTTCAAAGAGGGGAAAGGGATGTTTCCCTGCCATGGTGCTGTGGGGTAACAGCAGGAGTGGCCACAGTTTGAGCCAGCAAGCGGAGGAGACCCGCCGAGGATCGCAGCAGGCGAAGCTTGGTGGACCATTTTGAGCCACGTGACGCAATGTACAGCAAAACCGTCAAGCACAGGCTGCTCAATCATTCCAGAATGCGTGGCTCCCATAGTCAGAATCACTTGTGAGGGCTTTCAGAACTGTCACAACCCGACCCGTGTGTAGATCATTCTAAGATGGAGTCCAGGGACTTTGCACCCACTGTAAAACCTGGCAAGATCAAAGTGGAGAGTGAAGATTGGGGGGGGTTCCTGCTGGGCCACCATGCCAAACCCATCGAGGGAGGAGGTACTGCAGAGAAAGCCTGCGGCCTGGCTCTTGGGCCTCGCCATATCAAAAGCGAGCCCGACCAAGCAGACAGTCGTGAGTGTGAGTGGCGTTCTGCTGCTGTTAAACTGGAGGCTGCCGAACTGGACCACATGAAGCCGGAGACGGGCAGATGTGAGAGACACGGGGCGGGCTGGGGGTTTCCCCACGCCGCAATGGACCATGGGAAAATTAGCAGGCACGACCCTGTGGGAAAGCGATGGCTTTGCCTGCAGTGCAACAGGACTTTCAGCAAGGAGAGGTTTCTGAAGACACACAGGAAAGTTCACCTCGGAAATAAACGTTGTGCCAAAGGGAAACCATACACTTGCACTGAATGTAAGAAGAGTTTCACACGGTTAGGAAACTTAAAGGCACATAAGCGCATTCACACAGGAGAGAAGTCTTACTCTTGTGCTGAATGTGACAAATGTTTCAACCGGTTGGGAAACTTAAAAATCCATCAACAAATTCACAAAGGCGAGAAACCATACCATTGTCTGGAGTGTGGAAAGGTATTCAGTAACTTGGCACGCATGAATGAACACAAGCGAATACATACTGGAGAGAAACCACACACTTGCTCTGAGTGTGGGAAGAGTTTTAGACTGTTAGTAATATTAAAAGAGCATCAACGAATACACACAGGAGAGAAACCCCACTCTTGCATTGAGTGTGGCAAATGTTTCAGACAATTGATAACACTAAAACAACATCAGCTGATTCACTCGGGAGAGAAACCACTCTCTTGTGATGAGTGCGGTAAGTGTTTCAGACAATCTGGAAGCTTACGAAATCATCAGACAACTCACAAGATAGAGAAATTGCACTCTTGTGCGGAATGTGGGAAGAGATTTAGTCGAGCTGGGAGCTTAAAAGAACACCAGCGAATACACACGGGGGAGAAACCATACTTTTGCTCTGAATGTGGGACCAGCTTCAGTCATTTAGGACACTTGAAACAACACCAGCGAGTGCACACGGGCGAGAAACCATACTCTTGTTCTGTATGTGGAAGTAGTTTCAGAACATTAGAATACTTGAAAGAACACAACAGACTTCACACGGGAGAGAAACCATACTATTGCTCTTTATGTGGGAAGAGTTTCAGAGTGTCTAAGAAGTACAAAGAGCATCAGCGAATTCACTCCGGGGAAAAACCGTACACTTGCAAGGACTGTGGGAGGAGTTTTAGGCGGTTGGGACCAATGAAAGACCATCAGCAGATTCACACAGGAGAGAGACCCCATCCTTGCACTGAGTGTGGGAAGACTTTCAGGCTGATGAGGGGTTTGAGGAGACACCAGCAAGTTCACACAAAAAATAAGCCTCATTCTGGAAATTAGGTCAGTTATGAAATAATAAGGACTCTTGAGCCCTATATTTAATTAAGGTAGTAGTCTGCTTATGTTCACTAAGATGAATTATTGCTGTTAAATGATTTCAAATCAGCTGGATTCCTTTGTGCATCTGCAATGCAGATTTTTACAGCCAACTGCCAAAATAAAGGCAACAACACTTTGGTAACCGGGGTGGAGGGGGCACTCAAATGCCCCTGGCTCTGGCTAGGAGAGTCCCAGCTGGTCTGGGGTCCTGTTTTTGCTCTATCTGTTTTGGCCTGTACCAGACGCGGGCACACCCTGGCAGACACTACTGCAACCATTTACAAAGCGTTGCCTTTGTTTTGGCAGTTACCAGTATGTTACATTTACAGTTACAAAAATATATCAGTGTATTTGTGGAACAGTTTATTGTAAAAAGACAGTCCAGCGATGTGCACATTGAGCGAAAGGATCACTTGCTTGTGTGGAAAAGGGCTTTTAGATCAAAGCTTTTAACGGGATATTTCACAGGTCTATTCTGTGTTTCAGTGGATTGTAATTCGGAAGAACTTGTCACATCTGATTGAAGTTGATGCCATGAGAACATGACAACTACACCCACGGTTATTGGGCTGGAATGCGGACATTTACTGGACTAACACCCACCCCCGTGAAAACGCTACTTTTACATCTGTAGCATCAGTCTCCTGGCTACATTTCTTGATTATTCTGAAATAGAATTGACCAGTTTGATACAAATTGAACATATGATGAATTGATTAAAAAACGAGTCAATTGATGATAAATGTGCAATTTAAAATGATTATATTGTAAAAAGCATATGCAATTATTAAATGGCACCTAAGAAATGGTAACATCTTAAAAAAACACATCTCACATATTCCAGCTGACATGTGATCTCAAAATAAATTCCAGTTGGTCACTTTTTTGGTTTGATGGGTCAGATTTGGGTCAAATACATATATGAAATACTTGAACTCTTTAGGTAGTAGTAAAATTCAAAAATATTCCTGCAGATCCCTGAGAATTTTCAAGAATACATGGCACTAACCAAAACATACAATCATATGAAAGAAGAATTTTGTTGGTGAAAATAGATGTTTATTTTCAAATTGTTAGTAATCTTCTGGATTTTGACTGGGGTCTAATGGGTTTCATATAAAGGATTTGACTCAGGTCTGGCTCAGATGAAAACTTTTATCAGGTCAGAGGAAGACTCGGCACAGAATGAATGAGTAAAACAAGACAAAACGTGGGAGCACTGCATGGAACAAACTATTGTTCTGCCACCATTCAGTCTTCCCTCTCAGAGACTGATCACAGATCAGCACAGTGATTGCTTTAATATTTCAGTGTCTTCGAGTTCTTAGGTGAGCTGAGAACCTCACAAAGTCGAGCAGCTCTTACACCTGTATGAAATGTTTTTTGACTTGTTAATTTGTGCTTGATGACGTTGCCCGGGTGAGTTTGTAGTGGCAAACAGAAAGGCATGCTCACACGCAGCCAATGCCTCTTGCGCCAGCATTTTGCAAAGGTGTTGCATAAACAGATTTTCTCAACTTTTGTGAGCGTGCAGTGTAGCTGCTGTGGCACGTTGTGAAATAAATATTTAAGCAAGCGTGAATTTTTCCGGAATTTCAGTTACCACATCACAATGTACAATGATCTCAATGTACAATGTTCAGGAATCCAAAACAATGCAACACCTGCTTAAATTTAGTAAGGAGAGTTGAGCACACCAGAGAGCAGGGGGACCCAATCCTGGACCTGGAGAGCTACAGTGGGAGCCTAAAAATGAGTAACCGGTTTAGACCCAACTGAGTGAGCTGTGCGAGAATCGCTTCAGTTGATTCTCCAGGACCAGGTTTGGGGATCCCTGCCATAGAGATTAGATTGAACGCACCCCCTTGGTCTCAGAATTTCAGCCCTGGTATTATGTAATACATTTTTGTTTCGTATGGAGCAGTGATGTTGCAGTTTGCAACTTTTGTTTGGAATTTCTCAGTTTGTCACTTTGCAATAATACGTTTCAGTTGTAAACACAATATATGGATTTTATCACTGCATTACTATAACTATTGGAGTCTCAAAGAAATCAGAACACAGCCTTGTCCTCATCTGCCAGCTGCTTGTCTGCACTCTCCAAAATTGACTTGAGGAGGTGGCAGCAATGAGCATGAACACAAACAAATTGGGCATTTCAAATTGGGGGCTCTGCTGCAAGTTACAATGACAAGCCTAGATGGGCTGCACAGCCTGTCCTCATCATTAAGTATTCTTATGTTCCGATTGGCTAAAGTCACTGAATCACAGATTATTTGGTAGCTTCACCCATTTTTGGTTTCATGTATTCTCATCCACCCATCACTACTGCCGCAGTTTCATTGCTGTTACCTGTACCTGCTCAGTGTTTTGAGTCTGCAGGTAACATACAGGCAGTATCAGCAGCTATGTGGCACTAGTACAATGAATCAGTATGTCTGCTTCCCATTTGAATTCACCTGTATTGTTCCTAGTTACATGAATGAGGTATGGGAATGTGGTTATGCTTTCCATTTGTGATTTCTTTATATTAAGTCACTGATGTCTGCCAATGACCCTTGTTTCGGCATTGGTGTTCTAGCCCTTGGGCAGGGAGATTGAGATTCACATTAAAGCACCTGCCGGTCTTCTTTGCTAAATGCACATCGAAAGACACCCGGTCACTGAAACTAAACCATTTGTGGGGAAAAGTTCAATGACAGAGCAACTGGCAACGAGCCAAAACGGCATTGTTTTAAAATAAGTTTAAGGGGGGAAAAAAACTGACGGTAGATCTTACACAAGTTTGCAATGCATACAACATTAATTGATCGTGAGATGGGCTGTAAAAAAAGCCAAAATACACAGGGGGTCCCCAGGTCCAAAGTTGAGAATTGCATTAACCCATTACACGCAGAGACCCATAAAACCTTAAACCTACAGGCTGAAGGTCCCTTGCGGAAGTCCAGTGTGAATGATCAAAACGTGTCTGAGTGGTTCTCCTGAGCTTTCATTTTATTTGCCTTGGGTACAGATACCGTTGCTTGCCTACACCTAAATCGCTAAGCGGCCCATGAATGCAGAGAAACATGGTATACCAGGGGCCCAGATTAGCAGTCATCCTATCGTCTCAGACGACTAAAAATTAAGAAGGACGACCTTTGATTTCCAAGTGGTTGTCCTGCTGGCGACTCTGAATTTAGGATTTTATTATTTTTTTAATTAGCTAACTGGAACTATTTCTGTTTTACACTCACATCATAACAAACATGTCATGCACGCATATTCAAAAATATTTCAGAAGTTCCAAATGGGAAAAGCAGCACATTGTCATTCGCATGCAGTCTGTGCTCACCGCATTTGTAGTTGTTGCTATGCCAGACTGAAGCAGTCAAGAAAGTTTGTGGATAGACATAGACAGCGAGAACCAGCTAGTTAGTTAGCTAACTAACGTTGGCTCATGGACATTGGATATTGATATCTGTTGTTACTAGTTGTTTGCTAATACAAGGCTTAGTAAGTGATCCTGCATTTGTCACTTACCAAGCCTTGAATTAGCAAGCAATATCTGTGAACACTAGCTAGCTAGTTACTGTCTATATCAGGCGTGGGCAAACTACGGCCCATTGGGCTTTTTACTCCGGCCCGTCGAATATTAGTACCAAATTATAGTACTTGCGGCAAAGGTGAAGTAGAAGGGCAAAGGCTTTGAGCCCTTCTGTAAAAATGAGTGGACCAAAGAAAAGAAAAGTCGACAGTGAGTGCCGAGTGTTTAATAAGGAGTGGACAACTAAATATTTTTTCACCGAAGTCCGATCAACGACTATGTCTTATTTGCCAAGAAACCGTTGCGGTTTTCAAAGAATACAATGTCAGCCGCCACTTTTCCACCAAGCATGCTAACTACGCTAGCAAGCAGTCAACGCAAAAACGGGCAGCTACTGCTCAGAGGTTGGCAGCCAATTTACAGACTCAGCAAAAAAAAATTCACCAACAAACTATTATTCAAGAGTCAAGTACCAAGGCAAGTTATTTGCTGGCATTCAAATGAGCAAAGGCCAGCAAGCCTTTCTCCGAAGGGGAGTTTTTGAAAGAATGCATGGTAGAGACAGCAGGTCTCTTGTGTCCTAATTGACGAAGACATAGCCAGCGAGTTAAACAAAAAAGCTGAGTCGTTTAAGTTATATTCGTTAGCACTGGATGAAAGTAACGACATAAATGACACCGCTCATTTTATCAGAGGGATTAATTTTTGACCATGGAATCCCTAAAGGGGAAAACACGTGGAGAGGACTTGTATGACAGCGTGTCTGGTGTCATCGAGAGGCTGAAGCTACCTTGGTGTAAACTTGCCAATGTCACCACGGATGGATCACCAAACTTGACAGGAAAAAACGTTGCTGCTGAAAAGAATCCAGGATAAGGTGAAAGAGGAAAACCCTGGCCTGGATGTAATTTTCCTACACTGCATAATCCATCAGGAAGCCCTGTGTAAATCTGTATTGCAGCTTGATCATGTAGTGAATCCAGTCATAAAACTCGTTAACTGTATATGAGCGAGGGGACTTAAGCATCGTCAATTTATTAAGTTCCTTGAAGAAACCGATGCTGATCACAAAGACTTGCTTTACCACTCTCATGTCCGCTGGTTAAGTTTGGGGAAAGTATGTCAACGAGTGTGGGAGCTCAAAGGGGAGATTAGTTCATTTTTGGAGTTAATCGGGAAAGCCGACGATTTTCCTGAGCTGAGCGACACAGATTGGCTTTGTGATTTTGCTTTTGCTGTGGACATATTGACACACATGAATGAGCTGAACGTGAAGCTACAAGGGAAAGATCGATTTGTGCACGAAATGTACACAAATGTGAGAGCTTTCAAAGCCAAGTTGACTGTTCTCAAGACAAATTTCAAACAAATCATTTGCTCATTTCCCCACACTAGCGACGCTGAAAGAGGCCCCTCGACATGTGAAGTTATACAGCAAATCACTGGATGACCTGCACAGAGATTTCTGCCGTCGGTTCTCTGATTTTGAAAAAATTGACAAGTCACTTCAGCTGGTGTCATGTCCCCTGACACAAGACTCTGAAACAGCGCCGCAGGAGTTGCAATTGGAACTGATCGATCTTCAATGTGACTCCCGTCTTAAAGGAGAAGTTCAACTCTCTTAAACTGGATGAGTTTTATGCTTCACTAAGCGAAGCCACGTTTCCAAACATTCGGAAGATGGCACAGAGGATGCTGGTGTTGTTTGGCTCTACCTACGTGTGTGAGCAGACATTCAGCGTGATGAACATCAACAAAGCACGCCACAGATCCCAGTTAACTGATGAACACCTCAGATCTGTCCTGAGAATTGCCACAACCAAACTGACACCAAACTTTGATGCACTGGCAAAAAAGGGTGACCAACACCACTGTTCCCACTGAAAATGAATGTAAGTTTAACTTTTTATGAAAAAAACGCATTTAATAAATAATAAGTAAAAAAACCTTGGGTAAAAAACATCTTACTATTCATGCTTTGGCAACCCCGGTCCTACACTTGCGTGCTTTGGCTACCCTTTAAAGGGGGAAACCTTTTATTTAATGGCTTTAAATGTAATTTATATTAGTTCACACAAACGCTCTCCATCCATCTGCTACTGGCCCGGCCCGTCTGTCAAATTTTAAAACCCATTGTGGCCCGAGTCAAAAAGTTTGCCCACCCCTGGTCTATAGTCAGTTCAGAGAGCCCTTCCGCCAGGCTGAAGAATCCTTCAACTCTGCAATGATTTCTCATCTCAGTCCTACAGTCCAAGCACAAATCATTCCCACATCCCTGCTCAGTTAAATCTAGGAATTATTAGCTAGCTATTATGTTAGCTGCCATACCACACTCTAGTTGGGAATGGAAAAATCTCTTGTTCGAATCCCGACTAGAGTGTACGTTATGATATACTGTACAGTCAGAGCACTAGTCGCTAACGCCACCTGCGGGCACCCGTCAGAGCTTCACTGCTACACAGTCCCATGAGCACATGCTGCACAAGTCAAACATAAATATCTGTGTAGAAAAGAAATAACGTTAACCGTCGTGTCTATCTTTGGGCTACATACAACGTAGTGATCGCATTTTCAAAGATGGGGAGATTTATTGAGAGTGCAAGTCCACCTCCCAAAAAAAGCCTAAAACCAAAGAAGATCAGCTAAAAACTCAGCGAAAATATGATTCAGAGAGCAGATATCGCCCTTTCCAGGAAAATTGGAAGGTGAATAGACCAAGGACAAGTAACTTTTAGGAAGGACAAGTATCTTTTCTAAGATACTTGCCCTTTCACAAGTATGACCTTTATCCTAATCTGGGCCCCTGTAATCGGTTCTGTGCCACTCAAATTTGATCATGTAGCATGTTTTCTACAACACTGAGGAATGACATACTACAACTATAACCCATGCACTCCATAAATACAACACACGCAAAATTTCCTCAGTTCTATATAAAAGCACCAAGGTCCCATATTGGTAGAGCTCCACAGCAACAACGACTCTGACTCATTCCCTGGGGTGACTTCGCTGGTGCCGTTTGAAGTTCCCCAGGTGGTTGAAACTCTTCCCACACCAGGAGCACTGATACTCCTTCTCTTCTGTGTGAGTTTGAAGGTGGTGCTTCAGGTGAGCAGCTCGGACAAAACTCTTCCCGCACTGGGGGCAGTGGAACGTCCTCTCCCCCGTGTGAGTCAGCTGGTGGCGTTTGAAGTTTCCGATCAAGCTGAAGCTCTGCCCGCACTGGGAGCAGTGGTACGGTCTCTCACCGCTGTGCGACCTCTGGTGTATCGTCAGGTCCCACACTCGCCCAAAACTCTTTGTGCACTGGGAGCAGCTGTATGGTCTCTCCCCAGTGTGAATGATCTGGTGCTTCTTCAGGTCCCGCGAAAAACCGAAGTTCTTCCCGCACTGGGAACAGTGGTACGGTTTCTCCCCCGTGTGACTTCGCAGGTGTGTCTTGAGGGTCTCCACATGGCTGAAGCTCTTCCCGCACTGGGAGCAGTGGTGTCTCTCTGCAGTGTGGGTTTGCTGGTGCTTTTTCAGATCCTCTGCCCGAATGAAACTCTTCTGGCATTCGGTGCAATAATACGGTCTCTGCCCCGTGTGAGTTCGCTCGTGCCGCGTCAGGTTGTACAGAACGCTGAAACTCTTGCCACACTGGGAGCAGCTGTACGGCCTCTCCCCCGTGTGGATTCGAAGGTGTCTCTTCAGGACGTCTGAGCACATGAACCTCCTCCCGCACTCGGAGCAGGGGTATGGTTTCTCTCCCGTGTGGCTCCGCTGGTGTACCTTCAGGTCGTTTTTCCGGGTGAAGCTCTTCCCGCAGTGAGAGCACGCGTGGGCCCTGGCGGGGTTTGCGACAGCCCGATTCTGGGAAAGGGGAGTGTCTTTAGCAGGCAGCACAGCAGTGGCAGACCCCAGCACCACATCAGGAGAGGTGTGACTCTGGTGCATGTTGCTAGGAGACGATAGACTCTCCACAATAAGTGACTTAGACCTCATCAGCGTAACATACTCCTCTGGGTGGGACCTCTTCAGGTGCCTGTGGAGATAGAGCTCCACAGTGAAGGAGACCGGGCACTGGGTGCATGGGAAAATCTGCGAAGACACCTCCACACTGCCCCCTGGTGGAAGAGAAAGAGAGATCAGACCAACTCAACTCCCACTTGCATGTGATCATGGGTCAGATAATTATTTGAAATACTTGAACCCTATAGACACCAGTACATTTCCATAAAAGAAGCATCCATTAAAAAGCCCAGACCTCAATCCCATTGAGAATCTGTGGAAAGATTTCAAAACTGCTGTTCACCAACGGCCCCCATCCAACCTGATGGAGCTCAAGCAATTTTATAAAGGTGCCTCTACCATGTATTAAGTCAAGGGGGGTGAATACTTATAGAATCAATTATTGTCTGTTTTTTATATTTTTTAAAATAATAAAAAGCTTTAAAATATTCCACATGACCACTGAGACGGTTTGCAAACATTCCACATGACCAGTGATATGTTTTTTTAATATTGCACATGAGTCTCTTTACTCACTGTATTGGAAATCTCCAGTATATCCTCCCAGTGCACCAGGAAACTCAGACGTGTCCTTGGGGCTCCCTGCTGCCCTCTCCAGACCCTGGTGTGTGTATCGATCTCCACAGTCATACTCACTGATCGACAGGCCGTAGTCTTCATAAGTCGTCTTTGTGCCCTTGAAATTGGGGAGAAAAAAAGAGAAGGTGAACAGGACAGCCAGGGGTTCAAAAATGTCAATTTTATCAGTAATCTGGATCTTTGTCAATGCTCACCAGCAGGAAGGAGTCCTCCCCACTTCCTGTCTCCTGCTCTGTCGCATCCGAGAGGGACGAGGTCTCCCATGTCACTGCCTCCTCCCATGTCTCCTCTTTCATCATCGTTTGGCCCCTTGACTCCTCCGACTCCTCTTCCTCACCCCTCAGAGCGGGCATGTCGGAAATGACATTACATCGAGTAATTTCGTATTCCTCCAGCTCGTCTTTGACCTGCCCCTCCATCTGCTGGTACTGGGTCTGGAACAGAATGATGACCATATTAGGCAATGTTTGTTTGTTTATTTGTCAGGGACATAGCAAAAAGCATTGTTACACTGCATTCAGTGTTTATAGCCAAAGGCTAGCCAAACACCGGTACCCTATAAACTACAGAAAAATGTAACAAAAACAAAAAAACGCATCCACAAACACATTCGAAAAAGTACATCCATTTCAAGAAGAATTTCACCCCCCAGGGCAGGATTGGTCTTTATTGGTCTTGGCTGGGGATGCTCGCGTAGGATGCTCAACAACCAAGACATGAGACCAGTGACCAGACCATACTCGGAAATGAATTTCCTGAAAGCATCACTCATAGCGTGATTACCTTAAACCAAACAAGTGCCTGAGTAAACGTTATTGATTTATGGCATCAGTCATGGTGTCAGCTACAGGCAAGGATAGAAATTACAATAAGATCAATCCTCCATCCTGTTTTGCTATCAGTAATGCCCTGTTCCAGTTTCAAATAAAGTTACTGCCCTGTTACCTCCCCTTTTATCTGGTTCCCTCCCCTTCCGGTTTGCTTGTTATAAATATAGCATTTAAACCTGAAGGCGGGAGATTCGGCATCGTGCAGTTTAAGAAATCCTCTCCGATCCTACTGAGGTTTTTTCCACGACACTACTGTGGGGCAAATCTCATTACTAGATACTCTATACAAGGTTACAATATAAAATGTAACTTATAATAATTTATCTTTTGTCTAACTTGTTGTGCTTTGTCAGTGAGGCTGTTGCCAGAAAAACAGAAGAGAAGAACTCTGTCTTGCCCCTGGCTGTCGGCACTAACCTCCAGGAATGGCATCACTTGTGGTCCCGTTTCCAGCCGTTCAGCTTCAGTGGCGTCTGAAACGATGACGAGGGAAATATCATCCATTTTAAACTCTTCCTTTATCATTAGATCGTTATCTTGCTCTTTGTCCCACGTCGCATGCACTGCAGCCTCCTCTTCATCGCTCTGGATCTCAAATTCCTCTGACTCCTCTTTTATTGGTCTCTCTGCAAGCCGGGATAGGCTCTGGTGTGGACGAAGAGCCAAAACTCAATTCTACAGCAGCCCATTTTTAATGCTGCTCTTTGTAACATGGCAAAATGTGCAGAATGTTTTTCTCAATGCTACTAGTACTGGGGGGTATCTGGGAACCACAGGGTATCAACTGGGTGGTTCCCAAACTTTTTGAGCCTAGCCCAACTTAATAAGTTCTTAACTTTTCTATGACCCACTCTTTATTAGAATGCACCCTGACATTATGTTAAACTACATATTTTAAAAGGTGTTTTTAATGTACATCAAATCAACTGCATGTACACTGTAATTAGTGCAAAGCATGGAATACGTATACAGTCACTGGCTAGTGTTTAATATGGTGGAAATGGAAATGGAAAGCATAGGCTGTTATGTTAGCTAGCTACAGTATTCACCTTAAAAAGCTTAGTTGTTCTTTGGTCGCAGTTTCGTTTCACATTGTTGAAGGTCTCCATCTTCACCTGTGGGAGACTCAAGTCCTCCTTAAATCAAATGACAAGACTGATATTTTACCACACCCATGTAGCCATGTCAACAAAATATGAAGAAATACGTTTTGTAACATCACAGTAACAAAGTACCAAGTTAACAGAAAACAGGACTAAGTTCGCATAATCTGGTCGCAATTTACAACAACTAGCCAACGTAACGTTGCTATGTTGAGACGCATTGCTAAGGAACAGTAACGTTCGGTTCGTTCGTTAGCTACCTAGCGCTTTTAATGGAAAATGATGGTCTGGTTTTAAAATAATTCCAATTGAAACATCAACAGGTACATAGTTCGGCCAGTTACTGTTAAATGGTTAACCAAGATGCCCTTTGAGCCAATAAGATTTGAGCACCGTTGATAGAAATGATTGACCTCCTTTCAACTCGGCTGGCTTTGGTTTAGAGGAGGTGGGGATGCACTGTACTGGTGCTAGTTTACTTCTTTGTCAAGTCCGCCAGAAAGAAAACAAGCCAGCTCGCTAACCACTGCTCTATATTCGCCAGTGGGCTTTTTATGCCGGGTACCAAAGTCCACACAAACTTTCCAAGTACGACGCTATTATGGAACAATACATATATTCCTTTGTCACCAGCCCACCGCTAGCCATTGTTTGCTGCCAAGCGATAGTTAGCAGATCTGGCTGCTACAAAGCTAGCTAGATAGCCAGCTGTGTTGTCATCACCATGTAGCTTAAAAACCCGGTGATCTAGCTAGCAATCAACACTTGCAGGTTTCTTTCAACGATCGCAAAATGTGTGATCCTTAGTCGACGAAGATACCCTGATAAATTACCAATTGTCATCAGACATGGAAAAACAACGTAGATGTATATTACCAATGAAAATTAAGATGGTAAATGTTACCTAAACATAATTAAAGCCGATTTACACACCACTGAACCAGATTTTCCCTGCCCAGCCTCCCACATTCAGCAATTCTTCTGAAAACGAAGTACTACGGCATCACAGCTGGGTCAAACGACCAGTTTTACCTTCTTCCATTGAAATAATAGTTGTGTAAGTGCAGTGCTGCCACCCAGAATTATTGTGAAGAACTACGTTGTTTTGTCAGAGTTGCATCTTGGCCCTATGGAGAACGAAACGTGACATATTATGAAATAAATAAATATATCCATAAATACATAAATCCACAAATAAAAGATGCAATAAATAGTGAAATAGGTAAATACATGTAGAAGTTGTCGTTCATTTTTTAATTTAATGAAATATTTTGTCCTGCATGCAATGAAAATGAAATAGGGGGGTTGGACTTTATGTTAGCTTACGCTGCTCTGATTAGACTGCAATGCTGTACGATAAAAGTATTTATTGAAGTATTTATTTATTTATTTCATAATATGGCTTATTATTTCCTCCATACATTTTGTCCTGCATGCAATGGAAATTAAATAAGGGGGTTGGACAGAGAACTGTGACTGGACACTTGTAGTTCAGCCCAACTGATCTACATTTACCCTTAACTGTACAAGATGCAAGTTGTTCCAAACAACCTCATCCACATTGCCATTTGTTAATGCTGCAATTTCTTCAACACTGCTCAGGAATTCTTCCACATCTATGAGAACATCATCAGGTGGTATATTACCACCAAAAATGTTGTCTGCCTGTTGCAACATTTCGGTTGTCAGTTGTACCATGAGTTCAGTCAGGGCTCTCCTCCAGTCAGCCATTGAGGAGCCCAGTGTTGGGCCACTTTCCAGCCCTGTGGGGCTCAATCCCACTGATCCACACTGTGGGGAACAGGCTGTCAGGTCCCAGTAACAGCTGAGTGAAAGGCCTATTTCTACAGCTATGTCTCATTTTTAATAAAACAATATTATGTAACAGATATGCATATACACAACGGGGAAAACAATATGTCCGCAGAAGCAGCTGGAGGAGACAGAGGAAATCCCAGCAGAGAATCCAGGAGAAAGAGAAGGAGCTGCAGTATCTGAGACAGGCTGTGGATTCACTTACGGTGGGTACTTGCCAGAGGAGACGACAACAGCCGGCTGCTAGAGGAGCCATTTCAGGGTTCAGTCAGGGCTCTCCTCCAGTGTGGAGCCCAGTGTTGGGCCACTTTCCAGCCCTCTGGGGCTCAATCCTACTGAGCCACACTGTGGGGAACAGGCTGTCTGGGGTCCCAGTAAGAGCTGAGTGAAAGGCCTAGTTAAAATGTACAGCTTTCCTCTCTGTGTCTCCTAACAGGGCTTTGCACAGACAACAGTGGAGGACAGCGAGAGGATCTTTGCTGAGCTGATCCACTCCATTGAGAGAAGGCGCTCTGAGAGATCAGGAGAAGGCTGCAATAAGTCGGGCTGAAGGACACCTGGAGCGACTGGAGCAGGAGATCGCTGAGCTGAGGAGAGATGCTGAGCTGGAGCAGCTTTCACACACACAGAGTATCACATCCATTTCCTCAAGGTGACATCACTGTGTCTCTGACAATCTGCACTGTGTACATTGTACATACATGGCAAGGCGTGTTCCTCATTTACAAAGATCTGCTCCTCCTGGCATCTCTACAGGAATGTGTATTGACTCTTTGGTTGTCTGTGTCTCTGTAGAGCTATCAAGTCTCTCCCTGCCCCTCCTGGACCAAGAGATGCACTCAGCATCACTGTCAATCCACACTTCTCTTTTGAGTGTTTGAGGAAATCTGTTTCTGAACTTAAAGAGCGACTGCAAGAGGGAATGGAGGATGTTCATCCTCTTGGTTCTTGGTAGTAGCCTCCAGGTCCTCCATTACATGTCTGTTAACTAGCTAGCTAGCCTAGCGTGTGCCAAACTGTCTTTGACCAAGTTGTTTAAAAAGTCAAATCACTCAAATTTTGTGTGGGATTTGATTGGCTGCTGACCACCCAGCAGGCACAGGACATCCTTTCAATGTCTCTTTCTGGTTGAAATCTGGTCGCAGTGTTGGACAACCAGAACCTACATTCCTGCGTATTTCCCAGGAAGTTGTAATTATGCTATATTTTGGTTTATTTTCATCATGATCAGCATGTGACCAAAAATACAACTGACCCTACATCCAATCTCCCTAGTTTCCCAAGACCCTAGTTTCCCAATCTCCACTTTTCTTCCCCTCAACTCCTTCTCTTTCACAAAATGTTCCTTAATTACCTCAGAAATAATTACTCTGGTATAATTAATCAAATTAGTTCATTAACAATATATATAACATATACACTGATGTATTAACAAAAATAAAACACTGTTTCAGCTGTAGAATTTTTTTTCTTCTTAAAAAATGGGAAAAGCCAGGATGAGAAAACAATTTAGTTGATTATGAGTAAAATTATGAGCAGAGGTTACAGCAATTCAGTTTGTTGGTTCCAATCCAGAAAGTTTAGATCTATGGTTGAGAAATGTTGTGTACATAGACCAACAAAACAGCACAGCACTGGACATCAGGTAATTTTATTTCAAAGTGTAAAGTGAAATGTTGAATGAGTTAAAGAGTTGACAAATAAAAACAAAACAAAATTGTTTCATGCATGCCGGGTAAAAGTGTATTATGGGTACGTACACCATGTTTCAGGGAGATTGTTACAAATGATCACTACTGAGCTGCATTTCCGCTGCAAGGTCACACAAAGGAGGGGGATGCTCTTTCACACTGAAGAATCATAATCACATCTGTGCTGTGGTACGGCCTGCAGGTGCTTCACGCATTTTGGTAAAAAATTATACTTGTTCACCTAAAAGACAGAAACATATTTTTAGAGAATAGAATTCAGATTTAACATTTAACATGACCAGAAGATAAAAGAACAAGAACAGGAACATTATACCAAATAGGGTTTGAGATCAAATGCTTTTCACCCCCCAAAACCCTCCTTAAGGAGCATCCTGAATAAACATTGTCACATTCACAATTGGCACAGTACGATACGGCACAGTAACCAATCCATGCTCCCACGTTTTGTCACCTTTTCCACCGCCAAGCGAACCGTACTGAGCATAAGTACACTTGCTGAATTTAACTACTGCTCTGTTTAGGTACTATGGAGCCGAACGGGAACCTAAGGGTGGAGCTAGCAATACTGCAGACCATTGATTGGTCAAGCATAATCGTCACGTTAAATCTCAGTCCGGCTCAGACACAACCGCCATGTTGTTTTTTTCAGCTTCACTTCGGTTATTGGTTTTGTTCGAAGAGTATTGTATAGTTTGGCATTATTTTCAGGTTTGTGTGATTCTAAGAGTTACGTTTGTGTTACAAAAACTGAAATAAACATGCTTTCTTTGAAAGGATAAAGTAGTGTATTGTCATTTTCATTACCGCAATTAGAATATACATTTTCATAGTACAACATTTTCATTGGTCACATAAATATATTTTAGGAGATATAGGAATCGCTTCGATGCATTCCGATGCTCGAGTTAAACCCAGGCCTTGAGGATCTGAACTGGACAGTGTCAATGTGTTAGTGGAAATTGTACAGGAAAGTGTAAATGTGATCTTGGTAAATTGCAATTCATTCGAGGACCAATGCCAAATAATAAATGTACGATACAATACAATATACTTTATTTGTGCCTGTGGGGAAACTTGCCTATATATATATAGCAGTCAAATTATTTTTTGTCACTTCAGATAACTCACGGTTCTGTTGTGCGATGGAAAAAACGACACAGGGACTGGACCGGTGAAGGGATAGTTACGGGTACAGGCGGTTACCGTGCTGTGCCATACTGTACTGTACTGTACTGTGCGGTGGAAAACACCCTCTGTAGTCATTTGGCAGACCCTTTTCTCCAAAGCAACTTACATAAGTAGATTAAAAAAAGCAAAAAGGGGCCTCCCGCGTGGTCCAGTGGTTACAACGTCCGACGCTGGCCACGGAGACCGGGGTTCAATTCCCCGTCTCGCCAAGTGTCGGCTCTGGCCGGGAGTGCCACCAGGGGGCGGCGATTGGCTGTCCGCCCCAGGGAGGGGGGAGGGGAGCCGACGTGACGTTCGCTGCGTATAAGAGTGGCCCTGTAGTACCGGGTTGCGGTCGACGGGCTGCGGGTGCCGTCTCGTAAGAGGCGTCACTTCGCTTCGTCACTACCGGTCGCAGGACTACGGCAGCGAACTCACATTACTAGGGGGGGATTGACGTAAAAATAGCGGGTCTAATTGGCTACCAAATTGGGAGAAAATGGGATAAAATCAGAAAGAAATTTAAAAAAAAAAAAAAAAGCAAAAAGAATCATTGCTAGAGCAAAATCTCAGAAAGATAAAGTCGCATCATTGCCATTGTTGAAATGCCACAAAACCTGTCATACAAAACCGACATCGTTTCTCCCATGCAACTTTTCTCTCACATAATTTACTAAATGTGTCCGAGTTCATCTGAGTTAACTGTATAATCAACTATTTTACTTGATCAGTTATGTGTTGAGTAACAATGAAAACCAGCACACCCTGCGGCTCTCCAGGACCAGGGTTGGCGACCCCTGGCCTTGAAATATGAACTCACGTTGTCAGGTGGATGGAAATGGGTAGGAACAAAGCCAGCTCTCAACCAATGAAATTGATGACAACGAGGTGCAGCACGGTGTGGGCGAACAAGAAGTCGGCAAATGCCCTCTCTGGAGAGACGGAGAGGAAATCTCCCTTGTTCAGAGGGTTTATCTGGATCCGCAGGCAAACTGAGGATGAGAGGAGGAGCGATAATGGCAAGTTTAACGATATGTACACTACTGCACACAGTCATTGAGGTTAAGTCGTTAGCATAGCATCACTGACACAGGGTGTTCACCTCTGAATTGTGCTTGTTAAAACATTTCAACTATCAAACACTGTATTGGATTACAGTGCATTATCTACCCTAAGGACATAATTGGTATAGAACCGCAGAGATGGGCAAAGATACATCCAAATGTATCTTGTTACAAAATACCCCTCAAATAAATGTATCAGATCAAAATACTGGTGCCAGAAAATGTATCAGATAAAATACATGTATTTTCAAAATACAGGAAAAAGAACTTGTCTCCAATTGGCTATCATAGGCCAACATATTAATAGGTGGCTGCCTTTCTCTATGAATATGAGCAAAAAGCCAAAATCACATAGGCTATCGCAGTGTGTTAAGTGTTAGAGGCACAATCACATCTTTAGCATCTCCTAATTAGTTTGCCCACATTACTCCCTCCATTTTGGTTGTTTGGGCTATTGACAACCAATTTCTTATCTTTGATGGTATTTGTATATAAAAGAAAAATACTGAAAATAGTACAGTACAAACTTACAAACAAATCAGCATGAATTGTACATGCTAGCTAGTGTTTCTGGAGTCACACGTTTTGAGAAATCGTATTTTCCAACTTTTCACGTCACGTTTTCTCAAAACGTCACTTAGAATACTGTGAGTAGGCTTGTGTGAAAACAAGCGCCGAATTCTCAATAGCTGCCTGCGACCAGATACATGCATCCACGTGTGCATGCATTCACTGCCTTGTCCAACCGACAGAGAACGGGTCTAAAAATCACTGTGAGTGTGTCTAAATGTACTGTTGTTCTTTTTTTATGTTCTTTGAATCATGGATAAAGTATTTTGAGTATTTTGAAAATTCAAAATTACTCCACCCTAAAGTATCTTGTTACAAATTACATTTGAATTTTTTCAGCCCTGTCAAATACAAATGACAAAATACTCAAAAATAACAGAAATACTGCCCATCTCTAGAACCGTATACCATGTTTCCCAAACCACGGGGAGCACCGCGCATCGTGGTCATCACTCGAGCTAAGCGTAATTAATTAAGTTTGATGGGCTTTATTATGATTATTTTTGACTAAGTATTGATTGAGCTTTTGTTATTGGTACTCGAACTGCATGGTAGGCTATATCTTGTAGCCAGTTCGCTAACTAGCTCCCCATTCCCGGCACTCCAGGTGCAGTTAGTCTACACACAAAAATCTTGAATTGCGGAAGCTTGCTAGCTAGCTACCTGTCAAACATGCACGTGTACAGCCATTCTCCAAGAACAAAAAGCCGACAAACATATCGTTAAAGTTAAAACAATCGCATACGCACACACATTCGCAAGGAAGCACACGTTGTATGCTACAGTAGCTAGTGTGAATAGATAGTGCATGACAACTAGATCGCGAGCTAGAGACCGTACGAGAAGTTTTAAAAATGCGACACAGAGAGCATTAACAATATATATAACGAGCTGGCTACCTCCCAGGATGAATGCCCCAACACAGGATATGAAGCCGGAGAGAAAGCTGTTGAAGGGAAAGGTACCGACAAGCAGACAGTAAAGGAACTGCAGCGCTCCGGTCAGCAGAATGTACAGGAGATAGGCGTCCACAACTTTCAATTTATTCGGCGTACTGGTCCTGTACTCCTCCAGAAACCGAGAAATTACGGAAATGACCGAATTAGACATTGCGTTGGCTTTGGATTCAAAGACACCACTGAAGGAAAATGTCTAATTGTTTATTTGAACTATAATTCTCCGCCAGAAAAAGACACGAACGATTCAAAACTACGCCGCATCTAAATGACGTGTCGATCTGACTGGACGGAAATTGCTGTTACAATGACGATGTACCGCCGTGCTGCAACACTACACTGCCCTGCATTCTAGTTCCGGAAAGAGATAACAAAGATAATCTAACATATTTTGAAAGAAGTCAAATAGTTGGTGCGCGAATTGCAGCAAGTCAGTTACAGAAACGGCAAAAGTATTAAATGTGTCAAGGGGAACAGTGTCGAAAATCGTGACTGCATTAGGAAAGATGAACAGTGGTCAAAGTCAAAGCTCGCCAACAGGGATAGATGGATAGATGGATAGTTGCTAAAAAACACAAAACGGCCTCCAAAATTACCAGTTAAATCTACCTCCCCTTGACCCAGTCTCAACAAAAACGTTGTGAGCTTCACAAAGCTGATATTTATTGTAGGGCTACCATTTGGGAAATGCTTGTAACCAAGACTAATGCCCAACAACCAATAACATGGCGTAATGAGCATAAACCTGGACTTCTTAGCAGTGGAAGAAAGTAAAATGGTCTAATGTGTTGTCCTTGACTCTTTTTCTGACATCTGGATAGGAAAATGTTTGGAGAAAACCAAAGGAAGCCTTCAACCCACATTGCCTGTTCCCAACTGTGAAACATTGTGGTGTGTCTGTTATGGTATGTGCAGTCATCTCATGGGAGTAATTTGCGTCAGATTATTACTCTGCATGGCAGAATTACAACCAAGGAATATATTTTAGGCGACCAGGGGCCTGTCTCATGAAGCAAGATTAGTGGGTTAGTGAGCTAACTTTGGGCTTAAGCATTTTTTAAAATACATCAGAGATACATATTCTCTGTGTAGGGAATATTGTATTTTTGCAAACTTCTAGAGCCGTGTGTCACAAATGCCACTCGTCGAAGCCATGCGATCACTGTGCAAAACTATTTATTGCCCTACGTTTTCCAGTGACCGGTACATATACGTATTCCTTTGGTAATGCTGAGCAAACATGCATATAATTATCAATAATGAATACAATTTACTGTTGCATATTAAGTGCTGTGTAATTTTCTCATATTATTCCCAAGTGATTGGTGCAATAGATTGCACTCACATGTGAGCCACAGTGGTGAAACCGAAAACCAGGGTTAAGCCCAAAGTTAGCTCGCTAGCCCACCAATCCTGCTTCAGGAAACAGAGCTTTGGATCTTTCCATGTTGCATGTGATTGGCTGTGTTACAAACACCGCCCCTGTAGTGTGCACGCCCTCATAACTTGATTGGGAAAAACAGGGTTGACAGAGCGAGATGATAACCGGGTCAATATCAGTATTGGGTGCCTTAACTTCCAAAAACATTTGTTTATATTTTCAATTTATTTGAATGTTCATTATATTAAGTGGACTGTGGACTACCCAAAAAGCATTTATGTCAAGCTTAAGCACTTTTTATCAAGTAACTACAAGCAGACAATTTCTGAATCAACCACAAAATATGTCAACCCTGTCATGGACAAATACAAAAGAGATTAATTATATTTCCATTGCATTGTGGTGATATAATTTAAATTTTCAGAGAGATATTGTGTCCCTTTCTGACTAATAAGTCTTAGTTCATGTCAAAGGTCTTTTTGAATGAATTTACTATAAAATAGGTATTTTTTCAATCAAATCCACAACAGTTACACTTTCTTTTATCAATAAAATTGATATTTTATCAATATTTGATAACATTTTCAAATAATACAATTTGCCCCCTCCTGTTTATAAACAAATCACTCAAAAGTTTTTGATAACTTATGAGAATGATTTGCTTATTTTTATAGAACATGAAGATGACAGGGTGGACAAGGGCATGACAGGGTGCTGTAGAAGAGGACACATCATTTGTGAAACATGAGGAAACACTTTAGCATTATGATGAACGATATTTAATGAAAACATTTTAAGATCAATTAAATGAACAAATGAGAAAATAATTAAGAACACTCATTTAATCTGATCATTAGCATTGCCTGTTGAATGCGGAGATTTGGATGCAGTTTCTTTCTTGGACCTATTGTACCTCTTGCTGTCTTTTTCAGTTTTCCTTTTCTCTTTTGCTAGCTGTGCCCTCAATTTCCAATCAATTTTTTTTTCTTTGCCTTCCTTTGACTGCGTTCTGCTTGGCGCCATTTCCTAAAACACAAAGTATTTATATAGGGTCTAGAAGTAAATGGCATAAACGTTAAAATATCTATGTATGCAGATGATACAAACTTTCCATTAAGTCCACACCTCTCATCCTTACAAGCTTTAACAAGTGATTTTGATTCCTTCTCTAAATTGTCAGGTTTAAAACCTAATTATGATAAGTGTACCTTATTGAGGATAGGATCACTGAAAGGTACAACATTTACTCTTCCCTGTAGACTCCCAATTAAATGGACGGATGGACCAGTTGATGTACTTGGTATCCATATTCCAAAAAATATGAATGAACTTACAACTTAAAATTGTATTAATAGACTTAATAAGGTAGATAAAATACTTCAACCTTGGCAGGGACAAAATCTGACAATATATGGTAAAATCACTCTGATAAATTCATTACTTGTGTCCCAATTTACTTACTTTCTCATGTCCTTACCATCTTCAGGGGAAGCTCTTTTTAAAGCATATGAGCAGAAAATATTTAAATTTATATGGAACGGCAAGCCAGATAAGATTAAACGACAATTTTTATATAATGAGTATGAACAAGGAGGTTTGAAACTTTTGAATTTAAGGGTATTGAATCTTTCATTGACGGCTTCCTTGGTGCAGAAATTGTATTTTAATCCAGATTGGCTCTCTAGTTGATTACTTAAGAATGTACACCCAATATATAATGCATTATTCCCATTTATGCAACTGCAAAGTAAATACTATACTTTAATAGAAAAGGATATATTTTACAGCTTGTCTCCCTTTTTGAAAGAAGCTATTGAAAGCTGGTTACAATTTCAGTATCACCCACCAGAACAATCTGAACAAATTTTACAGCAAATGTTATGGTTTAATTCAAATATTTTGATTGATGGAATACCTATATTTTTGGAGAAATTGTTTAAAAATAAGGTCATTTTCGTTAATGATCTTATGGACCCTGGAGGAAAAATTATGTCCCATGAACAATTTTTTTAAATGTATGGAAACATCTGTTCATTACAAATGTTTAATCAACTTATTGCAGCTCTCCCGCAAAAATGGAAAAGAGCCATTAATAAAGATGTACATCAATAATTAGTTTGCCGACCATATATGAAAAACGTTATATGGTTGAAAAATAATAAAATAAATAAAAGCATTTATGACTACTTTTTGTGGAAAAATTCATGGACAGCTCATCCATACAAGACTATGGACAAATGTGAACATTTATTAGATGTCCCTATACCATGGTGTAAGGTTTTTGGTTTAACATATAAAATCACAATTGATACATCTTTTACATATTTTCAATTCAAGCTATTATATAATTTTTTGCCTACTAAAAGGATGCTTAATATTTGGAGTATGGAACAGTACCCTATGTGCAGATTCTGTCAGGAGGAGGTTGAATCAGTATCACATTTATTTTGGTACTGCCCACATGTTGCCTTGTTTTGGATACAATTACAACAATGGTTTACTTGCTACAGTGACCATTTCTGTATAGATCTTCCTACTATTTTGTTAGGTAATTTGAAACAAAATTGCCAAGAGATTGATAATTATATTATTCTCTTAGGTAAGATATTTATTTTTAGAACTGACAAACTAGAAGAATTACGCCTTGTTAGATGGTTAAGCATAATTACATTTTAGAAGATTATATGTATAATGCCACAGAGGATTACACAAAGTTTAAGGAGAAATGGCAGGGAATTTCCATGGTGGAAGGTTGGAATAAGATTACAGATACGTAGATCACTCTAAAATAAAAAGCAAGATATCATTGTTTCTTCAGTGCTCCTTAATAATTAACTTATTATAATTTTAGTTTAAAGTATTATTATTTTAGTTATTATTATTATTAGTATTGTGTTATATAGACATTATACTCTGTTCTGTCTCATTCTGCCCTGTTATGTTGTGTCTTGTTATGTGTCTTGGCGGGTGGTGTCCTGTTTTGTCGTTTTCGATCTTGTCTTGTCTTGTGTCTGAGTGGGTGGGGAGGGTTTTCATTATTTTCTATTATTATTATTTGTTTTTCTTCTTTCTTTTGGTATGGGATGGACAGGTAAAAGGGGGTGGGGGGTGGAGGGGTGGAAAGTGCATATTTGTTAACATATTGTCTCATTTTGTTAATATGCCATTGTACAGATGTGTCATATTTTTGTGAATTGTGCACTATTTAATTATAAATAAATGTAAAAAAAATGTTTTTAAAGTATTTATATTAGGGTTTTTAGTAAGAGTTACAGCTTAGTGGGAGTTAATTGTCAGAATATCATTATGTGGAGAAATAAACAGTTACTTAAGAACATAAGAATACATAATGATGAGAACAGGCCGTTCGGCCCATCTAGGCTCGTCATGTCCTAATCGAAAGAGTATCTAGTACTGCATCTAGCCTGGACTTGAATAGCCCAAGTGTTTCTGCCTCTACTACCCAACCTGGCAAGCTGTTCCAGGCATTGACAACTCTCTGCGTCATGAAAAACCTCCTAATATCTGTGTGGAATTTGCCTTTAACTAATTTCCACCTGTGGCCTCCTGTTCTGCTGACCCCACTTACCACAACATTCTTGATGCTATTTTCATTATATTCAAGAGTTATATTCCAGCTGGGCTATTGTGGTGGGCCTCTAGCTATGCTATTAATTGGTGCATTGTCTGGACAAATTCTTATAAATATATTCTTACAAACCGTGAAGATAAATTACATTCACAAATACCATCCTTGTAACAGTGTGATTTTGAAATATATTCCAAGAGAGGAGCTTTTGCAATATCGAATCAGAACCAATTGAACGGCAGTCTATGAAAAGAGACTCCCTGTATACTTGCCAACAAAAACTGGTAGCTGTATCTTGCAGCTCCCAAAATTTCAATCAAAATGAGTACCGCGCCGCAGAAGCCGCGTTCAATACACAAACGATGATTGGATGAATAGCAAGTTGGGGAGGTGTTTCCGGTAGTTTACTTTGCGTCCTTCGTAAATCTACCCCGCCACATGTTGCAAAAAACTGTTCAATTATTCCCTGATTAATTGTTAAGAGAAGAGCACTCACTATGAGTCACATTTAATAAACCACTTTGTAGTTCAACAACAAGATTTTATTTTACAGGGACAGTATACAAGTTTCAACATGGAGGTTAGTGCATCCACTATTTTGTACCAGATTCAGTTCAAAAGCCAAGATTCATCTGTAGTCTCTGGGCAGATCATAAAAGTACATTACAAAAAAATCAATAAGTAAAACAAGGTTTCCATTAAACATTAGATAGACAGATAAGAATATCTTTTATTAGACAATTTACTCAATTGTACATAGCACATACATTTCATCTGTATGAATTCTCAGGTGTTTCTTTAAATTCCAAGCTTTGCTAAAACACTTCCCACAATGAATACATTTGTAGGGCTTTTCACCTGTATGAATTCTCAGATGGTCCTTTAAACTAGAACCTTGGGTAAAACACTTCCCACACAGAGTACATTTGTAGGACTTTTCACCTGTATGAGTCATGTCATGTGTTCTTAAACTGGCTGCATACTTATAATACTTCCCACATTTTGTGCATTTGAAAGGCTTTTCACTTGTATGAATTCTCAGGTGGTTCCTTAAATTACATGCTTGGTTAAAACACTTCCCGCACTGAATACATTTGTAGGGCTTTTCACCTGTATGAATTCTCAGATGGTCCTTTAAACTAGAACCTTTGCTAAAACACTTCCCACACAGAGTACATTTGTAGGACTTTTCACCTGTATGGATTCTCAGGTGATTGTTTAAACTACAAGCTTGTGTAAAGCACTTCCCACACTGAGTACATTTGTAGCACATTTCATCTGTATGAATTCTCAGGTGGTTCTTTAAATTACAAGCTTTGCTAAAACACTTCCCACAGTGAATACATTTGTAGGGCTTTTCACCTGTATGAATTCTCAGATGTTCCTTTAAGCTAGAACTTTGGGTAAAACACTTCCCACACAGAGTACATTTGTAGGGCTTTTCACCTGTATGAGTCATGTCATGTGCTCTTAAACTGGATGCATACTTAAAACCCTTCCCACATTGAATACATTTGTAGTGCTTTTCACCTTCATGAGTTATTGTATGTTTTCTTAAACTGGATGTGCACTTAAAACCCTTCCCACACTGAGTACATTTGTAGGGGTTTTCACCTGTATGAATTCTCAAATGGTTCTTTAAAGTCCAAGTTTGGCTAAAACCCTTCCCACACTGAGTACATTTGTAGGGCTTTTCACCTGTATGAGACATTTGATGTTTTCTTAAACTTGATGTGCACTTAAAACCCTTCCCACACTGAGTACATTTGTAGGGCTTTTCACCTGTGTGAATCATTTGATGTGTTATTAACGTGGATGTGTGCTTAAAACACTTCCCACAATTAATACATTTGTAGGGATTTTCACCTGTATGAATTCTCCGATGGTCCTTTAAACTAGAACCTTGACTAAAACCCTTCCCACACTGAGTACATTTGTAGGGCTTTTCACCTGTATGAGACATTTGATGTTTTCTTAAACTGGATGTGTACTTAAAGCCCTTCCCACACCGAATACATTTGTAGGGCTTTTCACCTGTGTGAACCATTTGATGTGTCATTAACCTGGATGTGTACTTAAAACATTTAATACACTGAGTGCATTTGAAAGGCTTTTCACTTGTATGAATTTGTTTGTTGTCATTTAAATTAGGTTGCTCACTGAAATTCATAAGATCACTCAGTGAACTTTCACTGGATTCACACTTCATTTTAACAGTTTTAATAATGACACATTTAGTATCCTGTAAGTCACTGTCCTGTTCAGCCTTAAGGTAGCCTCCATCATCAGTCTCTGTTTTGATCTGGTCAGGGTGCAGGTGGGGTACATATCCTAGCTCTGTACTGTCAAGGCTCTCTGTCTTAATAAGATCCCCAATGTGGATGGAGCCCAGATCAGTTTCTGTTTTTATCTGTGATGTGTTTGTGTGGTGCAGATCACTGACCCCACTGTGTGCTGTAACACACTCTGGGTCCAGTGTGTTGAGTCCTGGTGCAGCAGTCTCTGACTCTGCCATGTGGACAGACTCCAGTCCACTGAGTTCTTCTTTCTGTCTGATCCTGTGCTGCTCAGTGAGCTCTGCAAGTGTTGTCTCAGTGTTCAGTCTGAGAGAGACTCCTGCCTGTGTCGTACTGCTGCTCAAAGCTGTGTAGAAGTGGAGCTCCTGCAGGGAAACGGGGAGATTTAACCTGAATCAAATTGCTCCTACTGCATCAGAGGAGAGAAGTGTATTGACACACATAAACCTGCATTAACTGGTCATCTATGGATATAACTTGGCACTTTCTACAGTACATTCCATTCACGTTTTGCAATTTATCACATTTCTGTGGGTAAATTGGGTGATATTAGTTTAAGTTAATACAATTAAAATACTTAGCATGGGACTTGATCCACATGGGAGCTCACACTGATGGCTAATTGTACAGGATCTCGTCTCATTGATAATTTACATCAGTCTGCAATACAATGTAACGTTCGCCAACTTTACCTAGCTAGGAAAACCATTCAAGGCTGGCGATAAACATTTTTCTATTGCCATTATTGTACATGGAGTCCTGTCAACAATGTCTCTGGCCACACTTTTGGACGCACCAAATCGAATGTGTGCTTCCATAAGCCCAACACTAAATGAAAGGAAAACATCAAAGCTATAACTCAATAACGTTAGCTTTTTAAAATCTGTGTATCTGTAGTTACTTAGAAATTTGATTAAGCATCTTATATATGCCGTGGACAGAAAACAATCAGAATAGTGAAATCAACGCAATTCACCGTCTACACCTTCTGGTAAAACTGGACATTATGCGGCGGAGATAAGATGACCTCTGGCCGACGCTGAAAACGAACTCAACACAACATCGCCACAGCCGACTTGGACTGGCTTTCCTTTCATCAGGCCGATATGGAAGATGTGTATGTGTTATCCGGGTATCCAGCTAGCGCAAAATAATGCAAGCGACAATTATCTGTGGGAGAAAAAAAACATACCCGTATTCTCTCTGATTCTGTTGCTCTCCCTTGGTTTGATGGTCGTGATTTTTGTCGTGCTTTTAATGCATCTTGATGCAATACACGTTCTCTATACTAAGTATTCGTATAAATGAGCAAACTGCCAATCTGAAGTTACTTCTTCCACTGTGTTAAATAGCCCGTACCACAAATTGAATGGCACATTACTGCCCTCTCCTGTGCCGGAGTGTGGTATCGGAAACCTTACTACAGGGTTACTCAAATCTAGCCCACAAATCCATATTCGGTTCTGGTTTTCTTTTCTCAGGTAGGTAATTGAACAACGAAAGCAATTGATTGGCCAGTGTCTTCATACCTGACTCCCATGTAAACTCTACACACATTCTTTCTTGGAGATGCATTATTTCAGAGGATAGCTGCACCTTTCTGTTTTTAAAAAACCCCATCAAATAAGCATTCGATGGGCATATTCCTTGTCCAATCAAGAGCTTCGAAAGGTGGATTTCTTTTATTTATCAATCACAAGCTTTGAGGGACTAGACACGACGTCCACACCTGCTCAACATCCAGTCACGCCCCATCGCATGACCTGCAGTCAGGTATACTTGTCCATTTGGAGTTATTAACTCCTAAAAAAACTGATTTTGAGCTTCATTAAAGACTTATAGTACAATTATGTGTAAGATCAATTAAAACTCAAACAAGGGGCAATTACAGAATGAGAGTGATTTTATGACTCTTGAGATTTTTATTTTTGACATTTTATACATTTTTTAACAGTGATTATGAATAGATCAGGACATAAGGGTTTATTTGACAGGGACAGTATATGATTTTCAACATGAATGTTAGTGTATCCAGTATTTTGTACCAGATTCAGTTTCAGCTGTAGTCACTGGGCAGATCAGAAAAATACAATAATGTTAAAAGAATAATAATTTAAAAATATATTAAATAAAACAGAAAGTGGCAATGCATATATTTAAAAGGTAGAACACAGCATTCAAACAAATAGTTTGTATTTTTAGAAATATTGATTTGTTATTCACTCCAAAATAAATAATAAAAGCAGCACAGTACATTTTTAAAAACTTTTTTTTTTTTTTTTAAAAGAGTGCGATTAATCAGAATCTGGGTACACTGTCAGTTTTTCACCTGAATGAATTCTCTGGGGCCTACTTAAACTGCATCTAGATTAAAACACTTCCCACATGTACATGGCTTTCCACACTTGATCAAATTTTTTTGTTTTTTGTTTTGATTAGCATGAATTGTCTCATTGCTTATTAAACAACTTCTGACACTGGGTACATTTATTTTACACTTGGTTATTAATTACCTGGTGTTTACATGCTGGGCACAGCTGAATGATGCCTAATAATTAAGGGCATGTGTTTCACCATCTCTGACAGAAACCTGCAGTTCCGTCCTCCAACACCAAGAGGTCGATGGAGGACTTTCTGAAGCTACTTCTTAAGCTATTGTTTTCAATTGTGAAAACATGTCTGTTGACACTTCTGTAGGACATACCATGCCTATTCTGGGGGAAAAGGGTAGGTGTGGGGGGTGGTGGTGGGACTAGGCTTGGGACATTTTCTTTTGGCAATATTGTCTATAACATGGTGAACACGGTTGGGTTCAATCTATGAAATATGCTGCAAATTTGAGTGAAAGACAAAAATACATGTGTGCATAGACAGGTGTGAAAGCAATAAGAGATGAAGGTAGTGTGACAAGAAGTGAAGTCACCTTTTTGTTTCATATTTTTCTCTCGGGTCAAATTTACCCAAACATCGGATCAGGGACATAAATGTTTAGGGGGTGTAGCATGCGTACTCAATGAAAATGTGTTATTTTACATGTTCTTCACATTCTGTCATCTTTAGAGCTCACTGTTTTCTTACAATCTCTGTGTTCTCTATGTGCCCATGAATAAAGAAGTAGTCTGAACTCAAGTCCCAGAGCGAGGTGTGACCTTTGTTCCACGACACTAGATGCCCCGCTTCCAGAGGACCGAGACGCAAAGTACACGTGACATCAATTGCGCGAAATTGAACAGTAACTTACGGTTAGATTTAGGGTTACGGTTAGGGTTAGGTTATGGGCACTGTAAAATCAAAACAAACCAACAGGCCAATCACATCTTGAATTGCATCTTGTCCACTGGAAGAGGGGCATCTACCCTCTACGTAAATCTACCTGTTATACTGGAGTGTAACGACGCACTCTGCTCTTTAGAACGCAAGAACCTTGAATGCCCTGACGTTTGACCAGGCTTGCCATTTGTGACCGTGAACACCATGGATGCTGGATCAAACATAAATCGGGCTTTAGCTAGCTACCAGAAAAGATCTGCTATATGCTGTATTTGGTACCGCACACTTTTGCTATGTAATTTTCCCAAAGCACTGAACAAATTGTGTATTCCAGAGGAAACTGAACAAACTGTTAATAGAAGACCACTCACCATTAGTCACATTTAATAAACCACTTTGTACTTGAATTTGTCTTGGGATTTTGTGCAAACACTGAAACATGGGGAAAAGCTGGCATCGGGGCCCCATTTGGAGTCTAACTGCAGGTCACATCCAGCACTGACCCAAATCCAAATGCTCTGTCCTGGGCCTCCCAAAGCACCAACTCAGCGGTCTACTCAGTTTTGTTAACTCCTAAAAAATCATTTGGAGCTTAATTAAAGCCTTGCAATACACTTGTGTGTAACAGGAATTAAAACTCCAACTGAAACAAGGGGCAGTTACAGAAGAGTGATTTTATGACTCATGTTTGATTTATTCATTTTTCTCATTCTTGAACAGTGATTATGAATTCATCAGGACTTTATTTGACAGGGACAGTATACGATTTTGAGCATCGAGGTTAGTGCATCCACTATTTTGTACCAGATTCAGTTAAAAAGCAAAGTTTAATCTGTAGTCTCTGGGCAGATCAGAAAAGGGCATTAAAAAAAACTATGTAAAAAAAGATTCCATTAAACGTTAGATAGACAGACATAAGAATATATTTTCTTTTACAATTTACTTAATACAAATATGAATACAAAACATATTTCAGAACTTCAAGTTAATAACAGCCTTTATGTCCAAGTCAAAAAAGCTGGATGAGCCTGCATTGTAGAACAGAGGTTCCCAAACAGGTCTGTTAAGGAGTCCCAGGGCAAATGGAAAATATATATATTTAAAGAAAATGTATTTTCAGATTTTCTCCCATTTTTTCTCCCAATTTGGTAGCCAATTACTCCCGCTATTCTTAGATCAATCCCCTCCTTCGTAGTTCGCTGCTGTAGCCCTGTGATCGGCAATGACAAAGGTGAAGCATCTTCTCCTCCGAGACAGCATTCATCATGCTGTCAACTAACTCCGGCACCCCAGAACCACTCCTGTGCGCAGCGAACAGTGTCGGCTTCCGTCCCCCCTCCCTGGGGCGGACAGCCAATTGCTGTCCCCGGTGGCACTCCTGGCCAGAGCTGGCTCTGGCGCGACGGGGAATCGAACCCCGGTCACCGTGGCCAGGGTCGGACGTTGAAACCACTAGACCACGCGTGAGGCCGGAATATTTATATGGAACGGCAAGCCAGATAAGATTAAACGACAATTTTTATATGAGTATGAACAAGGAGGTTTGAAACTTTTGAATTTAAGGGCATTGAATCTTTCATTGACGGCTTCCTTGGTGCAGAAATTGTATTTTAATCCAGATTGGCTCTCTAGTTGATTATTTAAGAATGTATGCCCAATATATAATGCATTATTCCCATTTATGCAACTGCAAAGTAAATACTATACTTTAATAGAAAAGGATATATTTTACAGCTTGTCTCCCTTTTTGAAAGAAGCTATTGAAAGCTGGTTACAATTTCAGTATCACCCACCAGAACAATCTGAACAATTTTTACAGCAAATGTTATGGTTTAATTCAAATATTTTGATTGATGGAATACCTATATTTTTGGAGAAATTGTTTAAAAATAAGGTCATTTTCGTTAATGATCTTATGGACCCTGGAGGAAAAATTATGTCCCATGAACAATTTTTTTAAATGTATGGAAACATCTGTTCATTACAAATGTTTAATCAACTTATTGCAGCTCTCCCGCAAAAATGGAAAAGAGCCATTAATAAAGATGTACATCAATAATTAACTTTGCCAACCATATATGAAAAACGTTATATGGTTGAAAAATTATAAAATAAATAAAAGCATTTATGACTACTTTTTGTGGAAAAATTCATGGACAGCTCATCCATACAAGACTATGGACAAATGTGAACATTTATTAGATGTCCCTATACCATGGTGTAAGGTTTTTGGTTTAACATATAAAATCACAATTGATACATCTTTTACATATTTTCAATTCAAGCTATTATATACTTTTTTGCCTACTAAAAGGATGCTTAATATTTGGAGTATGGAACAGTACCCTATGTGCAGATTCTGTCAGGAGGAGGTTGAATCAGTATCACATTTATTTTGGTACTGCCCACATGTTGCCTTGTTTTGGATACAATTACAACAATGGTTTACTTGCTACAGTGACCATTTCTGTATAGATCTTCCTACTATTTTGTTAGGTAATTTGAAACAAAATTGCCAAGAGATTGATAATTATATTATTCTCTTAGGTAAGATATTTATTTTTAGAACTGACAAACTAGAAGAATTACGCCTTGTTAGATTCAAAGCTTTGGTTAAGCATAATTACATTTTAGAAGATTATATGTATAATGCCACAGAGGATTACACAAAGTTTAAGGAGAAATGGCAGGGAATTTCCATGGTGGAAGGTTGGAATAAGATTACAGATACGTAGATCACTCTAAAATAAAAAGCAAGATATCATTGTTTCTTCAGTGCTCCTTAATAATGAACTTACTATAATTTTAGTTTAAAGTATCATTATTTTAGTTATTATTATTATTAGTATTGTGTTATATAGACATTATACTCTGTACTGTCTCATTCTGCCCTGTTATGTTGTGTCTTGTTGGGTGTTGTCCTGTCCTGTCTTGTTATGTGTCTTGGCGGGTGGTGTCCTGTTTTGTCGTTTTCGATCTTGTCTTGTCTTGTGTCTGAGTGGGTGGGGAGGGTTTTCATTATTTTCTATTATTATTATTTGTTTTTCTTCTTGTCTCTCATGTCACTATGTTCTGGAGTTTCTAGAGTCTCTCTCTCTCTGTGGTTTTTCTAAACTAAATTCTAATAATGGAGTTAATAAGCTGGTCTCTCAACACAATTGATAAAACATTTTCAACAAGAAAGCAGGCTTGGGAGCCGGTCTGTCCTGGCGGGACTTTCGCTGCGGGATATGCTCTGGACTCATGGAACAGCTGGAGACCGGTGTGTCTGGCGGCTTTCTGCCAAGGACGCCGAGGATTTACCTGTTTGGCTTCACGATAGCTGGACAGTTGTTACTGACCTATCGGAAAATTGGAAAGATGGCATCGTCTCAAAACGCCCAAAGGTGCCTGTCATATTAAACGAGATGGGTAAAACGCTAGGTTCTCAGATGGTGGTGGTGACTGATCTGGGACGGAAATTGGACAATATCTCTGAGAAACTTAGCATTTTACAACAGCGACGTTGAACCGTTGAAGACCCTGAAAAATTCTGTGGGGGGATTGAGGAGCAGCATGAAACTTGCTGCCCTACTTTCTTGACCCATAACATTCTAATCTGGCTCCTGTGCTTATCGGTCTGGCAAGGCCGTTGCGTCAACCTCCCCTGAAATTGTACAGACGAATGAGAACTCTCCTTACACCCCCACCAACCCAAACAAATTTTGCTGATTTTGTCTTGTCTTTTTGGACGAGGTCGACCGAGGGCGTTTCCGTGGCAACCTGTTATCGTTGGAACATTCTGCGTGCGCGTGCGCGTGTCTCTGACCAGAAGGACTCTACAGAATTACACACAGACACTTACATTTACACAAAGACAAGGACTAAGGACAAACTGATTAACACACACACACACGCACTCATGTACACCAGTAATCACCCCGCCTCTGCACCCCCACCTCGCAACCCCCTCCCCTATTTCCTCCTTTGATTGTAATGTCCCCGTTTTTATCTGTTGTGCCCTGTTCTTGTTGGTGTTGTGTTTCGTGTAAGACGTTGCCCCACACTTTAACAGTGTGGAGATGGTTAGTGTGTAATGAAGATGATTAGTGCTGAAATGTAACAGTGTGAAGATGGTAGTATTGTAATTGTAACAGTATGAAGATGGTTAGTGTTGTAATGTAACAATGTGAAGATGGCACAGTGTGGAGATGGTTAGTGTTGAAATGTAACAGTGTGATGCTTATGCTAGTGTTGTAATGATTAGTGATGGTAGTATTGTAATGTAACAATGTGAAGATGGTTAGTGTCGTAATGTAACAATGTGAAGATGGTTCATGAACAGTGTGGAGATGGTTAGTATTGTAATGTGACAGTATGATGCCTATGCTAGTGTTGTAATGAATTCCCTGTTGTAAAGCGCTTTGAGCTGCATTTAATTGTATGAAAGGCGCTATATAAATACATTTTACTTACAACTTACTTCTTTCTTTTGGTATGGGATGGACAGGTAAAAGGGGGTGGGGGGTGGAGGGGTGGAAAGTGCATATTTGTTAACATATTGTCTCATTTTGTTAACCCCCTGAGGTCGGCTGGATCGGCGCCGATCCAAGCAGCAATACAAGTATATTACTATTTCTAACTTCGCGATATTTTATCATACACACGCGACAAAAACATTGACAGAAACCTTAGAATCGCGACTTTCCGATTTGAGCACTGGCAAATCAAATGGGATTTTTAAATTAGGTTAATTAGACCAAAAGTAAACCTTGCCTTTTACTCTCTTTTTTACCTGGTAGTAACGTCCCCCTTCTATTGACATGGTAACTAGGTGCGAGTTTCGGGGAGGTGTGGGGAGGGGCGTGGGGCCATGTGTGAAAACGCCGGCGTAAACACATAAACTGTCCCGACAATTTGAAGCAAGATTTTATACAGACATACAATTTTATTCAAGATGGAAAGATTTTCTGCGCTGCAGTGTTTGAGAGTATTGATGAAAAGCGACGAAGACAATAACTGACGAACAGTAAGTAACTATATTTGATTTGCCATGTTATCAAATACTCGTATATATATTCAATATATGAATTCCGCGTCTTGTGACTACATATTCCGCGTGTTGCAACGTAACAAATTGCAATATGCACACAAGATCTATGGAAGAATACTTTTCTAAAGAAGAACAGCCTAAAATGTTATTTATTTCGCTTGTTTTCAAATACTCGTGAAAATATATGAATTCGCGTCTTGTGACGCCAAACATATTCGCGTGTTAGTAACTTAATCTAAACCCCTAACGTTAGTAGATTAGTTGGTTAGTACTATACACATCTACCTAATATATACAAAGTGCAATCTAGAAAGTAAGAAGGAAGAAAACGAGATAATAAGCGAAGGCGGAAAAAACCCGAAAAGTATAAACTCCCGAAGTGCATGACAAGACAAGGAGTGGATCTCGAAATAAACGGAACAAGGACAGACAGGGAGCAGAACGTGACAGAACAGGGAAAATGCAATACTGGATAAAGAATAATGAATAAGGACTGAATGAAAAATAAACAAAGACCAAAAAAACAACAGAACAGGAACTCAGAATATAACACTGATGGCCCAGTGAGATGGCCCATCTGACAGATCTTAGAGGTGTGGACAATGAATAATGAATATTCAGGTATTTAGCATTTAGCCCTCCCACAGCCTGAAATAAATGTGACCAGTTCTGATAAAAACAGGTTTTTAGCTATTTAGATCTCAGATGTGCTAAACTGTTTTCACACCCTTACATAACCAAGACCTTGATGAACAAACGTACATTGGCAAAACAATTCGTCACTATAGTTTAGTGTGCTTTCACAACTTTTGTGACAGCAGAAAAATTTACTATTTTTAACTTGTGTGTTTGTAGATCTATTTACAAGCTGCATATGATACTGACCAAACTATTGATGGCATACAAATGTAGCTGTGATTGTCCTTCAAATAAAAATATCAAACACTTTGGAGTAAGTGTGTGTTAAATTGATGAAATTGAGATAAATATCAGACCATGCCAAAATCAAAAAACATCTAAAAGCTTAGCACGGACCTCAGAGGGTTAATATGCCATTGTACAGATGTGTCATATTTTTGTGAATTGTGCACTATTTAATTATAAATAAATGTAAAAAAAAAAAAAAAAAAGTATTTATATTAGGGTTTTTAGTAAGAGTTACAGTTTAGTGGGAGTTAATTGTCAAAATATCATTATGTGGAGAAATAAACAGTTACTTAAGAACATAAGAATACATATGGGCTCGTCATGTCCTAATCGAAAGAGTATCTAGTACTGCATCTAGCCTGGACTTGAATAGCCCAAGTGTTTCTGCCTCTACTACCCAACCTGGCAAGCTGTTCCAGGCATTGACAACTCTCTGCGTCATGAAAAACCTCCTAATATCTGTGTGGAATTTGCCTTGAACTAATTTCCACCTGTGGCCTCCTGTTCTGCTGACCCCACTTACCACAACATTCTTGATGCTATTTTCATTATATTCAAGAGTTATATTCCAGCTGGGCTATTGTGGTGGGCCTCTAGCTATGCTATTAATTGGTGCATTGTCTGGACAAATTCTTATAAATATATTCTTACAAACCGTGAAGAGAAATTACATTCACAAATACCATCCTTGTAACAGTGTGATTTTGAAATATATTCCAAGAGAGGAGCTTTTGCAATATCGAATCAGAACCAATTGAACACTTCAATTGAACGGCAGTCTATGAAAAGAGACTCCCTGTATCCTTGCCAACAAACAAACTGGTAGCTGTATCTTGCAGCTCCCAAAATTTCAATCAAAATGAGTACCGCGCCGCAGAAGCCGCGTTCAATACACAAACGATGATTGGATGAATAGCAAGTTGGGGAGGTGTTTCCGGTAGTTTACTTTGCGTCCTTCGTAAATCTACCCCGCCACATGTTGCAAAAAACTGTTCAATTATTCCCTGATTAATTGTTAAGAGAAGAGCACTCACTATGAGTCACATTTAATAAACCACTTTGTAGTTCAACAACAATATTTTATTTTACAGGGACAGTATACAAGTTTCAACATGGAGGTTAGTGCATCCACTATTTTGTACCAGATTCAGTTCAAAAGCCAAGTTTCATCTGTAGTCTCTGGGCAGATCATAAAAGTACATTACAAAAAAATCAATAAGTAAAACAAGGTTTCCATTAAACATTAGATAGACAGATAAGAATATCTTTTATTAGACAATTTACTCAATTGTACATAGCACATACATTTCATCTGTATGAATTCTCAGGTGGCTCTTTAAATTACAAGCTTTGCTAAAACACTTCCCACAATGAATACATTTGTAGGGCTTTTCACCAGTATGAATTCTCAGATGGTCCTTTAAACTAGAACCTTGGCTAAAACACTTCCCACACAGAGTACATTTGTAGGACTTTTCACCTGTATGAGTCATGTCATGTGTTCTTAAACTGGCTGCATACTTATAACACTTCCCACATTTTGTGCATTTGAAAGGCTTTTCACCTGTATGGATTCTCAGGTGGTTCCTTAAATTACATGCTTGGTTAAAACACTTCCCGCACTGAATACATTTGTAGGGCTTCTCACCTGTATGGATTCTCAGATGGTTGTTTAACCTACAAGCTTGTGTAAAGCACTTCCCACACTGAGTACATTTGTAGCACATTTCATCTGTATGAATTCTCAGGTGGTTCTTTAAATTACAAGCTTTGCTAAAACACTTCCCACAGTGAATACATTTGTAGGGCTTTTCACCTGTATGAGGTGGTTCTTTTCTCAGATCCTTTAAGCTAGAACCTTTCCTTTAAGCTAGAACCTTAAAACACTTCCCACACAGAGTACATTTGTAGGGCTTTTCACCTGTATGAGTCATGTCATGTGCTCTTAAACTGGATGCATACTTAAAACCCTTCCCACATTGAATACATTTGTAGGGCTTTTCACCTTCATGAGTTATTTTATGTTTTCTTAAACTGGATGTGCACTTAAAACACTTCCCACATTTAATACATTTGTAGGGCTTTTCACCTGTATGAATTCTCAAATGGTTCTTTAAATTCCAAGTTTGGCTAAAACCCTTCCCACACTGAGTACATTTGTAGGGCTTTTCACCTGTATGAGACATTTGATGTTTTCTTAAACTTGATGTGTACTTAAAACCCTTCCCACACTGAGTACATTTGTAGGGCTTTTCACCTGTGTGAATCATTTGATGTGTTATTAACCTGGATGTGTGCTTAAAACACTTCCCACAATTAATACATTTGTAGGGATTTTCACCTGTATGAATTCTCCGATGGTCCTTTAAACTAGAACCTTGACTAAAACCCTTCCCACACTGAGTACATTTGTAGGGCTTTTCACCTGTATGAGACATTTGATGTTTTCTTAAACTGGATGTGTACTTAAAGCCCTTCCCACACCGAATACATTTGTAGGGCTTTTCACCTGTGTGAACCATTTGATGTGTCATTAACCTGGATGTGTACTTAAAACATTTAATACACTGAGTGCATTTGAAAGGATTTTCACTTGTATGAATTTGTTTGTGGTCATTTAAATTAGGTTGCTCACTGAAATTCATAAGATCACTCAGTGAACTTTCACTGGATTCACACTTCATTTTAACAGTTTTAATAATGACACATTTAGTATCCTGTAAGTCACTGTCCTGTTCAGCCTTAAGGTAGCCTCCATCATCAGTCTCTGTTTTGATCTGGTCAGGGTGCAGGTGGGGTACATATCCTAGCTCTGTACTGTCAAGGCTCTCTGTCTTAATAAGATCCCCAATGTGGATGGAGCCCAGATCAGTTTCTGTTTTTATCTGTGATGTGTTTGTGTGGTGCAGATCACTGACCCCACTGTGTGCTGTAACACACTCTGGGTCCAGTGTGTTGAGTCCTGGTGCAGCAGTCTCTGACTCTGCCATGTGGACAGACTCCAGTCCACTGAGTTCTTCTTTCTGTCTGATCCTGTGCTGCTCAGTGAGCTCTGCAAGTGTTGTCTCAGTGTTCAGTCTGAGAGAGACTCCTGCCTCTGTCGTACTGCTGCTCAAAGCTGTGTAGAAGTGGAGCTCCTGCAGGGAAACGGGGAGATTTAACCTGAATCAAATTGCTACTACTGCATCAGAGGAGAGAAGTGTATTGACACACATAAACCTGCATTAACTGGTCATCTATGGATATAACTTGGCACTTTCTACAGTACATTCCATTCACGTTTTGCAATTTATCACATTTCTGTGGGTAAATTGGGTGATATTAGTTTAAGTTAATACAATTAAAATACTTAGCATGGGACTTGATCCACATGGGAGCTCACACTGATGGCTAATTGTACAGTATCTCGTCTCATTGATAATTTACATCAGTCTGCAATACAATGTAACGTTCGCCAACTTTACCTAGCTAGGAAAACCATTCAAGGCTGGCGATAAACATTTTTCTATTGCCATTATTGTACATGGAGTCCTGTCAACAATGTCTCTGGCCACACTTTTGGACGCACCAAATCGAATGTGTGCTTCCATAAACCCAACACTAAATGAAAGGAAAACATCAAAGCTATAACTCAATAACGTTAGCTTTTTAAAATCTGTGTATCTGTAGTTACTTAGAAATTTGATTAAGCATTCTTATATATGCCGTGGACAGAAAACAATCAGAATAGTGAAATCAACGCAATTCACCGTCTACACCTTCTGGTAAAACTGGACATTATGCGGAGGAGATAAGATGACCTCTGGCCGACGCTGAAAACGAACTCAACACAACATCGCCACAGCCGACTTGGACTGGCTTTCCTTTCATCAGGCCGATATGGAAGATGTGTATGTGTTATCCGGGTATCCAGCTAGCGCAAAAGAATGCAAGCGACAATTATCTGTGGAAAAAAACCATACCCGTATTCTCTCCGATTCTGTTGCTCTCCCTTGGTTTGATGGTCGTGATTTTTGTCGTGCTTTTAATGCATCTTGATGCAATACACGTTCTCTATACTAAGTATTCGTATAAATGAGCAAACTGCCAATCTGAAGTTACTTCTTCCACTGTGTTAAATAGCCTGTACCGCAAATTGAATGGCACATTACTGCCCTCTCCTGTGCCGGAGTGTGGTATCGGAAACCTTACTACAGGGTTACTCAAATCTAGCCCACAAATCCATATTCGGTTCTGGTTTTCTTTTCTCAGGTAGGTAATTGAACAACGAAAGCAATTGATTGGCCAGTGTCTTCATACCTGACTCCCATGTAAACTCTACACACATTCTTTCTTGGAGATGCATTATTTCAGAGGATAGCTGCACCTTTCTGTTTTTAAAAAACCCCATCAAATAAGCATTCGATGGGCATATTCCTTGTCCAATCAAGAGCTTCGAAAGGTGGATTTCTTTTATTTATCAATCACAAGCTTTGAGGGACTAGACACGACGTCCAGACCTGCTCAACATCCAGTCACGCCCCATCGCATGACCTGCAGTCAGGTATACTTGTCCATTTGGAGTTATTAACTCCTAAAAAAACTGATTTTGAGCTTCATTAAAGACTTATAGTACAATTATGTGTAAGATAAATTAAAACCCAAACAAGGGGCAATTACAGAATAAGAGTGATTTTATGACTCTTGAGATTTTTATTTTTGACATTTTATACATTTTTTAACAGTGATTATGAATAGATCAGGACATAAGGGTTTATTTGACAGGGACATGAATGTTAGTGTATCCAGTATTTTGTACCAGATTCAGTTTCAGCTGTAGTCACTGGGCAGATCCTAAAAATACAATAATGTTAAAAGAATAATAATTTAAAAATATATTAAATAAAACAGAAAGTGGCAATGCATATATTTAAAAGGTAGAACACAGCATTCAAACAAATAGTTTGTATTTTTAGAAATATTGATTTGTTATTCACTCCAAAATAAATAATAAAAGCAGCACAGTACATTTTTAAAAACGTTTTTTTTTTTATTTTTATAAAGAGTGCGATTAATCAGAATCTGGGTACACTGTCAGTTTTTCACCTGAATGAATTCTCTGGGGCCTACTTAAACTGCATCTAGATTAAAACACTTCCCACATGTACATGGCTTTCCACACTTGATCACATTTTTTAGTTTTTAGTTTTGATTAGCATGAATTGTCTCGTTGCTTATTAAACAACTTCTGACACTGGGTACATTTATTTTACACTTGGTTATTAATTACCTGGTGTTTACATGCTGGGCACAGCTGAATGATGCCTAATAATTAACGGCATGTGTTTCACCACCTCTGACAGAAACCTGCAGTTCCGTCCTCCAACACCAAGAGGTCGATGGAGGACTTTCTGAAGCTACTTCTTAAGCTATTGTTTTCAATTGTGAAAACATGTCTGTTGACACTTCTGTAGGACATACCATGAACATAGGTGTGGGGGGTGGTGGTGGGACTAGGCTTGGGACATTTTCTTTTGGCAATATTGTCTATAACATGGTGAACACGGTTGGGTTCAATCTATGAAATATGCTGCAAATTTGAGTGAAAGACAAAAATACATGTGTGCATAGACAGGTGTGAAAGCAATTAGAGATGAAGGTAGTTGACAAGAAGTGAAGTCACCTTTTTGTTTCATATTTTTCTCTCGGGTCAAATTTACCCAAACATCGGATCAGGGACATAAATGAGTTTAGTTTAGTTTAGTTTTTATTTCGACTTTGTCAATAAAAAAATACATGTCATGCATTTTATAAAAAAGTCAAGGATATTACACACGAAAGTCATGGACTTATTTCCATTGTGGTCCTTGCTGTTCCCATACAACACATAGACAGTATAATACAATAAAACACATACACAATAAAATACAATAAAATACAATAAAAACACACAATAAAATACAATAAACACACCGACGGTACAGTACTGTACACATACAATGCAGACAATATCATACTCATAACACTGTATCCTATGCTAAAAACAACAACCTAACCCACTGACCTATTTACTCTGGGATTTTGCCCATGAGCCATGCTTTAACCTTTGTTTTAAAACTATACTTATCTGTGGTTTCCTTGATGTCTAATGGTAATTTATTCCACTCCTGAGGTCCTACATACGCAAATGACGACTGACCAATCTTTTTCCTACACCTTACTGGACAGAGATCGGCTAAGCTAGCTCTGGTTCTGTGGTTATGTGTCTCACCTGTTCTTGGAAAATAGCCGTTTAGGTAGTTGGGGGCCCTACCATTCACTATCCTGTGTACCAATGACAATCTCATCTGTGTCACCCTGGCCTCTACAGGTAGCCATCTCAGACTTTCTAGCAGACACCTCCCTACATGCTCACGGGGGCCCATGCCCATTACCGCTCTAACCAGCTTGTTCTGTGATATCTGCAGCTTCTTTTTCAGCCCTTCTGGCAGACCACTGTTCCATGCTATACTCGCATAGTCAAACTGTGGCTGGACTATACTGTTCGCAAGGAGTCTTAAACTATCCCTATCCAGTAAACCTGCCTTTCTAGATAGTAGCTTGACTCTCGCATTCACTTTTCCAATGACCTGCAAGGCCATCTCTTCCCCTCCTAGACTGCCGTCCAACACACAGCCCAGGTATTTAACACTATCTTTGGCCTTTATGGTCTTGCCCCCTAGCTCTATCCTGAACCCTGTTGCCTTCTTTAGACTGGGTTTGGATCCAAACAACATGGCTTCGGTTTTTCCTAAGTGCAGGGATAGCCTATTATCCGTTAACCATCCACTAATCTTGGCAAGTTCCTCACCCAGCCTATTCTGTATTATGTTCAGATCCCTATGGTTAATGAGCAGGGCTGAATCATCAGCATAAAGGAACAGTTGGCACGAACATGCATCTCGCATGTCGTTGATGTATAAAAGGAACAGCAGAGGCCCCAAAATGCTACCCTGTGGCACCCCACAGTCTAGCGGTTTGGGTTCTGATAACGTTCCATTTACGTCTACTCTCTGTTCCCTATTTGACAAATATGAAGCCAACCACTTGACTGCTTGTGAGTCAAGACCCATTGCTCTCATCTTGGAGAGAAGCAGATCATGGTTGACGGTGTCAAATGCCTTCTGCAGGTCCAGCAAGACCATCCCACACATGTTCCCTTTATCCATTTCACTCCTGATGTTGTCTGTGATATAGAGAAGGCATGTGTCGGTGGAGTATAATTTCCTGAAACCTGACTGGAGTTCATGCAAAAAACCCTGCTTGTCAACATATTCTGTGATCTGCTGATGTACCACTTTCTCCAAGATTTTAGATAGGACACTAAGTATGGACACTGGCCTATAGTTTCCAGGGTCTGTTTTTGCTCCCTTTTTAAATAAGGGGATAACCCTGGCCTGCTTTGTGGCACGGGAGACACCTTGCTCTAAAGATAAGTTGATGAGGTGGGTGACACATGGGGCAATTACCTGGGCCCAATCCCTCAGAAATCTAGCTGAGATGCCGTCCAAGCCTGTGGCTTTTGTTATATCCAGCTTGGACAACATGTCTGCCACTGTCTCTACACAAACCTCAGAGAAGGTGAAACTATTGGCCTGGATACCACGTTTTTCATAAAAATAATGTACATAATCGTCCCGAACTCTCCTGACCTAGGGGGTAGGGACTCCACTAGGTTGCTAGCTACCGAGGTAAAAAAGGTGTTAAATTCATTTGCTACCTGGTCTTTGTCTGTTAGCAATGTACCATTTATATTTAAGCCTATGTTTTGTATCCCACTTTTAGTTTTACCTGTACAACCAGCTTCCTTCAAGATTTTCCACAACTTCTTGGAATCTTTTTGGTTCTCCTTTATTTGAGTGAGATAGTACTCTTTCTTTGCTAATTTAATTCTACTTTGCACCTCATTTCTCCATAATTTATAATCATCTGCATCTGCCTGTTCCCTGGAGGATCTAAACCGGTGTAGTGCTTTTTCTCTTTGCTTAATAGATTCCAAGATCTCTGAGTTAAACCAAGGGCTTGTGTAGGGGGTGTAGCATGCGTACTCAATGAAAATGTATTATTTTACATGTTCTTCACATTCTGTCATCTTTAGAGCTCACTGTTTTCTTACAATCTCTGTGTTCTCTATGTGCCCATGAATAAAGAAGTAGTCTGAACTCAAGTCCCAGAGCGAGGTGTGACCTTTGTTCCACGACACTAGATGCCCCGCTTCCAGAGGACCGAGACGCAAAGTACACGTGACATCAATTGCGCGAAATTGAACAGTAACTTACCGTTAGATTTAGGGTTACGGTTAGGGTTAGGTTATGGGCACTGTAAAATCAAAACAAACCAACAGGCCAATCACATCTTGAATTGCATCTTGTCCACTGGAAGAGGGGCATCTACCCTCTACGTAAATCTACCTGTTATACTGGAGTGTAACGACGCACTCTGCTCTTTAGAACGCAAGAACCTTGAATGCCCTGACATTTGACCAGGCTTGCCATTTGTGACCGTGAACACCATGGATGCTGGATCAAACATAAATCGGGCTTTAGCTAGCTACCAGAAAAGATCTGCTATATGCTGTATTTGGTACCGCACACTTTTGCTATGTAATTTTCCCAAAGCACTGAACAAATTGTGTATTCCAGAGGAAACTGAACAAACTGTTAATAGAAGATCACTCACCATTAGTCACATTTAATAAACCACTTTGTACTTGAATTTGTCTTGGGATTTTGTGCAAACACTGAAACATGGGGAAAAGCTGGCATCGGGGCCCCATTTGGAGTCTAACTGCAGGTCACATCCAGCACTGACCCAAATCCAAATGCTCTGTCCTGGGCCTCCCAAAGCACCAACACAGCGGTCTACTCAGTTTTGTTAACTCCTAAAAAATCATTTGGAGCTTAATTAAAGCCTTGCAATACACTTGTGTGTAACAGGAATTAAAACTCCAACTGAAACAAGGGGCAGTTACAGAAGAGTGATTTTATGACTCATGTTTGATTTATTCATTTTTCTCATTCTTGAACAGTGATTATGAATTCATCAGGACTTTATTTGACAGGGACAGTATACGATTTTGAGCATCGAGGTTAGTGCATCCACTATTTTGTACCAGATTCAGTTAAAAAGCAAAGTTTAATCTGTAGTCTCTGGGCAGATCAGAAAAGGGCATTAAAAAAAAACTATGTAAAAAAAGATTCCATTAAACGTTAGATAGACAGACATAAGAATATATTTTCTTTTACAATTTACTTAATACAAATATGAATACAAAACATATTTCAGAACTTCAAGTTAATAACAGCCTTTATGTCCAAGTCAAAAAAGCTGGATGAGCCTGCATTGTAGAACAGAGGTTCCCAAACAGGTCTGTTAAGGAGTCCCAGGGCAAATGGAAAATATATATATTTAAAGAAAATGTATTTTCAGATTTTCTCCCATTTTTTCTCCCAATTTGGTAGCCAATTACTCCCGCTATTCTTAGATCAATCCCCTCCTTCGTAGTTCGCTGCTGTAGCCCTGTGATCGGCAATGACAAAGGTGAAGCATCTTCTCCTCCGAGACAGCATTCATCATGCTGTCAACTAACTCCGGCACCCCAGAACCACTCCTGTGCGCAGCGAACAGTGTCGGCTTCCGTCCCCCCTCCCTGGGGCGGACAGCCAATTGCTGTCCCCGGTGGCACTCCTGGCCAGAGCTGGCTCTGGCGCGACGGGGAATCGAACCCCGGTCGCCGTGGCCAGGGTCGGACGTTGAAACCACTAGACCACGCGTGAGGCCGGAAAATATATTTGATTTCAATAATATTTTGATTATTTTTACACATTTCATTAATGACATTTTATACTTTAAGAAAATAACACAACATTATAATTTACATTGTAAACTATACCTGTTTGATATACAGTATGTAGGGCTTTTCACCTGTATGGATTTTAAGGTGCTTCTTTAAATCACATTCTCGGCAATAACACTTCTCACACAAAGTACATTTGTAGGGCTTCTCACCTGTATGGATTCTCAGGTGATTGTTTAAACTACAAGCTTGTGTAAAGCACTTCCCACACTGAGGACATTTGTAGCGCAATTCATCTGTATGAATTCTCAGGTGGCTCTTTAAATTACAAGCTTTGCTAAAACACTTCCCACAATGAATACATTTGTAAGGCTTTTCACCTGTATGAATTCTCAGATGGTCCTTTAAACTAGAACCTTGGCTAAAACACTTCCCACACAGAGTACATTTGTAGGGCTTTTCACCTGTATGAGACATTTGATGTTTTCTTAAACTGGATGTGTACTTAAAACCCTTCCCACACTGAGAACATATGTAGGGCTTTTCACCTGTATGAGAAATTTGATGTTTTCTTAGACTGGATGTGTACTTAAAACCCTTCCCACACTGAGTACATTTGTAGGGCTTTTCACCTGTATGAGACATTTGATGGGTTATTAATCTGGATGTGTACTTAAAACATTTAATACACTGAGTGCATTTGAATGGCTTTTCACTTGTATGATTTTTTTTGTGATCATTTAAATTAGATTGCTCCTTGAAATTCGCAAGATCACTCAGTAAATTTTCATTGGATTCACACTTCATTTTAACAGTTTTAATAATGACACATTTAGTATCCTGTAAGTCACTGTCCTGTTCAGCCTTAAGGTAGCCTCCATCATCAGTCTCTGTTTTGATCTGGTCAGGGTGCAGGTGGGGTACATATCCCAGCTCGGTACTGTCGAGGCTCTCTGTCTTAATATGATCCATAGTGTAGGTGGAGCCCATATCAGTTTCTGTTTTTATCTGTGATGTGTTTGTATGCTGCAGATCACTGACCCCGCTGTGTGCTGTAACACACGCTGGCTCCAGTGTGTTGAGTCCTGGTGCAGCAGTCTCTGACTCTGCCATGTGGACAGACTCCAGTCCACTGAGTTCTTCTTCTTTCTGTCTGATCCTGTGCTGCTCAGTGAGCTCTGCGAGTGTTGTCTCAGTGTTCAGTCTGAGAGACTCCTGCCTTTGTCGTACTGCTGCTCAAAGCTGTGTAGAAGTGCAGCTCCTGCAGGGAAACGGGGAGATTTAACCTGAATCAAATTGTTCCTACTGCATCAGAGGAGAGAAGTACATTGACACTGACACACACACATGCATCAGTGATATAAACTTGCATTAACTGGCCATCTACTGATACAACAGTACATGTAGACAGTCTGTAGTAGATTTATGGGGGGCAAATTGAGTAATATTCAAAAGAAAGCAAATTTAGGATACTTCTATTTCTGTAAGTTCATAGGATAAAAATAGTTAGCATGAGCCTTGATCCATATGATGGGGTATTTAACCTTAATCAAACTGGTCCTACTGCATCCGAGGAGAGAAGTGTATTGAAACACACATACATCAACTCAACAAACCTGCATTAACTGGTCATCTATGGATATAACTTGGCACTTTCTACAGTACATTCACGTTTTGCAATTGACCACATTTCTGTGGAAACATTAATACAATTAAAATAGTTAGCATGAGACTTGATCCACACCAGAGCTCACAATACAGTATCTCGTCTCATTGATAAATTTGCACCAGTCTTTGCAATACAATGTAACGTTCGCTAACTTTACCTAGCTAGGAAAACCATTCAAGGGTGGCGATAATTTTTATTTATTTTATTGATATTATTGTACACGGAGTTCTGTCAACAATGTTTTTGGCCACTTTTGGACGCATCAAATCAAATGTGTGCTTCCATTAGCCCACGCTAAATGAAAGGAAAACATAAAAGTTAACTCAATAACGTTAGCTTTTTAAAATCTGTGTATCTGTAGTTACTTACAAATTTGAAGGGACATCTGATATATGCCGTGGACAGAGAACAATCAGAATCGAGTATTTATCCAAGCCGTGGTATAGTGATATCAATGTTATTGGCCGTCTACAATTTCTGGTAAAACTGGACATTATGCGGCGGTAGAGTTCGACTGACAAAATGCGCATATGATGACCTCTGGCCGACGCTGAAAACGAACTCAACACAACATCGCCACAGCAGATTTGGACTGGATTTCCATTCATCAGGCCCATATGGGAGATGTGTATGTGGTACCCATTTAGCGCAAAAGAATGCAAGCGACCATCTGTGGAAAAAAAACATACCCGGATTCGCTCTGATTCTGTTGCTCTCCCTCGGTTTGATGGCCGTGATTTTTGTCGTACTTTCAATGTATCTTGATGCAAAACACGTTCTCTAATAAGTATTCGTATAAATGAACAAACTGCTAATCTGATGTTACTTCTTCCACTGTGTTAAATACAGCGCGTACTAAAGATTGAATCGCACATTACTGCCCTCTGCTGTGCCGGAGTGTGAAATTTGGATATCGGGAGCCTTACAACAGGGTTACTCGAATCTAGCCCACGAATCCATATTCAGTTCTAGTTTTCTTTTCTCTCCGGTAGGTAAATCCAACACCTTTAGCCCCACCCACTCATTATCTTCCCTACAAGTGCGGGACACACAGGTGTGGTCACCAGTGACAACGAGCTAGCTGTGCTCTCAGGTAAACACTGAACTTTATGTTAGCTAGCTGTTGTTCAATGTTGATAATACATGCATACTGTTTTAGAAGCACTATGCTCAGAGATATCTATACCTAGTATATAGATTACGAATGGAAACGCAGCATCTATGTCTCCATCTAAAGCCCGCCAACTAGATTATTTTGGTTCAATCAATAGGTTCGAAAGGTGGATTTAAAAATAAATAAAGCAAAAGATTTGAGGGGCTAGACATGACGTCCAGGCCCGCCCAACATCCAGCCACACCCCATCCCATGACCTGCAGTCAGGTATACTTGTCCATTTGGAGTCTAACTCCAGGTCACATCTAGATGTACAGTACATTTATGTGTAAGACAAATTAAAACTCAAACTGAAGGGGCAATTATAGAATAAGAGTGATTTTATGACTCTTGAGATTGATTGATTCATTTATTTAATTCATTTTTGAACAGTGATTATAAATACATCAGGACATAACGGTTTATTTGATAGGGACAGTATGATTTTCAACACGGATGTTAGTGCATGCACTATTTTGTACCAGATTCAGTTTCAGTTGTAGTCACTGGGCAGATCAGAAAAATGCAATGTTTAAATAAATAAATAAAAAATCTATAAGTAAAACAGAAAGTATCAATGTATGTATTTAAAAGGTAGAACACAACATTCAAACAAATAGTTAGTATTTTTAGAAATACTGATTTGTTAATCACTCCAAAATAAATGACAAAAGCTGCAAAATCCATGCTTGCACTGTACTGCCAGTGCTCAACATGTTTAATACTTTCAAATATGTCATCTTAGACCTTTCAGGCTATTTTTACGCCTTAAAAAGAGGGCAGCAAAGGCGATTTAGATTTTTAAAGAGTTTGCGATTAATTAGAATCACAAGCTGGGTACAAGCTGGTAGTTTGTCACCTGAATGAATTCTCTGGGGCCTACTTAAACTGCATCTAGATTAAAACACTTCCCACATTTATAGGGCTTTCCACACTTGATCACTTTTTTTTTGATGAGCATGAATTGTCTGCATATTAAACAACTTTTCACACTTGGTTATAAATTATCTGGTGTTTACATGCTGGGCACAGCTGAATGATGCGTAATAATTAAGGGCACGTGCTTTTCACCACCTCTATCAGGAACTTGCAGATTGGCACTTAATTGTATAATTGGTCATTTTCATTTGAGTGATTGCCATTAATTAATGAAAATGGAGTACCTTGAGGATCAGAAAGGAACTGCAGCTTCTTGAGAGGTGGTGAAAAATGCATGTCCTTAGTCATAGTTGTATTGTGGTTGACTGTAGTATAAACCAGGTGCGGTTCTGATTGTTCACCAAAATGTATTCAGTTGGGCTCAAGCAGAGATTGTCCATGTAAAAACACTTCCCACTGAAATATTAGTATAGTTTTTCCAAGAACGAGTCTGCTTGTTGTTTTGAACTTGTGTTGCTTTAAAACACTTCGCACACAGGTTACACAGTGTGCTCATTTAAAGGGGAATGCTCTCAGATTCATACAATTTGATACGTTTTCCCTGACCTTAAAACAATGTAATTAGGTTTTCTCTGAGGTTTCATAGCTGCTCCAGTAGCCACATCTTTGAGGTAGCACCAAGCACTGCTTGTGTAGGGCAGTTCACAGAACTATGCCCTGAAGTAACCCCAAAGAGTGTGAACTGTGTTTATGTTGCCAGCAGGGAGCCAACAGGCGAGAACAATGGTATTTCCCCAGATGTCTCACAACCCCCACACTGATCCTGCTGTCTCAGCAAAACAGGACACGGTGGGGGCTGTTCTCACATCACTGAGTTTAATGTGCTATACTGTAACTTAATCATTTACATGTACAGTATAATCACGTTTGGTGTTGCTGGAGAGCTGATGTCATGAGCAGTGGGCTGGTGTCATTGATGATGTGGTACGGGTGTGGCACACGCCACGTGACAAACCCTGAATGGGAACAGAACAGCCAGGAGACACGGAGTGGAGTTTGTCAGTCAACGGACCGGATTTTATTTATTTGTTTTTCTGTCTCTCCCCCCCCCAGACATGGGAGAGAGACAGTGGGAGTAGCAGGTTAACATATAACAAAGACCAACACAAACAGACACAAAATCTTCACCCTACTCGCCGCGAAGCTTTCGGGTAAAAACAACAAACGAAAATAAGTTAAAATAACCAAACTTACGGGACACCGCGCCCCTGGAACCTCCTCAGGCACACACATATCCAGTGACCTTTCAAGTGCTTCCCACCCATTCATACTGAGACACTCAAACTTTTCAGTTCGAGTTCTCTTACTCATTCATCCAGAGACACTCGCCACTCCCAGGGTGTGAGAGTTCTGGCAACCGGCTCTCAAGACACTCCACTCTTCCGGTGAGTTCTTGGGCTTGCTCAGACACTCTCCACTGTCGAGTGCGAGCTCTTTTTACTAAAACCGAGGGCGAGAGGCGGACCCTCTTCCAGGGCACCCTCCCGCTCCTCCATAATCACACCGAGGGAGAGAGGCGGACACCTAAAGCACACCCCCTCTCCCTCTTCCTCACTCACACAGGAAGCACTCTACTCAGTCACTTTCGACAAACGCACACAAAACTCCACAAACATTAAACATCCAACATTCAACATCAAACGTGCACGCGCACTCACACACACATCAAGACAAGACTGACTGATTCCCCACTCGCCCCACCTGCTCTTAAATAGGCTTAGTTTCTGCCTGGCTCAGGTGGGACTCGTGAGGCAATCACCCAATCACAATCACAACTCACATTCTCACCCAGACACCCAATCAGCCAATTGACTTCTATATAAATTGACTGATTGACACCAATTAAATAATTAAATAATAATTAAACCAATTAAGGCCTTTGGAGCTCCCTTCCGGGCGACAGTTCACTCTCACACCCTGGGAGAGTGCCAAACCTGCCCCCGGAAAGTCTCACTGCTCCAAAGGCCTCTACCACATGGAACAAGACAGGCAACCATGCCACTCCCATGTGGCCGAGACCGACGTCCTGCACAGGGTGGCACTTACTAAAGATCTCAGAACACTGTTCAAAAGTGAACGGTGCAAATGCAAATGATCTACAGTCAGCGGCCACCTGTGAAACTAATGTGGTGTGATGCGCATACAGAAACAGTTTTTCAGTGATTGTGTCCTTATTTGGTGTTTTATGGTTTCCTTTGATGTGTGGTGATAGAGGGGGGAAAGTGGCATACTTCGAGGAGATTTGTACTACGACCTCCTGCGCAACTTTCGCGTATAGCCGTTTTTGTATTCTTACGTTACGCAAATTCTGTTTGATGTTTTTCTGCAAGTCCGGCTAATAAACATTTTCATACCTCAGCATCTCTCATTAATCTAAACTGCAGTTACACGTTGTGGTTTTAAGATTAAAGTTAACACACACACATGCACTCCGTAGTCACACGCCTATACATTAGTGCCGTTGCAAGATACGCAACTGTAGCCTAGGCTTTACACAGGCCAAAGGCACGTCTGCATCTCATATAGAGATAGCAACATGTATAGAGCCACACTACGCGAGCCGAGAGACTATACTTCCCACACTGACTACCTTGTAGGGCGAGTTTCACCTGTATGAATTCTCAGGTGCGCCTTTAAACTACATGTTCGGCTAAAAAAACTCTCACACTGAGAACATTTGTAGAGCTTTTCACCTGTGTGAGTCATTTGGTGTTCTCTTAAACTGGATGTGCAGTTAAAACACTTCCCACACTGTGGGCATTCGTAGGGCGTCTTATCTGTATGAATTTTCAGGTGCACCTTTAAACTACTTGATCGGCTAAAACACTTCCCACATTGAGTACATTTATAGGGTGTCTCACCTGTATGAATTCTCAGATGTATTTTTAAACCGTATGATTGGCTGAAACACTTCCCACAGTGACTACATTTGTATGGCGTGTCACCTGTATGAATTCTCAAGTGACTCCTTAAATTACATGCTTGGTTAAAACACTTCCCACAGTGAATACATATGTAGGGCTTTTCACCTGTATGAATTGTAAGGTGGTTCTTTAAAGTATTGGCTTGGCTAAAACACTTCCCACACTGAGTACATTTGTAGGGCTTTTCACCTGTATGAGTTATTTGATGTTTTCTTAAACTGGATGCGCACTTAAAACACTTCCCACATTGAGTACATTTGTAGGGCTTTTCACTTGAATGAGTTATTTGATGTTTTCTTAAACTGGATGCGCACTTAAAACACTTCCCACATTTAATACATTTGTAGGGCTTTTCACCTGTATGAATTCTCAGGTGATTCTTTAAACTACTAGCTAAGCTAAAACACTTCCCACACTGAGTACATTTGTTGGGCTTTTCACCTGTATGAGACATTTGATGTTTTCTTAAACTGGATGTGTAATTAAAACACTTTCCACACTGAGTACACTTGTACGGCATTTCACCTGCATGGATTCTCAGGTGGTTCTTTAAATTCCAAGCTTGGCTAAAACCCTTCCCACACTGAGTACATTTGTTGGGCTTTTCACCTGTATGAGACATTTGATGTTTTCTTAAACCGGATATGTAATTAAAATACTTCCCACACTGAGTACACTTGTAGGGCAGTTCACCTGTATGAGTCATTTGATGTTTTCTTAAACTGGATGTGTACTTAAAACACTTTCCACACTGAGTACATTCTAAAGGTTTTTCAGCTGTATTAATTATCATGTGGTCATTTACATTTGATTGCTCATTGATATTCATGAGATCACTCACTAAACTTTCACTGGATTCACTCTTTTGGATTCTGAATTCACTAATGTGATCACATTTAATAGTGACACATTTCATATCCTGCAAGTCACTGTCCTGTTCAGCCTTAATGTAGCCTCCATCATCAGTCTCTGTTTTTATCTGGTCAGGATGCAGGTGGGGTACATATCTCAGCTCTGTACTGTCAAGGCTCTCTGTCTTAATAAGATCCCTAGTTTGGGTGGAGCCCAGATCAGTTTCTGTTTTGATCAGTGATGTGTGTGTGTGGTGCAGATCACTGACCCCGCTGTGTGCTGTAACACACTCTGGGTCCAGTGCATTGAGTCCTGGTGCAGCAGTCTCTGACTCTGCCATGTGGACAGACTCCAGTCCACTGAGTTCCTCTTCTGTCTAATCCTGTGCTGCTCAGTGAGCTCTGTGAGTGTTATCAGTGTCCAGTCTCAGACAGACTCCAGACAGACTCCTTTAAGCTGTGTAGAAGTGCAGCTCCTGCAGAGAAACAGGGGGTGGGGGGTGGCTGTTATGAAACATTGACACACACATGAATCAGTGATATAAACCTGCATTAACTGGCCATCTACTGATATAGCATGATTCATTATTCAACATCTACGGATTTATGTGGGGCGAATTGAGCCATATTCAAAAGAAAACCAAGAATTTAAAATTGTTCCATTACTGTACGTTCATAGGATAAAAATAGTTAGCATGATCCATAGAATATCACATTAAATTGATGGATTATAGGAATTCTACAGTACCTCCTCTCATTGATTAATTTATATCACATACATTTTCTTTATAATAAAATGTAACATTAGCTATCAAACCATATTTGCTCCCAAATCAAATGTCTGGTTCGAAAACACAGGACTAAATTAAGGGAAACGTTAAAGGAAAAGGAAATGTTAGTTTTTTAAATGTTTATCCGTAGAAATGTGATAAAACACTTGAGATATGCCGTGGATAGAGCACGGCTCTCACCCAATCAGAATTCAATATTTATCCAAACCATGGTATAGATATATTAATGCTATGGACTGTCTACAATCTCTGGTTAAACTGGAACACCTGTGGAAGAGCGGCAGTAGTTTGGCAGATCAATTTGATGACGTCTAGGCGATGCTGAAAAATAACTCCAACATTGCCTGACAGACTTGGGCTATATTTGTACATCAGGCCCATACGGGAGACGTAACATTATGTTATCGGGGTATCCAGCTTGTGCAAAAGAATACATGCGATCTGTTAAAAACACATAGGCTACCCGTATTCGCTGATTCTGTTACCCTCCCTTGGTTGTCCAATGATTTTTGGCACACGTTCAATGTATCAAGATGCAATTCCCTTTCTCTTTGACTTATTCTTATGAATTAGTACACAAACCAGAAGTTACTTATTCGATTGTGTTAAATGGCAACCTGTAAAGAATCTGAATCACACATTACTTCCCCCCCCTAAAAGTTGTGTGTTGGAAACCCCCCAACCCACTGTGTATGCTGATTTTTGTTACAGCCAATGTAAGTTTTCCTCCCCACTTAAACTTATTTTAACACAATGCACATTTGGCTAGAGTAATCAGCATTGTATATTTTAAAATCTGCAACGTTAAAATTCTCATGTTACAATTACGGATTAACTTTTTCATCTTCAACTCTCGCTTTATATTCGTACAAATCGCTGTTTAAAATGTGGTGGATGATTTATTTAAGTACACCCCTCAAACAACGTGAATCATAATACCCGTTATAATGTTCAGCAAGCAAAATGTTTTGCTATGGTTGCTATGGGGGTTATGCGCAACGGACTTCCGTGTTTTGCTAAACTTGGCGGGCCATTTCCGGTAGACGAGATAATGGCGTTGTTCTATACAAGATGTTTACAGGACGGGGGCTGGCGGATGGCCCAGCGGTCTAGTGCACCGCGCTTTGGAGCGGTGTGCGCTGCCCGTCAGAGACGCGGATTGAAACCCGCGTTTCTACCAGACCGGCCCTGGTCGTCAGCCCGATCGGAGGTGGCATTTGGCTGTCCGCCTCCGGGGAGGGGGAGGGAGGGGGAGGGAGGGGGAGGGAGACGAGTCCGCCGAGGAGAAGGTTAATGGAGTCCGTGGAAGATCTCCGTCTCGAAAGAAGGCGGGGAAATAGGTCCAGGAATACGAATCTCGTTCCCGGAGGACGGGCGGCGGACTCGTGAGGGTGGGGAATTGAAAATAAAATAGAGGGTATAATTGGCTACTAAATTGGGAGAAAAACGGGGGAAAAATCTGAAAAAAAAAAAAAAAAAAAGATGTTTACAGGACAAGGGGTTTAAGCTATACGCTTCCTCCTATATCCATGACTATGAGGGTACTAACGACTTCTTTTTTTTAAGTACCTGTGCCTGCTGTCGATTACCTAGCGTTAACAACATTTTTTTTAAGTAGGCCTACCTGTGCCTGCTGTCTATTACCTAGTGTTAGCTAGCTAGTACTAATTACATTTTTAAAGTACCTGTGCCTGCTGTCCACTACGTGGTTCTCTGTGGCTCAGTTGGTAGAGCACAGCGTTGGCAACGCTTAGATTGTGGGTTCAATCTCCACTGGGGCCATATATACTGAAAATGTATGCATTCACTACTGTAAGTCGCTTTGGATAAAAGCGTCTGCTAAATGGCGTATATTATTATATTATGCTGTCTATTACCTAGCGTTAGCGTTAGCTAGCTAGTACTAACAACATTTTTTAAGTACCTGTGCCTGTTGTCTATTACCTAGCGTTAGCTGGTCGGTTGCTCAATAACAGTTCGGCTACCTATGTAGATCTTTTTCACCAGTGTCAAACAGAGACAGGATGACTGCCGATGTTCGCACCAGGGCAGCCTGTCACAGGTCTATGTGAAAGAGCGAGAAGCCCCACAGCCTGAGAGTAGGGATGGTTAGCATAAGGTTGATCTGTTTGCGCTCACCATCAGTTCCAGTTCAAGAATGGTAACGCTATGTCAAACTTCTCAAGGTATAAAGGCTAATCTGGCAATACGATCAGGACCCTCTTGACTATCTAATCGTCATGATTTAAAAGGCACGACTTATACCAGCATTCCCATTTTGAGAAGTTTGATAAAGGCATCAGTCCAAAATAACAGCTGTTCAAGTTGTGTTGTTGGTTCGGTCTAATACATTTCAGCTGAAAAACGAGTATAAGCAAGGTTATTGGGGTAACGGTATTATAGTTTCTTGTAAATCATTGATTATCTAGTGGCATAATAGTATGTTATTCATCAGGTCTCTCAAAATAAAATTGATCACTATAATGTACAGTATTAACAACCCGTGCTATTGTTTTTATTTAATTATCACATTGACCTTGTTGACTGGCGGAAGTGAGTAAGCACGTCTTCCGGTTTGGTCACGTGATGCTCGACACATACCCTATTGCGCTCAACGTTGTGCACCGTTTCGCATTGACCTCACAGGCATGTTTGTTGAGCTTGCTGGGGCTTGTATCCCGTACATTCTGTCTATAGTGTATCCAGAGCAGCAAGTGACGTATTTAAGAATCGGTATCACACCGTATAGCCTCCCTATCAGTAACCATAGTGCTCTGCAACTATATATTTAAGTTTATAAAACAGTTTATGAAAAGTTTTTTTGCTGCTTAACACACCCCACTCAAAGCTAGGAGAGCTGTATGAAGCTAGCGTTCATAGGGACGCATCCGGTTTTCAAATTGGACGATTTTTTCAAAATAAAAGTGCAGGATGTATAAACCCGTATTTCATTTATTATTTTTCCCCCACCTGTATTAATTATTTTGTGGTCACTTAAATGAGTTTGCTTATTGAAATTCATGAGATCACTCACTACATTTTCACTGGATTCACACTTTATTTGATCATATTTAATAGTGATACATCTAATATCCTGCAATTCACTGTCCTGTTCAGCCTTAAAGCTTTATTACACTTTTTCTTTTCTTTTTTCTAAGCTCTTGTTATTGTTTTGGTTGTATGTTGACACCCTTGCACTAAGGCAAATTCCTTGTACATCGTACTTGGCCAATAAATAATTCTGATTCTGATTCTGATAAGGTAGCCTCCATCATCAGTCTGTTTTGATCTGGTCAGGATACAGGTGGGGTACATATCCCAGCTCTGTACTGTCAAGGCTCTCTGTCTTAATAAGATCCCAAATGTGGGTGGAGCCCAGAGCAGTTTCTGTTTATCAGTGATGTGTGTGTGGCGTATATCACTGACCCCACTGTGTGCTGTAACACACTCTGGCTCCAATTTGTTGAGTCCTGGTGCAGCAGTCTCTGACTCTGCCATGTGGACAGGCTCTTCCTATTGTCTGATCCTATGCTGCTCAGTGAGCTCAGGTAGTGTTGTCAATGTCTCATTTCAGACAAACTCCTGTCTGCATTGTACTGCTTCTCAAAGTTGTGCAAAGTGCAGCTCCTGCAGGGAACAGTGTAAGAGATTTAACCTTAATCAAACAGGACCTACTGCATCAGAGGAGAGAAGTCTTATTGACACACACACGCATCAATGCTATAAACCTGCATTCCATTCATTTTCATTTTTAATTTCTTTGGGCAAATTGGTCACTATTCAAACAAAAACAAAGAAATTTGGGTTTTTATATTACTCTACGTTAGTAAGATAACAATAGTTTAGCATGAGCCTTGATGTTATATGATGACTCACATGACATTGATGTATAATTATAAGGTATCTCGTCTCATTGTTTAATTTGCAATCTGTGTCTTTGCAATACAATGTGACGTTAACTAACGTTGCCTTTTTTTCTTTCTTTTTTTAATGTTTTGAAATGTCTTTTGAAATGTTTATCCGTAGTTACTTAGAAATGTGATATAGTATTTCAGATATGCCATGGAGAAAGCACGGTAAGTAGTGTTAAACAGAATGCATCTCCTGATAGGACCCTAAAAATACATTCATACCTGTTAACCTATGGTATGCCCGTATTAACAGTTGGAATGCGGCCATATGGGAGTAAAATACGTGAAATCGCACCCTGATGGTAAAGTAGGCTATAGGCTGCTTACAACAAATACATTCATTCAGTCATACATACAGTCATTGAACACTCTAGCTAATGTCTATACAGTTTTTGATTAATTTATGTTGGTTGTACGTTTTAAAATACGGGCAGCTCTTTTCGGGATTCACAAGTATGGAGATGCATCAATATACATGCTAACTAATTCTCATGTTAGCTATTTTACGAAATTCTGAAAGCTTCCCAACCATATGTTTGTGCATTGTAAAGCAATTACAAATAAAAATAGCAGCTCAAGTAGCTCCATATATTATTACATTTACACAGAATAAAAATACATACTCGAGTTACTTTTATTCGGCAAAACCTGGTTCTTACATGTGTTAATAAGTGTTGTTCCGGCGGCCATCTTACATCCGGGTCACTTTTGGGGTTACTGCCCAGCTTGAAGGGACATTGTCGGAAAGAAGTGTGTGCATTACCGCCCCAACTGTGCTGGAGTGTGAAAGTTGGCTATCGGAAACCCCACGTCAGTTTAGTATTACATGTGCAGGTTACAAAACAAGACACGCATAGGCTATTACGGATACATCGAGAGGATTCTGTGGCAGCACGTAAAGGTTCAGAAGTCAAGCGGGTTTAAAAAAAAAGCGAAACATAAGTACAAAATGTAGGCCTAAGCGCATTTAATTAGCTAGCTTAGCAAAGAGAATGTCCTTTCGCCCCACTTTGAGTGCTGGTAATGCAAGACGAAACTGAGACGGAGTAAGTGTTGTTAAAACACCGTTGACATGTTTTAAGGATGTGCTAGTCAGTAGCCAAGAAATGTAATCCATGAAATGTAAAGTCGGGCTGGTTGAAAAAGGCGCGAGACGCTAAGATATTTGCTGTGTTTGTAGTGAGCATTAAACGGGAGTTATCTTGTAGCCAAAGACAATTGAGTAACACGGTTAGAAAACTGCGCCGAACGTCCGTGCGATACAGGGGGCGCTGTCCTGCAGACCACAGCGTTCTGGCTGGAGCGGAGTGCGAATGGCGCACAACTCCAGGCTGAGTGGGGTTCGGTCAATCTTTGTCGCTCGGTTTGTTGTTTTCTTATTTTCTCCCAAAGCATTACTTTTTCACATAAGTATCTGGACAATGCCCCCCCTTCCTCGTCTGGTTCCTCCCAAGGTTTCTCAATATACCCTCAACCAAGGGAGTTTTTTCCTCGCCTGGGGGAAGAGGGAGGTGTTAGGCCTGGGTTCTCTTTTGTTAAGTGTTCTGTGACAATCTATTAGTAAAAAAAGTTCTATGCAAATAAATTTGGTTCGATTTTTGATACTGCCGGCTCAGCTACACAAAGGCAGTGTGACCCGCACACTCTGCACAGTGTTCAGATGTTGCAGAATCTCCAGTATTTCAGTAACTTTCTGTGTATTTACTGTGCTAACCTCCTCCCCCCCCCAACCCACAGGGGCTCAGGGTGTGGTTGGTGGCCTTCCTGGAGACCGACGTCCATGTCTCTGCTGAAGAGCACCGAGGCCAAGATCCTGGCCTGTGAGTTCAAACGGCCTCCCAACTGCATAGTTCCACAGAATGTCTGCGCTCTCGCCGTTTTTGTTTTCAGTCTTTCGTGAATACATGCATGTCATGCTTTGTTTCCTATTAAGTGTAGTGCTTGTTCACATCGGGGATGTGCTGTTTGGGTCAATTTGATGCTCTGGCGTTCTACGGCTTCCAAAGATTGACTATTCTTACAATTGAGCCCCTCTTACCCTTAGGGAATTCTTTCTGTGGAAGTAATGAGTAAGTAATGCCTGCTAAAGAGATCTGCAATTTATCACGGTTTCTGACCGGAAAATGAATAGCAGATTATGAATGATCTCTTAGAGTTTAAACTGGCTCTCGATTATTAATGTTGATGAGAGCTAACAAGACTTCTTTCTGTTCATTAAATACTGATTAAAGTAATCAATTAGTCATCTCATGGAGATGTGAATTGCTGAATATTTTGCTGACATCTCCAAGTATACATTTCTGGTATGTATTAATGGTTTAGTTTCTAAGTGTGTGTATGAAGGGGGGGTAAGTGTAGGGCCAGGTTACAGTGTTTGTCTCTCTGTAGGAGGTATGTATAGGGCCAGGTTACAGCATTTGTGTCTCTGTAGGAGGTAAGTATAGGGCCAGTGTTACGGATAGAAATAAACCTGCGTTGTAATAACCAGGCGTGCAATATCGGACGTAGCACTAAGCCACTTAATCAATAACCACAACCCATAAGGAGTACCAGTGAAACAGTGGTATAGAAAAATTCAACATATTTATTAATATGTGTACATTTAATGATTGTTCTCTCCATCTATAACATGAAAGTCCTTTAAAAGACAGAAGCAGGTTGCAAGGTCTCACCGGGCAGCCAGCTAGCGGTTCCAGACCCTCGAAGATGACAGGGGGAGTCTTCTCCTCGGAGTTCCCAAAATGTATTACAAATCGCAATAATAATTCATTAGCAGCTAGGCGGTCAATCAGAGTAACGCATTCACCAAGCTGTAATTAACAATGTCGTAAAAGGAACTGATGGCATTCAGGTGTCCCGCATCTTTTTTTAAAGTCTCCTCAGTGATGTAGCCAAGCGATGTCCAGCCGCATCTTCTCTCGTCACGTTGCTTGGAGGGTTCCCCTGGAAACCATGTGCGTCCTCAAGCAGCTCCCAGCAGGGCAGTGACGTCATCTCCACCTAAAGGGGAGAAATTCAGGGAAACACAGCAGCACGCAAATCCAAAAGGAAACACGAAGTAGTGCTAATACAAAGCAAAGGGACGTAACAGCCAGGTTACAGTGTTTGTGTCTGTAAGGTAGGTGTAGGGCCAGGTTACAGTGTTTGTGTCTCTTTCAGGTATCCAGAATGACATTTGGGCTCGCTTTGTCACCCTGCCCACCCAAGACAGGATATGGACCCTCACCGTCACCAACAGAAACCTCCAAAAAGCACATGAAAAGGGTAAATATCCCCTCCTCCTATCCCTATGTCTCTGTCCCTTCCTCTTTCCCTTCCCTACTCTCTATTCCTTCCCCCTTTTCCCCTTCCTGTGCCTAGCCACCCCTCTCTCTGTCTGTCTCTCTCCCCCCTCCATCCTTTCCTCTCTCTGTCTCTCTCCCCCTTCTCTGTCTCTAAATGCGTATACGCCTATAGCATGCTGTATGTTGAATCAGGGAATGGAGACCTGTTAATGGACCAGCATGGCTCTCTCTCTCTCTCTCTCTCTCTCTCTCTCTCTCATTGATCACATCAATCTCGCATCTTTCTCTGGGCACAGTGTGTTACTGTGAGACTGTATATTCTTCCCGGATACTGTTAGAGCTCACCCCCCTCCCTATGTGCAGTGCAATGTTAACACATTGTAGCATTCAGTCATTCAGTGTGTATATACTGTATTAACCCCAACTCTGTCGTGTTAATGTACTGTAGTGTCCAGTCAGTGTGACATACTGTATTAACCCTCTCTCTCCCAGTGCAGTTGTTTGACCTGTATTAGCCCCTCTCTAGCATAATGCATGCCATTTAGCTGACACCTTTATCCAATGTGACTTACAGTAGTGAATGCATAAATGTTTTCAATATACAGTACCAGTCAAAAGTTTGAGTACACCTTCCATCTGGACTACGGCTAAGCGGGCACTCCTTCATTCTTGAGCAAGATAACGACCCGAAACACACCTTGAAGTTGTGCAAGAACTATCTGGTGAAGGGGGAACATGAAGGACAACTCAAACTAAGGACCTGGCCTGCCCAATGTCCAGACCTCAATCTCATAGAACTTGTATGGGATGAACTGGACAGAACAGTCAAAGCAAAGCAACCCACAAGTGCCTCTGGGAATTGCTGCAGGAGAGCTGGGAAGACATGTCGGGTAATTTCCTGCTGAAACGTATTAACCGAATGGCCCGTGTTTGTGAGGTTGTTATCACAGCAAAGGGTGGCTATTTTGAGGAATCCAAGATTCAATTTTCAATTCAATTTATTGAACATTGCTTTGATGTTCCTTTTGTTTATCGTTACATGTTACACATGTTACATATCGTTACATCGATATTCAATTGAATACACTACAAAGACAAGATATTTAATGTTCAAACTGATAAACGTTATTGTTTTTTTGCAAATATTCACTCATTTTGAATTTGATGCCTGCAACATGTTCCACAAAAGCTGGGACAGGGGCATGTTTACCACTGTGTTACATCACCTTTCCTTTTAACAACACTCAGTAAGCGTTTGGGAACTGAGGACACTAATTGTTGAAGTTTTGTAGGCTGAATTTGTTCCCATTCTTGCTCGATGTACAACTTCAGTTGCTCAACAGTCCGGGGTCTCCGTTGTCGTATTTTGCCCTTCATAATGCACCACACATTTTCAATGGGAGACAGGTCTGGACTGCAGGCAGGCCAGTCTAGTACCCGCACACGTTTACTATGAAGCCACGCTGTTGTAACACGTGCAGAACGTGGCTTGGCATTGTCTTGCTGAAATAAGCAGGGACGTCCCTGAAAAAGACGTCGCTTGGATGGCAGCATATGTTGCTCCAAAACCTGTATGTACCTTTCAGCATTAATGGTGCCTTCACAGATGTACAAGTTACCCATGCCATGGGCACTAACACACCCCCATATCATCACAGATGCTGGCTTTTGAACTTTGCGCTGATAACAATCTGGATGGTCCTTTTCCTCTTTAGCCCGGAGGACACGACGTCCATGATTTCCAAAAACCATTTAAAATGTGGACTCGTCAGACCACAGCACACTTTTCCACTTTGCGTCAGTCCATCGCAGATGAGCTCGGGACCAGAGAAGCCGGCTGCGTTTCTGGGTGTTGTTGATATATGGCTTTCGCTTTGCATGGTAGAGTTTTAACTTGCATTTGTAGATGTAGCGACAAACTGTGTTAACTGACAATGGTTTTCTGAAGTGTTCCCGAGCCCACGTGGTAATATCCTTTACAGAATGATGTCGGTTTTTAATGCAGTGCCGCCTGAGGGATCGAAGGTCACGGGCATTCTATGTTGGTTTTCAGCCTTGCCGCTTATGTGCAGAGATTTCTCCGGATTCTCTGAATCTTTTGATGATATTATAGACTGTAGATGGTGAAATCCCTAAATTCCTTGCAATTGTACGTTGAGAAACGTTGTTCTTCAACTGTTGGACTATTTGCCCACACAGTTGTTCACAAAGTGGTGAACCTCGCCCCATCCTTGCTTGTGAACGACTGAGCCTTTCGGGGATGCTCCTTTCATACCCAATCATGACACTCACCTGTTTCCAATTAACCTGTTCCAAACGGGTGTTTTTTGAGCATTCCTCAACTTTCCCAGTCTTTTGTTGCCTCTGTCCCAATTGTTTTGAAATGTGTTGTTGGCATCAAATTCAGAATAAGCATATATTTACTAAAATCAATTAAGTTGATAAGGTAAAACATTAAATATATTGTCTTTGTACTGTTTTCAATTGAAAATATGTCAAAAAAGGATTAGCTAATTATCACATTATGTTTTATTTACGTTTTATACAATGATCCCAACTTCTTTGGAATTGGGGTTTGTATTTAAAGAAACGTATATGTCAATTATGAGATAAACCTAGTTTCCAGCAGGTGTACTCAAACTTTTGACTGGTACTGTATGTGGTTCCAATGGGAATTGAACCCACAACCTACACTACCGGTCAAACGTTTTAGAACACCTCAATTTTTCCAGTTTTTATTGAAATTTACGCAGTTTAATGTTTCAATGTACTCTGAAATTAAAGCATAGAACAAATAAACAATTGGAGATAAAAAAAGAAATCATGGAATCATTTTGTTTAACAAAAGTTAATCAAAATGTTTGCCTTATCAAAGTAGCCACCTTTTGCAGATAGAACAGCCAAACACACTTGTAGCATTCTTTCTACAATGGAAATCAAATATTGTTCAGAAAGTTCTTCCCAACACTGTTGCAGCAGTCTCTGACTGCCATGTGGACAGGCTCTTCCTCTTGTCTGATCCTATGCTGCTCAGTGAGCTCAGGTAGTGTTGTCAATGTCTCATTTCAGACAAACTCCTGTCTGCATTGTACTGCTTCTCAAAGTTGTGCAGAAGTGCAGCTCCTGCAGGGAACAGTGTAAGAGATGTAACCTTAATCAAACAGGACCTACTGCATCAGAGGAGAGAAGTCTTATTGACACACACATGCATCAATGCTATAAACCTGCATTCCATTCAGTTGTTAGTATTTTTTATTTTTTATTTCTTTGGGCAAATTGGTCACTATTCAAACAAAAACAAAGAAATTATATTACTCTACGTTCGTAAGATAACAATAGTTTAGCATGACTCTTGATGTTATATGATGACTCACATGACATTGATGCATAATTATAAGGTATCTCGTCTCATTGTTTAATTTGCAATCTGTGTCTTTGCAATACAATGTGACGTTAACTAACGTTGCCTTTCTTTTTCTTTAAAAAAAAAAAAATGTTTTGAAATGTTTATCCGTAGTTACTTAGAAATGTGATATAGTATTTCGGATATGCCATGGAGAAAGCACGGTAAGTAGTGTTAAACAGAATGCATCTCCTCATAGGACCCTAAAAATACATTCATACCTGTTAACCTATGGTATGCCTGTATTAACAGTTGGAATGCGGCCATATGGGAGTAAAATACGTGAAATCGCACCCTGATGGTAAAGTAGGCTATAGGCTGCTTACAACAAATACATTCATTCAGTCATACATACAGTCATTGAACACTCTAGCTAATGTCTATACAGTTTTTGATTAATTTATGTTGGTTGTACGTTTTAAAATACGGGCAGCTCTTTTAGGGATTCACAAGTATGGAGATGCATCAATATACATGCTAACTAGATACCTATTCTCATGTTAGCTATTTTACGAAATTCTGAAAGCTTCCCAACCATGTGTTTGTGCATTGTAAAGCAATTACAAATAAAAATAGCAGCTCAAGTAGCTCCATATAGTATTACATTTACACAGAATAAAAATACATATTCGAGTTACTTTTATTCGGCAAAACCTGGTTCTTACATGTGTTAATAAGTGTTGTTCCGGCGGCCATCTTACATCCGGGTCACTTTTGGGGTTACTGCCCAGCTTGAAGGGACATTGTCGGAAAGAAGTGTGTGCATTACCGCCCCAACTGTGCTGGAGTGTGAAAGTTGGCTATCGGAAACCCCACGTCAGTTTAGTATTACATGTGCAGCTACAATGGAAATCAAATATTGTTCAGAAAGTTCTTCCCAACACTGTTGCAGAAGTTCCCACAAATGTGTTGACTTGTAAGTTGCTTTGCTTTCACCCTTCTGTCCAGTTCATCCCAAACCAGCTCGATGGGGTTTAAGTCTGGAGACTGTGCTGGCCATTTCATGATTTGAAGCCTACCATCTTGTTCTTTTCTTCTAAGGTAGTTCTGACATAGCCTGGAGGTATGTTTTGGGTCATTATCTTGCTGTAGGATGAACCCCTGACCAACTAGGCGTAGACTAGAGGGTATTGCATGGCGCTAAAAATGCTGTGGTAGCCCTTTTGGTTCAGGGTGCCAGTCACTCTGTGCAAGTCGCGACTCTGCAAAAGTGCCCCAGACCATCACGCTTCCCCCTCCATCTTTGACAGTTGGTGTCACACACTGAGGAACCATCCTTTTGCCTACCCGACAGGGCACAAAAATCCTGTGTGATGAACTGAAGATTTTGATTCATCAGTCCATAAGACCTTCCAGTCTTCAGTAGTCCACTGGCGGTGCTTCATGGCCCAGGCAAGCCTTTTTTTCTTATTTTACCATCTTAACAATGGCTTTCTTACTGCCACTCGACCTATCAAACCTGCAGCTCAAAGTCTTCTCTTCACAATTTAAACTGAAACTTCCTTACTTCGACCAGTGTTAAGCTGTGCTTGAAGCTGTTGTCCTATGAGCCGCCTATCACGCAAGTTGTTGACTCTCAGAAACTTGTCTTTTGATTTTGTTGTGGCTTTGGTCTACCAGACCCCTTCCTGTCAGAGTTTCCTCCAGTTTCCAAGTGCCTTGGTGTTGGATGCTTTGATGGTGTAGGAAACTGTACTCACTGGCCTTCTTTGCAATTTCTCTATAGGAAAGACCTACACCAGGGGTCACTAACAGGCGGACCGCGGTCCGGGTCCGGACCCAGAAGCCGTCCTATCCGGACCGCGTCCAAAAACCGATAAATTATTGAGAATTACTACATTTTGACGGAGCATTTCAATTTTAACCGGCGCAGCTTTTCTAGCATTTACGGTACTGGTTTATCATTGCACCAGGCGCAAAATTTAAGAAAACTTTAAAAAACAACCTTTTTTGCACCACGGACCGGTTCCGAGGGGCGCATTATTTCCTCGCGCCCCCCCCCCCGTCGACAGAAAATGGGGCGCCGTTACGTTCCTCGCACAACCGGACCTTGGCTTGAGGCCCTTTTATCTAACTGGACCTCTTTGAATTTTACTTGAAGCCCCCTGACCTACACTTTTAAGGGTTATAATGGTCTGTCTGTCTTCCTTTGTTAATTGCCTCTTTCTCGCCATTATGATAGCAATATACTACTTCCTGCAGTGCAGTATTGTCCAAATAATGCTTCAGAGGGTGTAGTAGCACAGTCTGTTCCAACACTGCTTTTATACATACAGAGGGTTTGTAAGTAATCAACAAAAGTTGGGACACCTGTAGGAATTGTTTGCATCAACTTTCAAGGCTTAATTTACTTCCATTGCTGCAGAACAGCTGTAAGTTGTTAACCCATTACTTGTTCCCTGAACATTTTTAATAACTCAGAAATTTACATAATTTTTCAGTTTTTGGTAACCTAAATGTTTTTTTTGTTTGTTTTTTTAACCTCTGGCAGTTTACTGCATACCTTTGTACCATTTCAGGTTATTCACTGGACTTGAACTGCTTAAATTTCAGTAAAAAATGGAAAAATGGGGGTGTTCTAAAACTTTTGACCGGTAGTGTAAGCGTTGGCAGTGCCATGCTTTACGTACTGAGCCACACAGAACCACATGCAGTATTAAACAGTATTTGACCTGTATTAAACCCCTCTCTCCTAGTGCAGTGTTATTTGACCTATATTAACCCCTCTCCATGCCTTGTGCCTCCCTTTCATAGTGCCCCAGACCCCTCTGGTAATGGTGCATGGGTTCGGGGGTGGGGTGGGGCTGTGGGTGCGGAACCTGGACCCCCTCAGCCGCTCCCGGCCCCTCCTGGCCTTCGACCTGCTGGGCTTCGGGCGGAGTTCCCGGCCCCGTTTCCCCTCCGACCCCGCCCAGGCCGAAGAGCGCTTCCTGAACTCCATCGAGCAGTGGAGGCAAGCCCTGGGCCTGGAGCGCATGATTCTATTGGGCCACAGCTTGGGCGGTTACCTAGCAACGTCCTACGCCATCCAGCACCCCGAGAGGGTCAGCCACCTCATCCTCGTGGATCCCTGGGGTTTCCCTGAGCAACCCCAGCCCCCGGACGAGGGGTCAGGAGGTCAGGGGTCAGAGGTTCAGAGGTCAGCCCCTCCCCGCTGGGCAAAGGCACTGGCCTCTGTGGTCACCATGTTCAACCCCCTGGCGGTCATCCGAGCGGCTGGGCCCTGGGGTGAGAGAGACAAAAGAAGCGATTGACTGGGGTGGGAAAGGAGGAGGATGGAGGAAGTGCTTTTCAGACAGTTGGGGTGGGTTATGGGATGGTTGTGTCATTGTATCAAGGGAGCAAGTTTCATTTCAACAGTTCAGGGGACACTGTGTTCAATGCTCAGTTATGTTGCTTGGATACATCAGTTTGCCTGTAGCGTGCTAGCTAGGTAGCAAACTAGCTCGCCAGTTAGATTGCCAGCTAGCTTGCTATATATCTGGCCAAGCTTGCATTCCTTCTGTTATATATCCCATCATCCTGTTGGCCTTTTCTTTTTTTACTGCTGTGACCATAACTCTTTACGGTGCAGACAAAAGTGCATGACTTTTTTGGAACGGAACAATTTAACGCTCTCTCAACAAACTGTCTCACTGTGTATCTTATTCTTCTACTCCTTTTCCCCTCCTCCCTCCTTACCTACTTCTTGCCCTCTGTTTCCTCCTCCTCTTCCTTCCTCCCCTTCCTCTCTCTCTCTCTCTCTCTCTCTCTCTCTCCCTCCCTCTCTCTGTAGGTCCAGGGTTGGTGAACAGATTCCGTCCAGACTTTAAGAGGAAGTTTGAGGACCTGTTTGATGATAACACCATGACACAATACCTCTACCACTGTAACGCACAATGCCCCAGGTGCATTATCACTGTAGCACACAAAGCCCCAGGTACACATCCTATCTTCCTCTCCCTTGTCAGAGTCTCTGGGCTAATCTCTTTCTCTCCCCCTCTCTCCCCCTCTCTCCTCTCTCTGTCTCTCTCTGTCTCTCTCTGTCTCTCTCTGTCTCTCTGTCTCTCTGTCTCTCTGTCTCTCTCTCTCTCTCTCTCTCTCTCTCTCTCTCTGTCTCTCTCTGTCTCTCTGTCTCTCTCTCTCTGTCTCTCTGTCTCTCTGTCTCTCTCTCTCTGTCTCTCTGTCTCTCTCTCTCTCTCTCTCTCTCTCTCTCTCTCTCTCTCTCTCTCTCTCTCAGTGGGGAGGTGGGGTTCAGGGCGATGTCGGAGTCGTTAGGCTGGGCTAAGAGGCCGATGCTGCAGCGGGTGCACCTTCTGCCCCCCTCCCTCCCTGTGACCCTGCTGTACGGGGCACGCTCCTGGGTGGACAGCTCCACGGGGCTCCGGGTGGGCCAGCTCCGCCCCCAGGGCTGCACCAGTGTTGTGGTGAGGATCTGGGCATGGCGGGGTGGTGGCGGGGCCAGGGTGTGACAGCTTCACTCCTGGTAAGGATCCACTATGCTGGTTCTTGGGGAGTAGGGTGGATAAGGACAGGGCTGGGGAGGATGGGGCCTGATTAATACATGAAAGACAGACAAAGAGGCATATAGATACATAAACAGCTATAGTCTGATTTCTTTCTTTCTCACCTTCTTTCCATTCCCCTAATCCCGTCTTCCTCTTTCTCTCTCCCTCCGTCTCTCAGATTGTAGAAGGAGCATCTCACCATATCTATGCTGATCAGCCTAAGGAGTTTAACAGAGTGGTGCAGAATATATGTGACAGCGTGGACTGAGTGTGTGCATGTACCACTGATCTATATTAATGAACAGGAGTGGCTTGTCAATTGTAGCAATAAGGTGTATTTGAGGCTCCGCCCATGTGAGTGTGAAACATTATGCTTTAGAGCAGGGGTATTCAAATCCAGGCCTCGAGGTCCGCAGTGTCTGGAGGTATTTGCTCCAACCACGCACTACACTACCTGATTTCACTAATTAGCTCGCTTCCTGGACCAAGGAGGTAAACGAATTATTCGAAATAAGGTGGTGTAGTGCGTGGTTGAAGCAAATACCTGCAGACACTGTGGACCTCGAGGCCTGGATTTGAATACCCCTGCTTTAGAGAGTACTCCTATTCTAAGGTGTGCAAGCACAGTATAAACCCAGATATCACCCATTAACCAGCTGGCAGTCCTGGCTACCAAGCAAACAGGGGCATTGCAGGGTTAGGGTAGGGCAGGGTGGGGTTAGGGCGGGGCTGGGTGGGTTTCGTTTGGGGTGGGGGGACAGGGGGGCAGTTTGGGCGAGCAGGGTTGGGGCAGGGCTGGACATGCTTGCTTGCTAAACTGCCAGCTCATATTTTAAAAATGTAAAAATGAATGTACACACAGCCCTACATATTGTATGCCTTTTTGTTTTGGTACTCATAGTGTGTCTGCTGAAGGAGAATGTGCAGCTGTGTGTTTCTGGGGTTTTGCAATGTCTCTGCCTGATGCACAAACAGACGCTAATGCACACGCACACATACGTACACACAAAACGATCACTTGGTGCCTATTCGAAGATTCTAAGATTGCAGTCAGCGTAGGGACTCTGGCCTGGCCTTCACTCTGCCCTCAGCTGTGGGCTGAGCTCACAGAGGCCATGTTCAAAGCCACACCTGCAAACAACATACACACATCCACATGCATGCACACCCACACACACACACACACATGCACACATACACACATGCATGACACACATCCATCACCCATATACAAACATTCATGACCCACATACACACATTCATCACCCTGATACACACATCCATCATCCCACATACATCCATCAGTACTGACCATCACGCTAGAGGTCAAACTGAAGCGTAAAACACACTTGTAGCCTATAATATCACCGCCTGTAGTGTACACATGCACACACACACACCGGCATACACACAAACACACGCAGACACAAACACACACACACACACACACATACTTATACACCTACACAAACACACGCACACATACTTATACACGCACAAACATCAGTAACAGCTGCTCAGAAATGCTACCTCATGGGGGAGCACTACAGCCCAGGAATTAAGAAGGAGGTGAAAAAAGAGATTTGATGTGAAATCACAGAGCTTCAGTCTGAGCACTGAGATGGGGGGAGGAGAGAGTGGTATTTAAAAAAATCATGGCAAACCGTCATGCTAATGTCTCCCAAGGGGCAGTACTGTCCAGGCCCAGCATTATGGTGTCAGCAGCCAAATATTTGTTATATTACTAATTTTATCAATAAAATACTGCTTAAACCATAGTTAAAGTTAGTGTTTGTGAGTGTTTCCTTTTTTTAAAACCTTTTCTGAGGAAACTTGAGGAAGGGAAACTTGCCAAAAACATTTCAATGTTTTGAAGACTAGACAAATAAAATTGAAGAAACGCAAATTATTTCTGCAGGGAATGATAACCAACACTGCATTGTTTTTAAAAAGGGGCATCAGTTTTATATTATCCAACGCAACGTACACCGTTCATAGCACAACGTCTACTGTGTGACGTCTACACTTACCCTAAGACCAGTCTGGTCTCGTGCCCCATTGCGTAACTGTGGTCAGACTTAAACCTGTCGACGCGAAGAGATCAACGATTTTATAACTGATGATATTCACGTACAGGGGACTCCCAGCCTAAATGCACCCGCCCGCAAATAGATAAATCACTTTGTCTGAGTCTTCGTTTCAACCCCGCCCCTCTCTCACCCACTGGCACTCATCGCATGGGATGGAGAAATTGAATAACGTCAGATAATACCTATATTCAATAGCAGTAGCAATAGGTAAATCAATACATAAAATCAATGCCTGTTATGACAACAGCATTGCTTTGTTTTCACGTGCTGCTGTCTTCTGTGTAATTACGTAACATCACAGATAAAGACATTACAGTGCTGGGTGGGGTAGCAGATTATTCTGGCTTTTTTGTACCGGAGAGGCATGTAATTATCTGCTTACTGATCCCAACGATCATTCTCTTAACTAAAGCAATTTTTCTTCCCTGCCTGTGTCTGAGATTAGCATCTGCGTGTGAAGCGTCTGCGTGTGAAAGCGTTGGAGAGGTGACCACCCCCATGCCTCCTGCCTGAGACGGTGGGCGTCCCCATGTGCCGTTCGGTATCTGTCTGTTTCTATACGCAGGGCGGAGTGGAACAGTGGAATGAAAATTGTATTATTTTGAACACCTTGATGCTTATGTGTTGTAAACAGAGCTGGGGTCAATTCCATTTCAGTTCAGCCAGTTACAAGTCAGAATGGAACATGGAACATTTTGGCCATTTGGCCATTCACAAATTGAATTTGAATTTCAATTAATTTCCTGAATTTAAATGTAACCCCCCACTCTGTTTCCAACACTGTAGCATCAAAGTATTCAAAATGCAAAAACACTATCATTGTATGAATGCATAAGCCATACAACTTTCGATTTGTATGAATGCGTTGATGCCATGTTTAAAACGCCAGTGTTTCGTATTTTGTATAAGAGCCTTGTTGCTATGTTGACTCACCTGTGTGAGTGACTGCAATTTATTCATTATTTCTTACACTGTTAGTAAAATCACTGCAATTCGAATTCCTCGTAGAATCACTAGGTCAGACTAGCTGTAGTCCATTGTAAAACACTCAGTTATGTTGATTATGGACCTTCTTTAAGGCTCAGTGACTTAAGAACCCCATAACATTGGCTACAATTTTCTTACCTCTACCTAGGCGTTTGGGAGTCATGTCGGAGGCAGTAAAAAGGACACTGTCACTTCTCAACATGGGCCTGTCTGACCTGCCCATCAATATGACACTTTTAACATGAAAAATATTATTATTATTACTACTGTTGCTGTCATGATGAGAGTCAGTGATTGGATGACCAGGAATCTGCTGAGGTGCTACAATTGGCTACTGCCATCAGTAACTATTATTGTATGTCATGTCATTGATTGATCTTAACTGCTACCTTCAAGGATGTGACACTAATTCTCTCCCTAATGCCCTCAATCAGGCTCTTGTCTTTCAGATTAAAAGCGTCAGAGAGGAGGAATGTTCCTGGGTAGTGTGTGTGTGTGAGAGAGAGAGAGAGAGAGAGAATACGTTCTTTGTGCGTATTAAATTCTGTTTGTGACTGTGTAGATGCTTGTGTATTCATGTGTGTCGTTTGAGTCATGTGAGTGACTGTGTATGTCAGTGTATGTGCTTTGTGCGTGGGAATGCGTAGTTTGTGTATGTTTGTTTCTATGTGTGAGTGACTCTGGGTGTGTGTTCATGTCTCTGTGGGTGCATACATACTCATGACTGGCTGTGACTGTGTGTTGTAATCAGTAAACAAATCACAAAGTGCTGCCAGTCTAACAGGATGAACATTTATTCACATGTATATAACAATGCAAATAAAAAATAGCACAAGATAAATAATGATCCAGTTAATTTCCTTAGTCATTGCAATGCACACAGGGATGCAGTTCGTGTTGGTACACTCATAACAGCACGTGTGCCTCCCACAGAGGGTGGTGTCACCTCTCTGGAGTAAGGCTGTGATTGGCTATTCTGAGGGTTCCTTACGCAGACCTCACTGGATACACTGCGGTTGGTGTTGTGATACATCACACACCCTGGGACGGACAGACTGTCAATCAGACTAATTTCCTAGTTGTTCAGTGGAGTTTGGACTATGCACTAGAACAGCAGAAACTCCTGTTACCGACCGGAACCTCCGGTACTTAAGGAGAGAGGACGGAGGGAACGCAGGCGCTGAGTATCTGGTGAGTCTATAGAATTTGTGGTAGTATGTACTCTCGTGCATACCGGAGTATACAATGCAAGTATGCGTGTTCGCCTTACCAAAAAAAGTGTTTACATTTGGAATGTACCTTCACGCCATCACCTTGCCATGAACCTAAACCTGTGTGTATATTGACCACATTTATCAAACCTGAAGTATTTCAAAAGAGATCAATACAAGTAAGATTTATTGTCAGGTATGTTGAGAAAACAAAATACTTGTTGACCAATAACATCTGTGCAAAATAAACAATAAACAATCATTTCTTCTTTGTCAGAATATGTATAAGTAGCATCACACAGCAAAGACTTCTGGGAACAGCAAGTACAGATACAATAATTGTTCTATGCGTACAAGTTCTGGAACAGTGTTTGATACACCAGCCAAGAACCTCCGTTCTAAGCATTCAGGGTAGTAGGCAAGTATGCATGCCAGTGTGCCTGTGAGACAGCCTAGACTCCAATGGGTCCATGATGTCCGACGTTCCCTCTGGAAACAAGAGCCCAGGGAACTGTAGTCCAAAACTGTCCCTAACATGTGTTGCTCACTAATACTGTATATCATCCATACAAATTAACATGTTCAACGATGAATGATTCATTCTTCCTGTCAAAAAACTTTTGTTTGCAAACAATGACCACCAATGTACTCAGCTATGAAATGAAGCACCCTTCACTCAAACTGTATACTTTGGGAATTCTACATGAAAATGGATGCAAAATGAAAAAGTTTATATGGTACAGCACCAAAAAAAACACAATAATAATGCTAATAATCATTTCAGTCATCTTAGCGTCATAACCCTCAAGACAATGAAGGTATAAAAGTAGATCATTCAGCAACTATTGGATTCACATATTGTACAGAATCACAGTAAGTCCATTTGGACAGTACCATTTGCAGTGGAGGGAGACAGTGGACAGCAGTGTATTAAGGCCCCTCCATGAGACACGTAGCACAGGGCTGGGATCGGTTTAGTGCAGCCTGCAGTTACTGGTCATTTGGGATAAAGCCCAGTCACCTGATCCCAGTACAGCTATTGTAGTCCTAGTCCTTCATAGCATAGATAAGGAAACAGGTGGAGGTCGTCACAGGGGCATTCAGACAGAGATTGGGACTAGCCCGAACAAATGGACAGACGGCTCAGTTTTCCCGCACCATGATGTTGGCAACACCATGGACCTGTGTGAGCTGCTCGCAGTCGAGGGAGGCCAGCAGCTTCCTCTGCCCAGGCAGGGAGGGTATGAAGTGCTCCGTTACATTAACCGAGGCGTGGCTTCCCACATCACTGAGAGAGAGAAAGGGGCGAGGTTAGAACACTACTGTACATTAACACTGCAGAGAAAGAGGATTAATACAGTATATACACACTGACTGACTTGACACTACTGTACATTAATACTGCAGAGAGAGACGATTAATACAGTATATACACACTGACTGACTGGACACTACTGTACATTAACACTGCAGAGAGAGAGGATTAATACAGTATATACACACTGACTGACTGGACACTACTGTACATTAACACTGTAGAGAGAGGGGCGAGGTTAGAACACTACAGTACATTAACACTGCAGAGAGAGAGGATTAATACAGTATATACACACTGACTGACTGGACACTACAGTACATTAACACAGAGAGAGAGGGGGTATGTAAGGAATTTAGCGCAGGCAGACATGCTCACCCCAGGAGGATCTCCCTGACACTCTGGAGACCCAGCCCCTCCACCCGGACCACCACGGCCTTCAGCATGCATGGCAGGGGGTTGGTGAAGGAGATCTTGGCCACCATCTCTTTACCCACCACAGCTTCCCCTACAGGCTGGGAGGATGAAGTACAGGTGACATGTAACTCCTCCACTCAGTTATGGCACTGCTCCACTAGGGGCGCATTTGTCCACATAAGGAAATTGATTCTGATTGTGTAAGGAAAAATTGTCCTGTTTGTGTAATGTTGAAATGCTATAGAAATATCCACAGGGTGATACACCAGTTCTATGTAGCTCTGTGTGACGCTGCAGTTCTTGCTTTAATGGCTAACAAAATGATCTTTGCGCCAGAAGATCAAAGGATCATCTGCTACTTTATGACATTTTCTCACTGCAGGAAACCTCGCTCCCGTTGTTTTACTAACTTTTGCAGCGTTGTGGTAATCTTCCATTCTGTTTTACTCTGTTTGCCTACTTTCCTGTTTTTCATTTTTAAGTTAACGCCCAGTTACCTCCGCTCTGATTTGGTTCTCTCACCTTCCATTTTGTCTGTTACAAATATGCCATTTAAATGTGTGAATGGGAGAAGTGACCCTGTTTTATGTAAAGTTCTCCTTGCAGCTGCTTGTAAATAAAGCTTTTTTTATTCAAAAAGAGTAATCTCTGATCCTAGTGAGGGTTTTTTTTCCACTACATAATAAAAAATTGCACCAAAAAAAATTGTTAACAGATTATGATCTGTCTGCTTTGTTGAGCCAGCCTTGCACGGGTCTAGTGAAAACCATGCGCTTAACTGAAATAAGTATGTGCATACCACAGGGAGGAGCATGGCTATTTACTCACTGGTCCCTTGTGTAATGGGAAGGGCCTACAATACACTGGACTGTGAGTGGACAAGTCACTCACTTCTTTGTTATTATTCCAACACATTTTGATCCCTGATCTTTTTCTTTGATCCCCGATCCTTTTCTTTTCCCAACCTGGGATCTCCGAAATTATCGGTAGGCTTGTCTCATCGCCATGATATCCTCAGGAGTCAATTCAGGGGTGCGACGACAACAAAGCACACTGGCTTAAAATCACAGCTTCTTTTCACTCCACAGGTTGTAAGCTTAGCTGCGCAGTCACTGCGCCAGAGGTGCGTGCTGCATGTGCAGCTGAGGCAGGCAGACTGCCAGCGCCCGATCAGCCAATGGCATCACCCTTGCTCAATGAAACAATGACCAATCTAACCACTGCTCGGCATTGGCTGCGGTCATGATTCTATACCAATGATCAATGACCCCCAAGTTCTGTACCGTGATGTGGAGGTCCGGAGTGCGGAGCCGGAAGCTGTACTGTGTGGCCAGAATCTGTTGGGTCTCCTTGATCCGGCCCGACAGCGTCAGCATCAGTGCGGCCTGGTCCACCAGCTGGTTCTGGTAGTCCTGGTACTCCAGGACCCAGTCCAGGCTCTTCACTGTGAGGAAGGAACAGAGCCGGCATATGGGGTTAGCACAGGCCAGAAATGAAGAGGGCATCCGAGCCAAGATGGCCACCGTAGAACCCTTGCTTCCAACACTACCTTCATTATTGCTCAAGTTGAATCTTGTTAGTTTGAAATACACTGAGAGGTATTGTTATTATTATTTATTCATTTTGTCTTGTTGCGAGCCTGGACCTGGATTGGTGACACACACAATGTGAGTCGCCCCTTTGACTATGCTGGGTACTGAGCCAAGATGGCCTCTGCCGGGGCCTCACTTTCTCACCTTCATTGGGCAGCAGCTCGATGGGAGTCTTGTCCTTCTTGACGATGGCCTTGTGCACGCCAGTATAGTACATGACCGCCACCTGGCTGTGGAGGGTGGTACTGCGTGGTTCGGCACTTGTGTTCCGCAGCATGATGGTCAGCTGGGCGTCGGCTCCCATGCGTGGCCCCTCCCCCTCCAAGGTTACCTCCACAGACACATCTTCAGCCACAGCGGGGGCATAGGCCTCCGGCTTGCTGCCATAGCGACAAGCGCTTTCCACGGCAATACGCTCCTCCTCTGAGCCTGAAAAGGGGGGAAAGTGGGAAAAGGAGGGGAGAGGGATTGAAAGAGAGGGATGAGAAATGGAGGGGGGAGTGGAGCAGAAAGAGAAGAGACAAGTTAGTAAAGTACACACAGAACACATCCACCTTCTCCCATCACGCCCCTCTCTTTATCACTCCCTCATTCCCACTTCCTCTCTCCTCATTCTCACTTCCTCCATCCCTTCCTCTCCCATTCTCCCTACTCTCTATGTGTTTGTAGAGGTGTGTGATGTCCCTCTGTGTGCTTGTAGAGGTGTGTGATGTATCCCTATCCTCTGTGTGCTTGTAGAGGTGTGTGATGTATCCCTACCCTCTGTGTGTTTGTAGAAGTGTGTGATGCATCCTTACCCTCTGTGTGTTTGTAGAGGTGTGTGATGTCCTCGCGCTGGTCGGACCCCACAGCCTTGGTGCTGATGTTGTGCCCCACTACCTTCTTCTCCACATGGAACTGGCTGAAGGTCCCGTCTGTGTTCCTCTGCCAGTACATCTTATCACTGTTCACCTGGGGCAGCGAGAGGAGAGGGTACAACACAGTTACATAGAGGAGGGGTTAGTATATGAGTCAGACAGAGGAGGGTTTAGAAGGAGAGACCGAGTGATATCACACCTCGGCGAAGACGAAGGGTGTGTCGTGCTTCAGGTAGACTAATCCACTGCGGATGGCAGTAAGAGAGGCGGGGCCACAGCGGAAGGTTCCCTGGCTGGTCTCCTGGGGTGTGGAGTCTACAGCCTGCCACCCCCCCATCCCCGGGGGCAGGTCCGGACGAGCCATCCAGCAGTCATTCCACACATGGAAGTTCCTATGGAGAGAGAGCGGGAGTCATTCCACACATGGAGGTTCCTACGGGCAGGTGGGTGATCAGGCTTGTTTTGTTTTTTTCTTTCATAAAGCAAAAATGTTTTTCAGTTTTATATAGCTATGCACATTAATCAAGGTTTTATTTGACATTTTTGTAAAATTATGAGTTATTAACATGGAAATTCTGCTCTTTCTATACATCAGATCAAACACCTGAAATGACTGATTCAAATGTGTTAAACCTAACATAGACGCAACACAATACAATGCTATAATATGACACTCGAATTCTAAAACTTGCATTCTCTTGCAAATCTCAAAACTACACTGTGCAAATAGAACTGTAGGGTTGGAAAGAGCTGGCTGTATGATTTGAATAGCCTTCTCTCCCTCCCTGCACTGTAGTTCTATGATCTGGTAACTTATCATGGATAACAAATGGCTGACCCGGGAACTAACAGCCATTAAAAGATTTCTGTGATAATGGAACCAACATACCCCCACAGTGGGGGAGCACCCACTATCCCCTCCCACTCTCAGGGTCTTGCAATAAACCAGCAATCAGGCCAAATACAGAATATGGGAAAGAATATATATATATATATAGATATAGATATATATTTTCTTTTATTTTTTTTTGTGTGCAGCTGGTCCTGTCAATTAAACAACTATTTTTAGAACAACCAACAGGTACTGTCTAGGCTGGTCAGAGATGTATAAAGGAAGTAGTAAAAACCCAACTCTGGGAATTCATTCGCTTACAGGGGTCTACGTGTCACAATTGGCTTTGTAATATGGTAGCGATAATGAATAAAATTCATTTGAATTTACTCAAATGTGGCACGGTACATGTCTTATACATTTTCCCTGCAGGACCTTGTAATTCTTAGCTCTCTAAATAAATGGGAATAACTATATGAAAAATATACATATTATTTTTAATGCTAATCATTGGTTTGATCAGCTGCTTTGCATAGTTCCTGGTTATGAACCTGCCCACTGTGCTGCTACACTGTTGTATTCTGGATGGCTCTGTAGGTAAAGCGTGGCACTGACAATGCTCAAGTTGTGGGTTCGATTCCCATCGGGACCGAAAAATGTATGCATTTACTACTGTCTCTTCGGATAAAAGCGTCTACTAAACGGCACGTTATGCATTCCTGATGCTAACACTGATGTTCTCCACATTCTGGATAGGAGCGTCTGCCCAGTACCAATAATGTAATGACTTTTATACCAGACCATGGGGCTCGTCAGCACACTGAGAAACAGTACTTTAGCATGAGAGTCACCGATAGCACTGAGGTGAGTGGCTGTCATTTTTGTTGCTAAAAGAAGGGGAAAGGATGTCAGATTGCTCTTTTTCATGCTCACCAGATGGAGTCTCCATTGAGGTGGTCGATCGGCTCTAGGTCCTCGTCAAAATATATATCTGTCGTTAAGGAGACGTCCGTGTCATGGGCAGAGTTGTAATTCGTCACGCTGCGAGTTGGGATTCCAAGACACCTCAACACTGAGAGAGAGAGAGAGAGAGAGAGAGAGTTAACACACACACACACACAGACACTCAGCACTGAAAGAGAGAGAAATGGAGGATGAACACGCACACATATATATACACCAACATAGTGTCTTAATAGATTTTTCAAGTGTCTGGAACCCTATTGGAGGGGTGCAACACCATTCTTACATGAGACATTTCATCATTTGTTGTGTGGACCTAAACCATGCCAGGATAATACACCCCACACCATAACAGAGCCACCACTTAATTTATTCACGTGGTTTCTTTATTTGGGCAGTTACCCATATATACAGTGGTGAGAAAAGGTTTGTGAACCCGTCAGAATTGTCTGCATAAAGTTGACCTAAAATGTGATCAGATCTTCATCTAAGTTATTCTAAAAGATGAAGAGAACCCAATTAAACAAATAACACAAACAATTATTTGTTCGAAAATGTATGTGAATTATCATGCCTGTATTCATGTATAAATATAAAAAGCGCCAAAAGTGGAAATGCGCGTTTTCCATCGGAGAGCAATGATATACACTATACACACACATACACCCCCACACACATGCACACACACATACACACCTGAGGTGGTGACCCCAGAGAAAACCCAGCACTGGCCGTATTTGACGGGCATGCCCCCATCCTGGTGGTACTGCTTCAGGATATCCACGCTGCCGCTCCACGCCGTGGGGGATGTCCCACCCTCGTAGCTCCCCGACCAGTTCCCCTCCAGCACCCCACGGTCGTCTGGGGAGTTAATCTGGGGAGAGATGGGAGAAGCAGGGCCTCAGAAAACTTTACAGAGATATTAATGAGAGTATTGATGGTGAATGGTTATGCTCACCATGGCGGATGAGAGAAATGATGGTGAATGGTTTACTCACCATGGCAGATATTAATGAGAGTACTGATGGTGAATAATTGTGCTCACCATGGCAGATATTAATGACAGTATTGATGGTGAATGGTTGTGCTCACCATGGTGGATATTAATGACAATATTGATGGTGAATAGTTGTGCTCACCATGGCGCATATTAATGACTGTATTGACAGTGAATGGTTGTACTCACCATGGTGGATATTAATGACAGTATTGATGGTGAATAGTTGTGCTCACCATAGCGGATATGAAATAAATTATGGTGAATGGTTGTGCTCACCATGGCGGATATTAATGACAGTATTGATGATGAATAGTTGTGCTCACCATGGCGGATATGACTCTGACCACATTGACAGGGTCTCCTTGACCAGAGGGAGGAACTCCACTCTTCTCTAGGACATAGAAACAGGCTGCCAGGATCCCTTCATCAAACTGAGAGAGAGAGAGAGGGAGAGTGAAGTCATTAACAATTATTTAATCAATGTATAATAACAATAATAATCATCATCAACATCATCATCATAATTATAAAATCTTTAGTAAAAGAATTTGAATTAAACATTTACATAAACATTGCAATGTGAGAGTGAGCTTGAGAGAGAGTGTGAGAGAAAAAGAGAGTGTGTGTATGAAAGAGTGAGAGAGCGTATTCCCTGCCTCATCCACTCTCACCTGTCCGAAGTTCCAGGTGCGCTCTCCGATCTGCTTCTCTGTGCCATAGTAGAGCCTCCCGGTGTCGTTTAGCACGTACTCCTCAAGTTCATCTTCCATGTCCATGTACACACTGTCACCTGGCCAAGACAAGGGAACAAATGTGATGTCATTGCACTTCATATGTGCCACAGGGCCCGAAAATAACTTTAGGTGTATAAAGTACACACATTCATTAACTTCTGCTTTTGTAAATTCAGAAAGAACATGTATTATTTAATATTTTTAATAATAGAGAGTTTTTTGGGGCTTATTATTATTATTGTTTTTGTTGCTGTTGTTGTCAATATAATACTCTAATTGTGTAGTATGGCTGTATATCGTTTGGTGTGTTCAGGTTTAAATGTACTGCTGTACACTTCGCTTGTATTTAATAATGTGTTTCCTGCCAATAAAGCATGTTCTATTTGAATTTGAGAGAGAGCTGATAGCTAAAGAGCACAGGCAAGGGTTAATTAAAATAATTCTTGGACTGTTTGGGTAAGAACAAGCTATCTCCAGGGAAATGGTACCACTACTGTGACATCATCATAGCAAGATGTGGGCGGAGTGGGTTATCATGTGTCTTGGATCTCAGTGAGGGACTTCCTTCCTCTTTGTCTCTGCTGTCTGTTTATACCACATTATACCATAGTGGGTTGGAGGGAGGGGAAACACAGGGTTAGCAAGGTCTCAGGAAACTGCACCCCATCACTGTGGGTCGGGACTCACTGATGGGTCGTGAGATGGGTCACAAGATGAAATGTGAAAACATAACATGCCGTATTACACTTTCCACTGGCATAAACACCCGCCTTATTATCCTACACTTCCCATAGACATTCACACCAGTCACACAAACCACAACGCTGCATTGTATGCAGTGCACAACTAGTGTATGCAGTGTATGTGCGGTTGTTTTGACTATTATGTTGAGATCACTTGAGCTTATGTTACTCTGTTATCGCCAGGGAAACAGTGTCACTACTGTGACATCATCATAGCAAGACGAGGAAGTATCGGGTGTCTCAGATCTCAGAGATGGGCTTCCTCTGGCTGCCTGTTTATTTTCATCATTCCAGTTGGGGGTGGGGCTCTTCTAACTGCCACAATGAGATTCAAACAGGAAGTGAGAGGAAGTGGTTTCTTGGAGCTCTTGGTGAGGTTGGCTAGGGCCAAGCAAATCCTCCCAGAGGATCACTTCTGATTGGCTGATGATGTACATTTTCCCCTCTGCCCTGGCTCGTGCACTGATGCTCCAAGGTGACAGTGTACCCTTGAGCAAGGTACTTGCAAGGTACTTAACCTGGATTGCTTCAGTAAATATCCAGCTGTATAAATGGATTGTATGTAAAGAAATGTGAAACTGTAAGTCGCTCTGGATAAGAGCGTCTGCTAAATGCCTGTAATGTAATGTAATGCAATGACCGCTCAGAAACTAAAGACTGCATGGCACCTCAAAGGCCTAGTGGGCCTCAAAGGCCTCTGGGCCTAGTCTAACTTCATTTTAACAACTTAATGACATAGCCTTGCTATCCCACTGTTATACAGTAGTTACATAGGAGTGTTGGAATACTGCATTAATAAAATGGATATTTACAATATTCTGTAAATTGCTTTCTAATTGTGTAATAACAGTGCTATAAGAGTATTGTAAAGGTGTTATAAGCCTTGTAAAATATTGTAACAGAGCACTCTCTCTCACCATAACACCAGGGGTTGAATAGCATGTAAATGTCATTGCTGGGGTTATGGGTCGACATGGCCTCTCCCTTGGGGCTATGGGTTGCCACGGTGAGCTGATATCGGCCAATCAGGGCCGTGGGTGGGGAGTTGACAGATAGCTTGACTCGGTTGCCGTCCTGCTTCACGATCATGGCTTCCCAGCACTCGTCTTCCAGCTCCTCTACCAGGGGGATGATGACGTGAGTGCCCTTAGACACCACTGGGAGAGGACCTGATACACACACAAACAGGTTAGGCATGAAGACATTTAATATCCTATATCACGGGTGCACAACGAGGGCCGAGCGTTTCAGGATTTCATGCCAACTTCTGCTCTTAATTATTTAATCAGCCCCAATCATGTATTTGATTTGACCTTTTTCATAAAAGGTGAAAATGTTTTACTGTGGTCTGATAAAGGAGGGACCCAGCATTGGTACAGTATATACAGCTGTTTAGAAAATTACGCCAGTGTAATTGCAGTTCCCTTGCCTCACCTCAGTTGTAAGGGGGGCGCTCTTTCTGCAGCTCTGTATTACATCACATATATCAAATACCTACATTTTACATTTTACATTTTAAGCATTTAGCAGACGCTCTTATCCAGAGCGACTTACAAGATGTGCATAAATACATTGTAGGAACAATCATAGTTCGTGAGATCAGTGCAGTAAGACAGCGATAGACATCATTCCAGGCAGCTGCGTAACATACCTGTAACACTGGGAAGGAAAAGGTTACCTCTAATTCCTTCCCCTCTCTTACTCAAGCATACTGCCCTTTTCAGTAAGGCATCTGTACAAAAATATTCATGCTGGCAGAACCTTATGACATAATTATATCCAGCGTCGCACAGAATGTGGGCCACACACACTCAGACGCCCACACAAATGTACACATGCTGTTGCCTTAACATGCCTTTTTACACTCCCCCTAGGTACTTGATTGTGCTGTCCTTAATGTGGATTTGTATTATATTGCATATTCCATATGCACCCGCCCACACACACTTGTGCACACACGCTCATAGAGAAAAGCGTGTGTCACTCAAATCCCTCCTCGCAGAAACTGTGTCTGACCGCTCCCTGCATTCTTACCTTACCAGGGAGTGCTTGACAAAACAGTGCACAAATCCCCACACGTACACACACACACACACGTACTGAAAGTGGTCTGAAATGTACACGTGACGATGGCTTGAGAGACGAAATTAGTTAAATACAGTAGCACACAGTCAAGCCTGCTTCCTCCCCTCTGCAATTTATGGCAGTGTGGCAAGTTAAAAATGCAAATGCAGGGGGGGGGCAGACTGTGCCAACTGGTCAAAATGACAAAAAAGATGCAGTGTTTTCAAACCTTTAATAATTGGGCTGGCCATGACAGGGTTTTGATCTGGTGGTCCTCCATCCACACCTTGATTGACCTGGCTGTGTGGCATGGAGCACTGTCCTACTGGAAAAACCAATCCTCAGAGTTGGGGAACATTGTCAGAGCAGAAGGAAGCAAGTTTTCTTCCAGGATAACCTTGTACGTGGCTTGATTCATGCGTCCTTCACAAAGACAAATCTGCCCGATTCCAGCCATGGTGAAGCACCCCCAGATCATCACCGATCCTCCACCAAATTTCACAGTGGGTGCGAGACACTATGGCTTGTAGGCCTCTCCAGGTCTCCGTCTAACCATCAGACGACTGGTGTTGGGCAAAGCTGAAAATTGGACTCATCAGAGAAGATGACCTTACTCCAGTCCTCTATGGTCCAATCCTTGTGGTTTTTGGCAAACCTCAGCCTGGCTCTTCTTTGCTTCTCATTGATGAAGGGCTTTTTTCTAGCTTTGCATGACTTCAGCCCTGCCCCTAGGACCCTGTTTTGAACCGTCCTCACCATGCACTTCACCCCAGCTGCCGTTTGCCATTCTTTTTGTAGGTCACTTGATGTCATCCTATGGTTGTTGAGTGACAATCGAATGACTTGGCGGTCATCGCGGTCAGTACAGTCGTTTTCGCCCTCTGCCGGTCAGTAGCTTTGTTGTCCCCAATGTCTGCTGCTTGACCTTGTTCTTATGAACCGCCGTCTTTGAAATTTGAAGGATAGAAGCAACCTTACGCTCACTGTGTCCCTCTGCCAGTAAAGCCAGAATTGAACTTTTCTTTTCAACTGTTTTGGCATGGTCAATAGTTATTTTTTAAATTCCAATTACTTTTGAGGTACTACTAGCACTATTTTTTGCCATCCAGCTGGTCCTATTGCAAGAGGATAGTGATGACCACAGCAGTGGTTTTTATATTTTTCCTCGTAAAAGATAAGATTTGGTTCAGGTGATCACCTAATCAGTACTTCATTAAGTAGAATGAGATGTGCTTGTGTTGGAATTCAACAGACACTGGAATGGAATGGCTGTCATACATGTAGAGATGCTGATTTAAGAAAAATTTGAGTGGTCTCTTAATTTTTTCCAGAGCTGTATATTCATTAATTACTTTTACCCACCCACCACCTGAAGCTGAACCTGGGGAATACAGAGCTGCTCTTCCTCCCAGCGAAGGGTTCCCCAATGATTCATGTGTCAATAACCGTGGAAGGCTCCATAGTGTCTCCTTCCCAGTCTGCCAAGAGTCTTGGAGTGACCCTGGACAACCAGCTGTGCTTCTCGAGCCACATTGCAGTGATCACTCGGACCTGCCGATTCTCCCTCCACAACATGTCTAAGTAGTATCAAATACAGTGCAACGTAACTGGAATGTTTATGCAAACTGCCGTCTCTGGCAACTTCATTGTGGAGAGTTGTTAGTAGCTTGCTAGTTTGTTTTCTGCCTCATTGGTCTGATCAATATCCATTTAAATTAATTGGCTATCTAACTAGTTTCATGACAACACAGCGCCAGATTAGCTGTTTACGATCCAATGATAGCAAGCTAGTTAACGTTAGCTAGCTACCTACATGATAGAAGCAGCTTGACTATGCAATTTCCTGGCTTGCTGCTACATATGCAAATATTCTTCTGATAAAAGCTGAAGATACTTGATAAGATTAAGTTTGTAGAAAAAGACCAAATGACTAGCTAGCAATCAATGAGTATGAATGAAGTCTGCAGGAACTGTAGCCTTATACTGTGATTAAAAAATAGTCTCATGTTTTTGAAAAAAATACATATATAAATCAGTTTTATCAAATAATATTGGAATGAATAGTATTTTATAAGAATATTGGCATGCCTAGGGGGTTACAAGTACTCGGCTTTCGCCTCGTGCCTAACAACACCCTGCCAATATTCAAAGTATACAAAGTAGACAAACCTTAATAAAATTGCTTGACCAGTCTAAGTAGGTCACTCTTAAGTGCATTCACAAATTGAGCTTTCATGTGGAACACTAAAGGCTTCAGTTAAATTCTGGTTTACGAGGAGCGAGTCTATAGCTAACTAGCAAGCTAGCTAATATGATTGGTGACTGACAGATTGATAAATGGTGGACACAGCAGGGGAAACGAATTCTAGAGTAACATTTTTTTCTATTAAACTACATTTTCAATGATAAGACTGTTAGTTCATCAACTATTTAAAATTAAGTCCAACCTGTTCACCCACCACAGAGAGCACCACCCTGCACTGTCTGAGGTTTCTTCCATGCAAAGACAGCCATTGCCTTCAACCCTACGAGACACTCACCGTGCTGCTGTAGCAACCTCGTAAAACATGTCACTAAAAACTTGGAGAGTGCTTACACAACTTTTAGTCCAACACATATTTAACCAGTTTAATTATTATATATCACATACCATGATATACCACCAATTTGGTTATCACGGTCAGGGAAAATGTTTAGGTTATGATAACCATCAATTCTGACATTGTGGTACACCACCAAACCGGTGTACTGTGACATCCCTAGCACAGTGTGTGTGCGTGAGCACAGTGTGTGTGCGTGTGCACAGTGTGTCTGGATGTATGCAGTGTGTGTATGTGTGTCTGTGTCTCTATTCAGTGTGTCTGTTTGGCTATTTCTTTGATCTGTGGCTGTATATGTGTTTTTAATTATTGAATAAATTCAGCCATTCATTCAGTAATAATGAAGTTGTGGTAAAGTGGGTGAAGTCTGAGGTTGTTTGTTTTCAGCTGTGATTGAGTGCAGGTAGCATTAGCGTTGTGTCTAAGTGGCTGCTATACCAGTGTGAGTGATATCCACTGCATATGGCTGATGTATTAATAGTCGAAGCATGGTTTATATGATCATATTTCTGTAGTGTGGGCCAATCGCAGGTTATTAATAGCCCAGCAGTACAGCAGCAGATGACAGCTCTGTATTTATAGACAGTGTGCAGGGCAGCTATGTGGGGAATGAGCATATTCCTGTAAAGTGTGTGTGTGTGTGTGTGTGTGTGTGTGTGTGTGTGTGCAAATGTGTGTGTGACAGCGGAGGCTTGGCAACTTGAGATTTCACCAAAAACTCAGAAATGCGGAAGTAACATTAGGAGTGCTTAGCGAATTCAAGAGACCATGCTATTGTCGGCTGAGGTAACGCTAGGCTATACAAAATATAACAAAAATGTTTTGTCATTGTAAATTGTTTCTTTTGTGAAATATTTCTAGATATATTTTATAAACTCAACAAGGTTAACTGTCGTTTCAAAGCAATATTATTACACTCACTAGAATTTGTGCTATTGGATAACTCTGCTGTGCTATGATACATAATCACACACCCACACACATGCATGCAAATGCACACACACAAACACATTTGCCCACACACATGCACACACAAATATGAATGCAAATGCACACACACACACACACACACACACACACACACACACACACACACACACACACGCACTCACACACATGCACACACACACACACAGGCCATTGTTCCCGTGCTGTCATGTGTGTTTTAATGCAGAGCTTTATCCGCAGGGCTCTGAGACAGGAAGAATCACTGACCTGTCTTCAGCTCCAGGTGCAGCTTGTCTGTGCTGGGGTCGAAAGGTCGCGAGAGGTCAAGCCACATCTGAAAGGTCTGACCCCGCCGCAAGATGAGGTCATCGCCGTGGTAGCGGTCAGTGTGATGCTCAGTCCGGTTCTGACCCGTCTTGGACTTAAGAAGGTCCACCGAACGGACTGTCAGTATCAACTCTGACAGAGATGGAGAGGGAGAGAGAGAGGGAGCAAGGGAGGGAAAGAGAGAGATAGGGGGAGGGAAGGAGGGATGGAGGGTAGTAAAAGGAGAAGAGTTAGTTAGAGAAGAGATAATAAAATGCCAATACCAACAATTGTACAGTACAGTATTTTCAGTGAAACAGGGCTGGTTAGTCATGTTTACATCGCCCCCCGTGGTGAGTTTGATGAACTGCATTTCCCATGTGCACCGCAAATTTGGGCCCTGCATTCACTCTGTAGCTTGGTATACTGCATATAGTGGGCACAGGTTTAGGCAGGGGAAGTGTACTTTATTGAATTATTACCCTCTAGCGCACTGTCCCCTGTGTGGGGCTGATAGGGTTTCAGTCCATCCTCTGTGATCCCTGTGACGGCGATATCAGTGACGATGGTATCTGTGATGTCGTATGAGTCGCTTGCCTTGCGACAACAGCACGGGCAGACCTTGCGGAACCAGCGGTGGCACGCACCTTCCTCCACTGGCTCCTCCTCTTTTTCTGACTCCTCCCTCTCGGAGTCAGGCTGCTCCCCCCAGCCCAGAGAGACAGAGGGGAACCTTCCCACAGGCGCCCGTTCTCTGAATGACAACCCCTCCACTGGCATAGAGACAGAGAGAGAGAGAGAGAGAGAGAGAGAGAGAGAGAGAGAGAGAGAGATTATATTATATTATAAAACAGAGAGTGACTGGTCAACTTCCATGCAGTGCTGATACTCATGGCAAAGCACAGATACATAGAATGTTCATACATCTGTATAGCTGCTAGGCTTACTCTTGTATTTTGTTATTTATTATTTCAGTATACTGTGATTCATAATAAAAATGGAGACTCTTAAAATCTCATTCAGCTGCCTCGGCTCCCAACGTCCAGATCCTCAAAGTTGGCTGTCCAGTGTTTCACTTATTGGTGAGCTGAGAAGAAATTTGCTGTTAACTTCAAAACAATGATGGATGGAAATGAACAAGGCTGCGTGAACCCTCAGTATAGTCTGTTAAAGCATTCTATTTTAAAAATGGCCTTGTCTTACTTTTCTGAATCTATATGTATATATCTGTGTGGATCTGGTTTATAAAAGCAATATGGAAGGAGAACTATTCAGTGTATTATTCTAGCTCCTGTTCTTATCACATTTTCTTCTTCTCCTTATCATTGTAAGATGTATTTCTAATCAATTGTGTTATTATTTTCAACACACTTTTAAAAATGCTATGCATTTGTTTATTTATGCATTTATTTATTTTTATTTATTGCTTCTGCAACATTGTTTTATCTTAAACAGTCATTCCAATACGGCATTTGGGAATGAATTTATACTGAATTGAAGAGAGAGAGAGAGAGAGGAAAAAAGAGTGAGAGCCTGTTTGAGAAATCATGTACATAAAATAAATTAGGTAAACCTTCTTTCTTAAACTACAGTTCTAAACCTTCTTTCTTAAACTGAGTACCTACAGTTTCGAATTTTTCTTGGAGCCATGGTGGGCTGGTCACCAGACAGAACATGCATGTCTAATGCAAAACTAAATATGCTGAACAATCACTGCTGCACATACCTCCACATATCTGAGCATACCTGTGCATATCGCTGCCCACGGCCCCAGAGGTACCTGAGGACAAGTCAACATTTCACCCGGTCCTTATTCCTTCTTTATCAGCTGCCCATTCTTCAAACAAACTCTGTTTTCTTTTCTTTTCATCTGTCTCAGTCTCAGTCCCCCTCTCTCGCTCCCCCTCCCCTCCATCCCTCCTCCTCCCCTGCAGGAGCCTCTGTGCTTGTTTCCTTGTGTAATTATAATTCACTTTCCCACATTCCTGGGTCTCTCTCAGTTGCTACACACCAACCAGTTGTCCTCACAATGACTCCGGTTTCCACAATGCGCTGGGAATTAAAGGAGGACAGTTAATTCCTTACTTCTATGATGCCAACAGTGGACTTTCAATGGGGGGGAATAGTGAAGGATGCAGAGGATTTAACAGAGAAAGAGATATATAGAGTGTGTGTGTCAGAGAGAGAGACAGAAAAGGGAGGAGGGGGAGAATAATAAAATGTTGAAAAGAGGAGAGAGGGAGACAAATGGAGATGCAGTGTGTGGCTAATTCATCGCAGTCTCCCAGACTGAATAGACCTGACCCAGGCCATGATAAACACAAACCAAATAACTTATTTACACGACATGGAGAGGTGACACAGAGAGAAAGATATTGCTAGCTAACAAGCTGGAACCAACGGTGTTCCCACAATGTTCTAAAGAGAGAGAGAAGGAGTTGAGGGAGAGAGTTTTCATGGAGAACAGAAGATTGAAGAAACTGTGTTTTTGCAATGTAACAGCTGTTCTCCCTGATGTTGCAGCACAGCACCCTGGTACTAGTGGTGTGTAGAAACACTGGCAGTAGAAAGACTGGTTGATAGAGCTGACTGAGCCTGCAATGATTACACATTTCCATCACTATTTCCACATCCTACATCCCCCTCTGCCCCTCACCCCCCAACTTCCAGATGCTCCCAATCTGTCCCAGGGCCAAAAATACAGAGGGGAACATGGGCAGGGGAGTGTGTGGAATGCAGGGCGCATGGCCTTACCCCACACGGGCCCTGCCCTGCTCTCCTTCTGTCTCATACCATGCCTAACCCATGACCTTCGCCACCACAAGGTCAGACTCACCCATAAACTAAAGGCCTGGAGCTATAGCTGGAGGCACCTTCCCCTGCACGCACACACTCTTATATGCATGCACATATATATATACACACACTTACACGTACACACTCACAAATATGCAAATACACTCACACATGCACATACACTCACACACACCTGCACACATGCACACCCATGTGTGCTCACACACACAGACGTTCACATACAGTACACCTGTACACACTAGTCTAAATCTCATCATGTGTCCTGTCACCACTGTGCAGAGTCATGTGCTTGCAGAGCAGTGTGTATCGTCAGTCTTCTGCTCGCATCTCACAACCTCCATCCAGATCACATGATCACGGCTGCGCCCATCATACCTGCTGACCTCACAGCTTTTTACATTTCTGTCCAAACCTCATGCCACCTATACTCCCCCCCTCCCCCACAGAATGCCCCGTCTCCCACATTCTTTACTGTTCTTGTTCTTCACTTTACTGACCTTGAGGCCTCTGTATCAATTTGGAGATGTTTTTAGCAACAGGGAAAGAAAAGGTGAGGCATTCGCACAGCCAAATATACATAATCACTGGTGTGTAGAAGGGAACACGCCGCGGAGTGAAGGAAAGTTCTCCCGCACACTGTGTTAGCCTGCAGGCTGCGTTAACCTGCAAAGACTATTGCTATTTATTTCATAAATAAATAAATAAATAAACATACTTCATGACAAGTTAATGGAGTGTGCAGGACAAGTTTCTTTCATAGCAAAAGAGAAAGAGAAAGAGGAAAGGATGGAGAAAGAAAGGGTAACTGTTATGAGTCATCATGGGGGGGGGCAACATTGTGCATTGTAATGACAGAACCACAAGCACAGGACTTGCCTACATACATAAACCTTTTACGCTCTTGCTCTCACTCTCCCTTTCTCCTCCCTCCATCTCTCTCCTCCCTCTCCTCCCTCCATCTCTCCCTCTCAATCTCCTTTTCTCTGTTTCTCCCTCCCTCTCTCTGACAGGGCTGCTGTCAGTTCAGTAGTATCTTGTCCAGAGGGTTGTCTGGGCCTATTCACACCAATGCCCTAACAAGTGGGGTCAACTCAGGATCAGAGGTCAAAGGGTCACAGCTGGCTGAGAGGCAAGATGAGGAGAGGGCTTTCACCTCCACATCCTGTTTCAGTCCCATCCTCTCTCTCTCCCTTTATTTAACTAGGCCATTCACATTGAGATTAAATCTCTTTTCCAACTAAGACCTGGCCAATAGGGCAGGATTGAAACCAGGCTGGCTCATTATAGCCCTTTCCCACTGTAGAGCTGAACCAGGCTGGCTCATTATAGCCCTTTCCCACTGTGGAGCTGAAACCAGATTCAAAGCACTCTCACCCCGCACAAAGCATGGTTGCAAGTGACGGTCAGTGAGCCAGTGAGAGTCAGTGCAGTGAGAGGCAATGAGAGCCAGTGACACAGCTGAACAGCTGCATGAGCTGTCCACACTCCCGAGACCACAGCGTCTGTCGAGCATTGGCTGTAGATCAGAACTCATAACTCAGACAGGGGTAAGACCTCTCTGTGCTCCTATCTGGAGATGCCTGCAACTACAGAGCAGCATGGCTGTGTGGAACTGGGGTGAGAGGGATAAACTTACGACTGTAGCGATGGGGAAGGGAGCGTCGGTTTGAATCTCATGTAAGTGGAACTCTGTTCTTTCACCAAGCACAGGCTGTGTACCCGTCACCTGTACCTCTGTAGTTTGCAGCGTAGCAGATATAGCCATTTGTGATGCAACACATTACTGTAGCTTTTCCCAGTCTGTCCCTCGCCGCACACCTCAAATTCAGGTATCCCTCTTACTGATGCTGTGGTTTCATTCACTCATGTGTCATAGTGTGAGGACTGGGTGAAAATCTGCCTGTTTGTATCTGGTCACCCGAGTGAGGAGTGTGTTAGAATGTCTGTGTATCTCCTGGTCCAGGCCTGTATATTCTTGGTCTACACTACTTGGTGCTAGTAGTTACCCTTGTTATTTGAGCTTGGTGTTAGCATTAAATTAAATTCAGTATGCTTAATTGGCATGAAATGCAGAGAGTAAATATTGCCAAAGCGTAACATACAGTGCCGTGAAAAAGTATTTGCCCCCTCCTGATTTCCTCTATTTTTGCATATTTGTCAAACTGAATGGTTTCAGATCTTCATGCAAAATGTAATATAAGACAAGGAGAACCTGAGTAAACACAAAATACAGTTTTCAAATGATCATTTCATTTATTGTAGAAAAAAAGTTAACCAAAACCAACTGGCTCTGTGTGGAAAAGTAATTGCCCCCTTAGTTACTAATCAATCAATTAACCAAATGTAATTGATCATTGGATTACATTAGAGCAGACACACCCAGGCTTGATTACAAGTAGGCTGGTCTCAAAGCAGCACACTATTGCACGATCAAAATAAATTCCAAAAGAGATGAGGAAAAAAAGTTGTTGAGATAAATGGGTCTAGAAAGGGTTACAACGACATTTTGAAGGCTCTGGGACTCCAGCGAACCTCAGTGAGAGCCATTATCTCCAAATGGAGAAAACTTGGAACAGTGTATATGTAACCCAAAACACAAGAGCAAGTCTACCTCAGAATGGCTAAAAAGAAACAAAATTAAGGTTTTGGAGTGGCCTAGTCAAAGTCCGAGATGCTGTGGCAGGAGCTTAAATGAGCAGTTCATGCTCAAAAACCCTCCAATGTCACTGAATTACAGCAATTCTGCAAAGAAGAGTGGGCCAAAATTCCATCACAGCAATGTGAAAGACTGATCTCCAATTATAAGAAGCGTTTGGTTGCAGTTGTTGCTGCTTTTTTTCCCTTCAATAAATGAAATGATCATTTAAAAACTGCATTTTGTGTTTACTTGGGTTCTCCTTGTCTTATACAGTATTACATTTTGTATGAAGATTTAAAACCATTCAGTGTGACAAATATGCAAAAATAGAGGAAATCAGGAAGGGGGCAAATAAGTATGTGAACCTTTGCTTTCAGTAACTGGTCTGACCCCCTTGAGCAGCAATGACTTCATCCAAACATTTCCGGTAACTGTTTATCAGTCCCGCACATCGGCTCGGAGGAATTTTGGGCCATTCTTCCTTCACTGCTGACAGCAGCAGCAGGATGAATGCGGAAGTACACAGAAAAAACACACAGGCGGCGCGGTACGGGTCTCGTACATAAGCAGCGGCTACTATCCATCCTGATAATGCGGTGCGTTCGTCGTTGTTATGTTATTATGTTATGTCGAGTTTGTCGAGTTTGTCGAGTTTGTCAACCAAGGCGCAGATTCAGCGTTTGTCAATCTAAATGGGAGTTAGATTCAGCCAAGAGATTCTGTTTGACATCGGAAATAAGGCAAGTTGGGAGTTAAATAGTGCTAGCTGTGAGGAGCTAAAGCTCTTTGGCCAAAGGACTATTCCTGCCGCCTACGACATCACCGACCCCCACTACTGCAACATGCCTGCAGAAGGAAGCAAAAGCGAGGTAGTTAGCAAACACTGTTCAGCTCTGGCGGAGGTTATGATTCTCAAGTGCCGGCCGTTCTACCTACCGAGAGAGTTTACAGCTATCTTGTTAGCCGCTGTGTACATCCCCCCGACCGCTAACAAGAAGGACAGAGTCGCAGCATTATGGGAATTGTACAACGCCATCAGCGAGCAACAGACAGCTCACCCAGATGGATTTCTCATAGTGGCTGGCGATTTCAACCATGCAGACCTCAAGTCTGTGTTCCCACAGACATACAAACACATTGACTTTCCAACATGGGGAAATAACACACTGGACAATGTTTACACTACTCAACAAGGAGCATACAAGGCCTCACCCCTCCCCCATCTTGGTGCTTCTGATCACATCACCGTTATGCTAACACCAGCATACAGGCCGAGGTGTAAAGTCACCAGGCCAGTTCAGAGGCAGGTAAGAGTGTGGCCAGAGGATGCCTCCTCAGCACTACAGGACTGTTTTAACACCACAGACTGGGACATGTTTAAGCAGGCAGCCACCTACAACCACCACACCAACATCCAGGAGTATGTTACTACCTATATCAGCAAATGCGTCGATGATGTAACGGAGACCAAGACCATCACAGTTTCTTTAACACATCTTTAACACCTCCCTGAGCCAAGCTGTTGTCCCTACATGCTTCAAAGGCACCACCATCATCCCGGTACCGAAGAAGGCTTCTCCATCTGGCTTCAATGACTATCGCCCCGTGGCACTGACTCCCATCATCATGAAGTGCTTGAACGGTTAGTCATGCAGCACATCAAATCCCTCCTCCCTCCTTCCTGGACCCCTTCCAGTTTGCATATCGGGCCAACAGGTCCACTGATGACACAATCTCCACCACCTTCCACTCAGCTCTCACCCACCTGGAATCCAAGGACTCATACGTGAAGATACTGTTCATTGACTTCAGTTCAGTATTCAACACAATCATCCCCCAACAGCTGATACAGAAACTGGACCATCTGGGGCTGAACACCTCTCTGTGCAACTGGCTGTTGGACTTCCTGACTGGGAGACCACAGGCAGTTCGGGTCGGAGGCAACACATCCAGCACCATCACACTGAACACGGGGGCCCCCCAGGGATGTGTGCTTAGCCCCCTGCTCTTCACGCTACTGACCCACGACTGCACACCAAAACACAGCTCCAACCTCTTCGTCAAGTTTGCGGACGACACAACTGTGGTGGGACTCATCAACAACAACGATGAGGTTAACTACAGAGACGAGGTGAGCCAACTGACCAGATGGTGCAGTGACAACAACCTCATTCTCAATGTGGAGAAGACAAAGGAAACTGTTGTCGACTTCAGGAGAGCTCACACCCAGCACCCTCCACTGACCATCAACGATGTTGCGGTGGAGAGAGTGAGCAGCACCAAGTTCCTCGGTGTGCACATCACAGAGGACCGCTCCTGGAACATCAACACCGCATCACTGGCCAAGAAAGCTCAGCAGTGCCTGTAATTCCTCCGCAAACTGAAAAGAGCTAGAGCCCCAGCCCCCATCATGCGCTTCTTCTACCGGGGCACCATTGAGAGCATCCTGACCAGCTGCATAACGGTGTGGTACGGAGGGTGTACTGAGGCCAGTCGTAAATCCCTGCAGCGCATAGTGAGAGCAGCTGAGAAGGCCATTGAGCCTCCCCTCCTCCCTCCAGGTCATTTACAACACACGCCTGGTCCGCAAAGCACTCTGCGCTGCAGGTGACTCCACCCCTCACACCACCTCTTCAGTCTCCTGCCATCCGGGAAGAGAATGAGGAGCCTCCCGGCAAGGACCAGCAGACTGAGAGACAGTTTCATCCATCAGGCTGTCAGGAAGCTGAACTCTCTTCCAACTCTCACCTCCCCTTCCCTCCCTTCCTTCTCTGCCCCCTGCTCCCACAGACTCTGGACTATGACACCACTATGGTGAACACTCCCCCACCTGCCCCCCCTGACCTGACCTCCGTCCCTCCCTCCCCCCCACATGCACAGACTATTGGCAACAGACACTTTACCTAGATCCTTATACTTACTTGAATCAAATACTGCTATTGCACTGTAACTGTAACTTGAATCAAATACTGCTATTGCACTGTAACTGTTGTTTGTATTCATTTTAAACTGCACTGTGGATGAGAGAGAAACGCAATTTCAATCCCTGTATGTCGTGTATATACAGTGATTGACAATAAAGTTGACTTTGACTTTGACTTTGAAATATCTTGTCTGCTCAGATCCAAGCAAATGCATCAAAACTCATTGGATGGCACTTCACCATGCAGCAGGACAATGATCCCAAACATACAGCCAAAGTAACCAAGTTTTCTAAGGCCAAAAAGTGGAATGTTCTTCACTGGCCAAGTCAATCACCTAACCTCAATCCAATTGAGCATGCTTGCTGAAGACCGTATTGAAGGCAAAAAGCCCCCAAAACAAGCAAGAATTAAAGATGGCTACAGTACAGGCCAGGCAGAGCATCACCAGGGAAGATAACAAGCGTCTGGTAATGTCTATGGGTCGTCATCGAGACTTCAAAGCAGTCATAACATATTTAAGTTTATGTTCATTTGTTTGCAACCAAATATTAAATATGACAACTTTATTTAAGTTTATGTTAATTTGTCCACTTACTTGTGGTCCCCTAAAATGGGGGGGGACTATGTATAAAAAGCACTGCAATTCCTACACGGACGTGGACGTAAGTACCTCAAATTAAAGGTGACAGTCTGCACTTTAACCACATAGTCATTATTTCATTTGAAGTGTAGAGAGCCACAACAACAAAAAATGTGTCACTGTCCAAACACTTATGGACTACACTGTATACATATCTCACACACACTCCCTCTCTTTCCCTCTCACACTCTCAAATTCAATTCAAATCTAAATGGAGCTTTATTGGCATGAAATATAGAATTGTGTTGCATAGTGCACATATTGTAACCAATCACAATACAAACAATAGTATTATATAATTATAATAATAAACAATCATATACTGTATGTTAATAAACATAAGCATGTACATATATGTGTCCACACACACAGATGTACAGTACCTTACATTTACATACACATATGATTACACACACAATGAAATCATCATTTCATTTTTTATGTCTGCCCACTGTCCTTCGTGATCTCTCTCTCTCAACCTCTCTCTCTCTATGTGATGCAGTGGTCAGAGCTCTGGTCCTGGTGGTGGTAGATGTCTGGAGGTCTGCGTGAGACCACGCCGTTGTACACATTAGCAATGCGTTTCATAACCAGTCGCTCCAGTAAAATTCCAGCAGCACAAATGGGTTTAAAAAACCAAGTAACCTCAGAAAGGAAACGGGCGTCCGTGTCCCCCTGACCTGCAGGCGTGGGAGTCAAGCTAAACCAGTTTTATAATTGTTGCATCTCTGCTTCAGTGGCACCAGAAAGGCTGTAACTGCACCTGCTTTTGCAATACTATTTACACCTATCCCTACATACTTCATCTTAGGGGATTCAATACATTATTTACCTTAAAAGCACATACAAATAAATACAGGTAACCAGAACAGCTTTATTGAGCATTGGCATAGATTCTACAAGGGTCTGGAACTCTATTGGAGGGATTCTTCCACAAGAAATGTCATCATTTGGTGTTTTGTGGATGGTGGTGGAAAGCGCTGTCTCAGGCACCGCTCATACGTTCTCCCATAAGCGTTCAATTGGGTTGAGGTCTGGTGACTGAGACGGCCATGGCATATGGTTTACCTTGTTTTCATACTCATCCAGCCATTCAGTGACCACTTATGCCCTGTGGATAAGGGCATGGTCATCCTGGAAGAGACCAATCAGAATGGCTTTATATTTATTGGTCCTCTAAGTAGTTGAGTGCACCTAAACCATGCCAGGAAAATGTACCCCCCACCATAACAGAGCCACCATAACCCTTAATTTACTCAAGTGTTTAATTTAGGCAGTTACCTGTAGGTACTGTACTGGAAGATGTGACCTCTTTGGACCAGCGAGCCTGAGCTACAGTACTGTTAGCACCACTGGAGATGTCTTGTAATATGATCATTATAACCTTATTTATAAAAGGCTTTTCATACATGCCACTCAAAGTGTTTTACAGATTTTTAAAGGCAATACAACAAGATGCAATAAACCAAAATGCAGTTACATTAATAACATTTAAACATGTAAACATGAAAAGACTAAACGGGTCTGATTGTTGCACCTGAAGCCCTTGTATAACAGCATGGTTTCACTGAGATATCTAAACCACAAAAACTCCTCTACTATTCTGTCTCCATCTGCCATGACAGAAACCGTGCACAGATAAAACTGCAAAATAAATAAAGTTGGAATTCCCTCCCATGGCAGTTACCATGACTACTTGACTACTTGGGTGGGTGGAGGGAGAAGGGACTACCGTAGCATGTGCTGCCAATCACCGATTCACATAACCAAAACAAAAGACTTTGCTCTCCTTGCAGAACTACCACGACGAAGGCAATGACACCGCATGATAAACCCTTCCCTTTTGTGGGCTTGCCAAGCCTTGTTCTCCCTCCATTACTTCCCACAACCCCCTTTCTTGGGAGGGGGGGCAGGCTGGAGTAATCCTGCCTAGCCTGGAGTAGGTCCCACATAATGTTTCCATGGAGATGGATCTGAGGAGCTTGGTGGGACAAAAAGGATGACATCACCCGCCTTTCGGGACCTTATAAGCCCTGCACGTCCCAGGTTTAATAACCATGGGGGCCCCATATCTAAAAGGGCCAAGACTGTTCCACTGTTCAGGGGAGAGGGAGAGGGGCAACTGTCCCAGCCAGAGTGAGCTGGTTTGGTTAAGGTGGGGAGGGAAGCATACTATCTTAAAGATTGTGTTATTTTCAGGAAGGCACATCTTGGACCCACTAGAAAGGTTTCAACCCCAACTATCTCTCCCGTGTGTGTGAATGTACATTACTGTACATGTGTGGAATGTGTCGATTGGATAAATAATCCTGGAACATTGAACTTTGCACCAAATTACCCAGTGCCTGCCTGCCTGCCTCCCTCTCTCTCTCCCTCTCTCTCTTACTTTCTCTTTCTTTCTCCCTCTCTCCCTTTCCCTCTCTCTCTCTCTTTCCCTCTCTCTCTCTCCCTCTCCACGTGTTTGTGTTGGCGGGTTGCTTTCTCACTCACATTGTTAAAGGAAAGGTGGGACACTGTATGGCCGGCTGAGATACAGGAGCACGCTGTGATAAACCTGTTCTCTCACCAAATACCAAAGTACTGTCTGTCTCACTCAACATTGCAATAAACCTGCTCTTCCACCATGCACCAAATACCAGAAATGCTGCACCGAATCATATCCGTTCTGTTATCACTTCATTGAAATGTGGCACAACAATCGGTCTGCCTGTCACCCTAGATTCAACACCATGATAAGTCTGCTCTCCATTAAAACGCCAAACACCAACTCAGTCAGACTCAATGGGGATTTACTTCTAGAATAAACAGTGGCACTGCCAAAGTAGTTACATATAATATAAATTACAACAAAGCACTGACAGATAAGCACATCTACAGATGAAGGGAGGGAGATACAGAACATACCAGGCACTAAATAAAATACAATAAAATGCTAAAAATGTTTGAGAAATGTTTGTAAAAAATAAATAGAAAAAACTGAAGACAGAGAATATAGAATATAAAATTCAATATAGAATATAAGTATTTGTCCACCAGTAATTTGGTGTCGAGAGAGATGTATAGGTAATCTTACAGTAGCACCTGAACACTGCGGTTCTGCTTAAAATTCTGTCTTCACTGAGGCTCATTCCAAGCGCACGCACGCACACGCATATATAAATGTACACACGCATGCGCACATGCACACACAGATATATACACACATGCACATAAAAATACATACACGCAGACACACGCACGCAAATACAAATCAGAACAAATAATAACTGCCAGCAGGCTAGTAGAGTTACTGAAATACAAACACAGCTATGCTGCCACATATATTATATATAATAATAATAGAGTCCTCTGACCCTGCGATACCGCACAAGAATTTTACGCACAAGTTTGGTTTGGATTAGGAGTGCCTCGGCTGACCCTGTACCAAGCCGGGAAAATATACTTTAGCACAGTGGTTCCCATCCATGGTCCTGGAGATCCACATGTATGTTTTTGTTACAGCCAATCTCTTGGTCAATTAATGCTGTTGAAATAAGTTGACATAATTCTTTCCTTAACAGTAATAAGAAAATATATTTATTTTAACACAATACAGGTTTGGCTCGTTGCCAATTGCTCTGTTATTGAAGTCTTTCATTTTCCACAAATGGTTTAGTTTCAGTGACCAGGTGTCCACACTTTCAACAATTAGGCCCCTACTGATTTCACCCGTCAGTCCATAATGAAACAATTATAAACGATAACCTATTTCTAAATGAATCATGCATCATATGGCACATTGCAGAAAATGAGAGCATTAGTTGATCTGACTGATTAAATGTCCTGGGATGTAAATATAGCACATTTATTGTTCATGGCATGCATAGCCATTTCTGGCATAATATGACCTTGAGAGTAAAAGTAATTTCATAGAAATTAAAAGTGTCTTAAGAACAATTAACAACTTGTTATAATGCAGAGGTGGCAATTATGGTTGGAACGAAAACCAGCTTATACAGCGGGCTCCCAGGACGAGGTTGAAGCCACTGCTTTAGCGTGTTGTTGCGGTAATCATTTCAACAGGTGTAATTGCCTTCCAATACCTGGTTTGATTAATGTCACCCCGGCAATAGATTATATTACATTCTATCCATTTGGCATACATTCATAACCAGAGAGACCCATAAACCGAAATACATCAGATAGGGTTATAAGAACTGCAGCAACTACATTATGGAACAGAACACCGACACAGTAGCCTACTCCACCTCATGCGTCCCGTTACATTAACGCGAAATTATCGGTAAGTATACCTTCGTAATCAGATGAGAACCAGCCATTCACAATGATGATAGTAGCAATCGCGATTAAGCAACTACATTAAAAAATAAAAATAAAGAGCAGACTTTACTTTGTCGTTGACTGTGTGGCTTCTGGAGTTTTCGGATAGAGAGAGTTGCGGCAGTGCACAGCGACAAATCACTACGAAGTGCTGTTACTCTTGATTAAGTGAAAAGTGTTGTAGGCTATTTGATTGAGTGTCCGTTTCGTGGTGGTCTTCCCCAGTTCGTGCGTTCCCTCGCGGCGTCACTTTATCACTCTGCGAGGTACAGTGTTTGAAGTCTATTTGACAAGCCTCGCATACGGACTTTTAAATTCCCTGGCAGGAGTATGTCTCAAGAGGACATTAATAGACGCAACCTCCCTTCGTCTCCTCCCTCATTACCCAACCCCTTTCACCTCACCACTCCCAGTAAAGCACTCTTAAAACACTGCCGAAGTTAAATCACCCAGCGCTGCAGCTCGAGTACGGGCGGGGTGGCGTGAGACGCGCAGAGATAATTTATGTGCTGAACGTAGTAGACAGTTACTTTATATTACTGTTCCGAGAGGGGCGACGGCGGGGGCGGGGGCATTATATATTCACAAGATTCATAGGCAACAGTCACACCCTGATACTAGTAGAAATACTGGAGGTAAAAAGAGCGGTAGATAGAGGTGATTGAGCGTTTAAAGGTTAAATCAATTTAGGCAACGATTACAAATTACTCTCAATTTCCACATCCTTAGTGTAAAAAAGAACCCCCCAATTGATAGAAATGTAACAAGTCAAAATAAATTGTGCATTGATTAGCCTACTTGTATGGTAATATTAAATTACACAACAAATTGGAAATCTACTGAACTCTAGAGCTCACTTCCTGGCAGAATATGTCGTCAGGGTGAAAGATCCAAAACAAAGGCGCACATTAACGAAACTACCACAAAAGACCTAGCTGGCTAAGTAGAACAGTGTTAGGGAGAGCAGGGGGGAATTGGACCCAGGCGTGGGGATGATGGGGAGAGGGGGAAAAAGGAGACAAAAAAACTGCGTGGGAAAAGGAGGGCTAGAGAAAAACGGGCGAAAACAAAAGTAGGGGAGAGTGGGGTAAGTTTTCACATGGGTAAGTTGTCACACTGTTCATACCTCCAACCACAGGGGCACTATCTCAAAAATCAAATAGCTACTTTGTTGCAACTAGGGTCAGATTCAAATTCCTTTTCACAGGTGGTCAAAGATCACTTTAATTACATGTGAGCACAAGTTTCGTGTTTGTCTCCTTCAAAAGTAAGTAAATGGCACCTTACATTTTATGTAATAAAACTGTGTTAGGTATAAATGTTCAAAATTATATTTGTGTACCGAATAAAGGAGACAAAAAGGTGTCTCTTGATATGTTAGCTGCAGTCCTATGTTGAACTAGCCTTGAGATTTAGCAAACATTAACCCACATGCCCGTTTGGGGCAAGTTGTCTCAATGGCTTTGAGGCAAGTTGTCACATGAGGCTAATTGAAATGTGTTTTTGAAGGAAAGAAGCATTGAGGGAATGAAGAAAGGAACGAACGAACAAAAGAGATGTGAGATGATGGTGAGAAATTATAAAAGAAAGGCAGAGAATGGCAGCACACCTCCTGACATAATGTTGAAGGCAGTCAGGCAGGTGAAGCTGGAGAACAAATCAATCAGAAGCACAGCAAACGATTTTAATATAAATTACCGTACTCTGACTCGGTATTGTGAAAAGGTTACCAGCGAAGAAATTGTCAGTCAGGCAGCCATGCCAACAACAGTGGTTGGCTATAGAAAGCCATGGCAGGTATTTCCACCTGATTTGGAGATGCAGCTTGTTCATTATATCACTAGGTCAGCTGACATTTATTTTGGTCTGTCGCCAAGTGAGATCAAAAGACTTGCCTACCAGTTTGCTGTGGCACACAAGCTGAAGTTCACACCAATGTGGGCAGAAACAGAAAAGGCCAGCTCGGAGTGGTTTACAGCCTTCTTAAAACGGCACCCAATGCTGTCGCTAAGAAAGCCTGAGGCAACTAGCCTTGCCAGAGCTAGTAGCTTCAACCGAGAAAATGTCAATGCCTTCTTCGACAATTTAGCAAATGTGCTAGACAGACATAAATTTGGACCAGGGGACATATGGAATGTCAACGAAACTGGGGTGACACGGTCCATAAACCTGACAAAGTAGTGGCCAGATGCGGATTCAAACAAGTAGGGTCACTGACCTCCGCTGAAAGGGGGACGCTTGTCACACTGGCCTGTGCTGTCTCAGTCACAGGAAATAGTATACCTCCATATTTCATATTTCCCCGTGTCAACTTCCGCGACCATTTTTTAAACAACGGACCACCTGTCAGCAAGGGAGCGGCAAATCCCTCGGGGTGGATGAAAGATCTGCACTTTTTTGACTTCCTGAAATATTTCATTGAGCATACAAAATGCTCAAAGGAGAAACCATGTTTACTCCTTTTGGACAACCACAAATCTCATATGTCCATTGATGGACTCAATTGTGCCAAAGAAAACGGCATAATTATGGTGTCATTCCCACCCCACTGCTCTCATCGGCTTCAACCCTTAGACAGGTTTGTCTACGGGCCGCTAAAAAGGCACATCAACACAGCGTGTGATGCATGGATGAGGAACAATCCTGGGAGGACAATGTCAATTTATGACATTCCTGGAATTGTGGCAATCGCTTATCCTGTGGCGGCAACCCCCTTGAACATTCAGGCTGGCTTTAGGGTAGCTGGGGTACAGCCTTACAACAGGGATGTATTTTTGGAAACTTGAGTTTGCACCATCCTATGTTGTGAAACGCCCTGCCCCACCAGGCCCCAGTACCAACCCTGCCCTGCCAGGCACAAGCACAGACGCAGACCCGTTCAGTTCCCATGCCAGCTCACCCTTACCCAGCAGTGCTGGCAGCAGACTACCAACTCCAGAGGACCTCCGGCCATTTCCAAAAGTCCCCGAAAACAAAATAATAATGGAAGAAAGCGGCGCAAAACCGCAATTCTAACAGACACACCCGTGAAGCAAGCACTACAAATGGAAAAATCACAATCTAAAAACAGGCTGTTTCTGGAGGAAGGGAGGCAAAGTGCAAAATCTGGATCTGCCGAGAACAAAAAGGCAACAGTAAAAAGAAAAATAGACGAGTCATCATCAGATGAAGAGGAGTGCTTCTGCCTAGTCTGCATGGAGCCATTTTCTAACAGCTGCCCAAAAGAGACTTGGGTGCAGTGTGTGAGATGCAAGAAGTGGGCCCATGATGCTTGCACCCTAGGCCAGGCAATTTATTTGTGCCAGAACTGTGACTCTGAAGATGAGTCTGATTAGAAGTGTTTCGTTGTGCATTACACCACGTCTATTTTATTAAGATTAAGCATTTTGTTCTTTAATGAATGAGTTCTGTAATGAAATGTACTTGGTTTTGAATTTGAAAGTAAAAAACATTATATTCACAATTATTTAGTTGTATTCTTATTTGTTGATAATCCAATGTGACAACCTACCCCACATACTATGACAGAGTGTGACAACTCACCCCCTGATGGGGTAAGTTGTCACAAGTGCACACCCTCTGTCTACAACTCCTGAAATAAGATATGAACATGTAATGAATACAAAATATGTGCCCAAGACTTCCACCTTTCATTTGGTATGACATTTATACCATTGCGATGTATTGCGCCCAGTACAGGTAAGACAGAGTGAAAAGTGTGACAACATACCCCGCTCTCCCCTACTAATAATTAAAATGGGAGGGACAAACAACGAAAGATCAAAAAACAAAAAACAAAGGAACAAACAATAAAACACGAGAAAATCTAAATGTGTAGAGACACAAAACACTAAACTACTAGATAGGCTACTAAAGTTAGAAAGAGAGCGTAGAGAAGTGAAATCGGCAGGGGTAAACTCAAGACACGGAGACCCCAAAACTTAGCAAAGATGACTGAGTGAGACTGGGCTAAATACTGTGTGTGATGAGGTAAATGAAGGACAGGTGTGTGTGAAAATCACCGGGGGACCTAGAAACTGTTAGGATGGAAAATTCGGGGGCGACTGGGGAAAAAGAAGCAGAGTAAACCAAAAACAAAAAGGGAGCTATGTAGCCCTCCTGCAGCCAACCGAGGGATTGGCCGGAATCCTCACAAACAGGCTGTGGGGTCACTGCCTACAGGCAGAGGTGGAGACAGAGGAACACTTTATACTTACTTCCCGCATGTACCTCCTCACCAGAGACAAATACGTCCCCAAATTCTCCACATGGACTAATCTGTTTCAGCATTCTTTCAACATTTTGGGTTGTAAGTTGCTCTGGTTAAGAGCATCTGCTAAATGCATCTGCTAATGCAATGTAACGTAACATCAACCAGATTCAGATATTTTAATGTGACTTTTTTCAACTGTCCTACATAAAAATGACATAAGGGATACACGAAGCAACCTAAACAAAATGCACAACAAAAAACCATACTCAAATATTTCAATTAAAATGTGAACATTTTGGAAGGGGGTGGGGGTATTCAAGTCAATATGCTTTATTGGCATGAAAACCAGAAATTAAATATTGGCAAAGTGCAATAGGCTATACAAGTAGTTTAGAAAAAAAAGTATTGTGTACATTGTAACTAATGAATATCATAAGACATTACAATGATGGCTATGGCAACAGTAAATCAAGAGGGCATTAAATAAACAGATAAATAGATTGAAAAAAGACACAATATATATTATACTTATATATTATTTATAATTCCTCTATATTATATTTATTTACATTTATGAATATATGTGAGATATTTTACTTGTCATCTCCATTCAGTGCTGTATAAAAATGATCAGTGAGGCTACCGTAAAAGAAGCCTGGTTTGTGTCTGAAAAGGTTCATTTAGGGAACAGCATTCCTCACTCATGTTGCCAAAATGTCTCCATGGCAATCCAAACAAACCATTCCTCATGGGATAGGTACACACAGACAGGGAGAGAGAGAGGGAGGGAGAGAGAGGGAGAGAGACAGAGAGAGAGAGTGAGAGAGCAGAGACTCAAACCTGCGACAATAGGGTACAGCCTGCGCCCGTGGTGAGTGCATTTACAGACTGAGAAGTAGACTCACTCACTCAATTGTACACAGCTCAAACACAAGCACGCACGCTCACTCACTCTGTAAACTCTAATATGTGTGTGAGGTTTCTGCCTGTGATGAAACCTCATGTGTTTCATGGCCCTGGCAGCCAAAACATTCCTGTCTATTTCTCACTTCTGGAGAACCTGTGACAAACAGGTAACATGACATGGCTCCCTAACCACCTGTCTGGGTAGGGGCTCAGCCCACAGTGCGATGGTAACCCTGCCCTCCATTTAAACTCTCCATAAAATCTAGCACACCTCCTATGTACACACAACAATTCACTGCCCTCTTACTCACACACAATGACGAGTGCTGGATCGCTTGATTAACGTAACACTCATATTAGCCAACAACAACGTAGCTTTCAAAGGACATAGGGTTAATAATATTTTTCCATTAGTTCAACAAAATAAAGAAAATTATGGTAATTTTAGTGCAGTAATACAGCGATAGACATCGTTGTAGGCAGCTGCGTACCATACCTGTAACACTGGGAAGGAAAAGGTTAGTAATTAAAAAATATAAACAGTATATGTTTTATTAAATGAGTAGGCAGGGATACATACATAGGCGCCGATCCCGTGGGTGCTCCGGGGCCCGAGCACCCACGGAGAAGGCCGAGCACCCACGGGGAAAATTATGCACGGAGCCAAATTTACATTGATTTGATAGCAAACTCCACCTAGCATACGCTGCGCGGCACCCACGGGCAGAAACATAAATCGGCGCCTATGGATACATATACAAGAAGTGTTCAGCAAGTAGGCAGTGGTGATGACAATTGAGTAGATGTACAGAATTCAGTGGTAGTGGAGTCTGAAAAGGTGGGTTTTGAGTCTCTTGTAGAAGATCGCAACTGATTCCACGGTCCTAACCGATTGCGGGAGGTCGTTCCACCACCGAGGGGTCAGAGAAGAGGCGAAACCGCAAGGAGCGGATGCCGGGTGCCCGGAGGGATGGGACAGTCAATTTGCCAGAGGAGGCTGAGTGGAGGGGTCTGGCTGGGGTGTAGGGTGTGATGAGTGTCTGGAGGTAAGGAGGAGCAGTTCCTCTAGCTGCCTGAAAAGCAAGCACCAGTGATTTGAATCTGATTCATACTGCGATGGGGAGCCAATGCAGAGAGGAGAGTAGAGGGGTGACGTGGGTGAACTTCAATTCATTGAACACCAGATGTGCAGCAGCATTCTGGACTAGTTGCAATGGCTTGATGGCGCAGGCTGGTAGACCTGCCAGCAAGGAATTACGGTAGTCAGACAGATGCGAGATCACCAGGGCCTGGACCAGGAGTTGTGTGGCCTCTTGAGTGAGGAACGGTCGGATCCTCTGGATGTTGTGGAGGGAGAATCGGCAGGTCTGGGTGATCGCTGCGATGTGCCCCGAGAAGCACGGCTGGTCATCCTGGGTCACTCCAAGACTCCTAGCAGACTGGGACGGAGACACTATGGAGCCTTCCACAGTGATTGAAGCATCAATCAACGGGGAGCCCTTCACTGGGAGGAAGAGCAGCTCAGTCTTCCCCAGGTTCAGCTTCAGGTGGTGGGTGGACATCCAGGCAGAGATGTCAGCCAGGCATGCAGAGATCCGTGCTGGGACCTGCGTCTCGGATGGAGAGAAGGAGAGAAAGAGTTGTGTCGTCAGCATAACAGTGGTCGGAAAAACCATGAGCAGAGATAACAGAACCAAGTGACCTGGTGTACAGGGAAAATAGCACTGGACCTAGCACTGAGCCCTGCGGGACTCCGGTAGAGAGGGTGTGGGGGGAGGAGAGGGATGCTCTCCAGGCCACCTGGTAGGACCGGTCAGCCAGGTAGGACTTGAAATAAGAACTTGTTCTTAATGGCTTGCCTGGTTAAATAAAGGTTAAATAAATAAATAAATAAATAAAGTGCAGATCCAGAGATTGCCTGAGGAGGGGGATGACATTGGCGTTTTTGAGGGATGAGGGGACAGAGCCAGAGGAAAGAGAGGAGTTGATAACATTGGAGACAAAGGGGAGGATGTCCATTGCAATGGACGGGAAGAAGGGGGAAGGAAGCAAATGGCTTTCCGAAGCTAGACGGGGAGCAAATGTAAAATTCCCTCTCTGTCCCCTAATGGCGACAAAAGTTTACCTTAAGATAATTTTTTAAAATCCTTTTACTCTTTCCGATGACAAACGCCGAACCCCAATCAACAATACAAAACACAATCCCAATAATATTGTAGCGTTCTAGCTAGGCTAAATAAATACATTCAAAATAATAAAACAGACCGGGCTGAGTTCTTGAATCAAAAGTTTATTAATTAACAAGCTACTATTCGGCCGTTGCTCACGCCAAATAAAACCTACCATTTTATTTAAGAGGAAAACTACCTGCAGTCTGTCACTTTACCGTTGACAAGCACCAGAACAAAAATAGAGGGAACAAGGGTGACACATCCCAATAAATATGAACTTGAGGCCTCCCGCGTGGTCCAGTGGTTACAATGTCCGACGCTGGCCACGGAGACCGGGGTTCAATCCCCCGTCTCGCCAAGTGTCGGCTCTGGCCGGGAGTGCCACCAGGGGGCGGCGATTGGCTGTCCGCCCCAGGGAGGGGGGAGGGGAGCCGACGTGACGTTCGCTGCGTAGAGTGGCCCTGTAGTACCGGGTTACGGTCTCGTAAGAGGCGTCACTTCGCTTCGTCACTACCGGTCGCAGGACTACGGCAGCGAACTCACATTACTAGGGGGGGATTGACGTAAAAATAGCGGGTCTAATTGGCTACCAAATTGGGAGAAAAATGGGATAAAATCAGAAACAAATTTAAAAAAAAAAAAATAAAAAATGAACTTGCAGGGCCAGTCCCCCTGCTGCTCCCCCAACCACAAGTCTGCCTGGCATTACTCATTCCAGACATTCTTGTGGTTGGCAGAGGGCAGGCTGATTGACAGGCTGGACACTGCAAAACCTGATATGCCACAAGTCAGTAACATGCAACAGGGACACATATATCAATGACAGAACAGCAACAAACAATCCGCTCAAACTCTCTGCACAAATGACACAGTAATCCCGTCAGCCAGAGCAATTTCCCATCAGGCAAAGCAATTTCCCATCAGGCAAAACAAAGCTAATTTTGGTACCGCAAAGCAAAGTTTCGTACATTGTGAAACCAACACTAAATACATTTTTATTCCTCCAACCTCGACTCGTCTTCCTAGTATCATGTTTCAGCCTTGAGCCGGTCGTAACACACATACGCACACACAGGTGCACATACACATACATACACACACAAATGCACCCACACACAAACACACATACATACACACACACACACGGATGCACATACATATGCACATGCACAGACACACAAACACACACACATATACACTACTGGTCAAAAGTGTTAGAACACCCCCATTTTCCAGTTTGTAGTGACATTTAAGAAGTCCAGTGAATAACCTGAAATGGTACAAAGGTAAGCAGTAAACTGCCAGAGGTAAAAAAAAAAAAAAAGTTTGGTTACCAAAAATTGAAAAATAATGTACATTTTTTGGCAGTGAGTCATTTCCTACACCATCAAAAGGCACTTGGAAACTGATGGGAAGGGGTCTGGCAGACCCAAAGTTTCTGAGAGTCAAGAGCTTGCGTGATAGGTGGCTCACAGGGCAACAGCTTCAAGCACAGCTTAACACTGGTCGAAGTAAGGAAGTCTCAGTTTTAAACTGTGAAGAGAAGACTTCGAGCTGCAGCTTAAATTTCAGTAAAAACTGGAAAAGTGGGGGTGTTCTAAAACTTTTCACTAGTGTTCTAAAACTTTTTGGTAGTGCACACACACACAGATGCACACACACACAAACACACAGATGCACATGCACACACACACACACACACACACACACACACACACACACACACATTCAAACCTAATCAAATCACTGTTATGCCTAAAATAGATTAGGTTTTGATTCAATATGTGAGCCTCCACTGAAACCTTTCAATGGTCTTATCAACAGGGGGAGAGAAAAGAACATTCATTTAAAATCCATAAAACCTTGAATAAATGTGACAGATTGTTCAGAGAGAAAAATCCATTCAACAAACTTTAAAATGCCTTTCTTATCAAGCGTCTCCAGCACTCTGGACAGTGGAGTCACAGTGAGGTCACCTTTTAAAAAGACCTGGAGTAAAAACTGTTTTTCTTTTGGGGGCAGGGGGATGGGGGCGGCAAAGGATGTAAAACTCTTGAATCACCTTTAAAAAACATCAGACCCATGCACAACAATTCTCTCTCTCTGTCAATTCAATATGGTTCAATATTTGCATGAAATATAGAATGTAAATATTGCCAAACAGATTGTGATATGAGTGGAGCTGGTGGCCCTTCCCCAAACAGAGGGAATTTGTTTTTAAGTTTACAAAATGTACTGAAATATTCTCTCACTTTCTCCCATCCTCCTATTATAAGACCTCTACGGGTCTAATTCATTTTCACCTTATAGGCGTATAATCCATCTGTACTACTTGTATGTGTGTATTATTATCTGCATGTGTGTATTTTTTCAAATCTGATTTTTATTTTTCTCTCAAACTGAATTTGAAATGATCAGTTGTATTTGCAGTTGTGGAAGGCGGAGGTGGAACTGGATCAGTCACACCCTCGAAAGCCCCCTACCAACATCACTCACCAAGCCCTGACCTGGAACCCAAAAGGGAAAAGGAAGAGAGGTCGCCCCAAAAACACCTGGAGGCCGATGCCAAGACATCTGGTCATACGTGGCCAGAGCTGGGGAAAATTGGCCTATGCTCCCCTAGGGACGATAGGCTTAAGTAAGTAGTTGTATTTGCAGGCTAACGTCATAAACCAAGTCCGACCAAATAATTTATATTACAATACATACAACAAATCAGTCATTCAATTAATGTGTATTATCAATATAAAGGCTTGACTGCATCAATGTCATATTAAGAGATATGAACTGTCATTTGCGGTTGCGCTACTGTACTGCAGGTGTTTAGTCATTTTTTTCCCTTGTTAACTAAATCAGGTGGGAGTGCAAATCGAGGAGCGCGGCACTCCACGGCACTCCGTCGGAGGAGCATGGCACTGCCCAGCAGGCAGTCGTCAAACAATATAATGGATCATATTTAACTTAGTTTTTCCCGGCCCGATGACATTTCACGAATAAAATTGTGACATTCAATACACACACTCAGACACAATCTCTTGCATACACTCTCTCTCTCTCTCTCTCTCACACACTCTCAGGCACTCTTGCAAACACCTACACCAACACACTTTCTCTCTCACACACACACACACACACACACACACACATTCTCTCACACACACTCTCAGGCACTCTCTTACAAACACCTACACACACACACACCCTCTATATCACACACACTAACACACACTCTCACACACACACTCAGGTATGCTCTTTCAAACACCTACACTCACACACATCCTCTCTCTCACACACTCACACATGCCCTCTCTCTCATACACACTCTCAGACACAACCATGTAACCACACACATAGTTACACTCAAAAACACACACACATAGTTACACACAAAACACACACACACACACACACACACACACACACACAGAAGCACAGTGTACAAACTAGTCAAGAGTGTGAATAAGTGAGTGAGTGAGTGAGTGAAAGCGGGTGAGAGGAAGGGTTTGGCTTCCATATCAGAGGAGATGATGGAAGCAAATAATGATTATGATGACAGTGATGTTGCGTGTGTCGCAACACACCGACATTACCGCCTGCCTGCATGAGGAGGTGTCCCCTTGTGGCCACAGGAAGTGACTCAACACCTGCAGACGCTCCCAAAGAGAAGGGTGAACAAGGGCCATTTGTGACAATGTCTCTTCATTTATCACAGCCACACATGCAATCAAAACAAGGAGGGGATACCAGATTTTTCAGTTGTTTCGTCATAACAAAAGGTGTGTGTGCACAAGGCCAATTTCACAAGGTCAGACAGCCAACCCACACACACACAACTCAACGGGGTCAACTCAACCAGGCTCTGTAGTGAGCGGAAATGGAAACACGCAAACATTCAATATCAATCTCTTTTATTTGGTCCCAATGTGAAATGTACACACGGCATGTTTGCGGTTTGATAACAGCATAAACTACCGGTCAAACGTTTTAGAACACCCCCATTTTCCAGTTTTGACTGAAATTTAAGCAGTTCAAGTCCAGTGAATAACCTGAAATGGTACAAAGGTAAGCGGTAAACTGCCAGAGGTTTTGTCACAGGACAATAGCTTCAAGCACAGCTTAACACTGGTCGTAGGACTAAAAGTCATTTTTTTGTCTCAGGATTGCAATTCCGACCTGCTTTTAATCATTGTTTGGATTTTGATAAGCACTTTGAACAACATGTAACGAGAGTGGCATGTATAAATAAAACCATTATTATGAAGTAAGATGCACCTGACGATCAGAAATCAATGAGCCAGAATCGTTTATTAAGTTACTGGTGGCCAGGAGTAGCAAGGCTGCTAAGGCTTGTCACAAGTCACAAAAGTGTTATATTGTGTGGCCGTGGCTGGGGGTTAAATAGGTGGGGTGGTGGTGTTATAAAGACAGGGAGGGAGGGAGAAAAGACTGCAGGTGTGGAGGAAATTAAGCAAGCAAAATATATTTTTTATTTCAAAAAAGCTTTGTTGTTTCTGTGGACGCTCGTAAATCAAATTTCAGTGGAAATCACAGCAGGATTCGGCAAGAACAGGTGACACAACTGCCAAAGAGGACTTGCCCTGAGGACTGGTCTTTCTTTTGTCAACTTTCTCCAGTCTGTGGAAAAAGAGGAGTTAAAAAAATAGGAAAGAATGACTGGCATTTGATGAAAGGCATCCGATTCGTTCACCTCACGCACTAGGCTTACGGGAGGTATGTTGAATAACTTAACGCTGGTATTGGCTCCCTCTGCTGCCCGGAGGTGGTACCGCGCCCACTCTCCATGCTGCACCGCGGTCAGAAAGAACAGACGGACACACAGTAAACAGGCAGTGATGCAGTGAGCGCTGCTTTATTGATAAAGAGAGCTTACCAGTGCGGGTTTCATTCCCGTCCACAGGTTTTAACTTACAACCGTTTCACTGAAGCACAGCTCCGCTACCTCAAATGTATGTATGTATGTATGTGTGTGTGTGTGTGTGTGTATGTGTGTATGTGTGTGTGTATGTGTGTATGTGTGTATGTGCTCTTGTGGGGTGTGTGTACAGTTGTGGTGATGTGTGTGTGTGTGTGTGTTTGTGCTATTGTGGGGTGTGGGTACAGTTGCATGCGTGCACAGACGCACACGCACACGCACACACCGGCACAAACTACACTGACACACACAGGTGCAGGTTTGTGATGAACAGTGAGAGTGAGGTCTGTCAGGTGCATCAGGATCTGTGCATGAGCTTTAGGGGTGACCTCGGCAGGGGACCCCCAACATGAATAAATAGCAACAAGGAATCTCACAGACAAAACACACACATGCGCACACTTAAAAACTCTGCTCCCACCAACCCCTGCCAACTGCAGAGGTTGCTAAGACGCAGTCCCATTATAGCAGAAGGTCAGTAACCGAGGGCAACAGCTCGGCCAGCTCTGATTGGATGTTGGCTGTCTGGGCGACTGGGTTTCCACGGAGATCAAGCCGGGTCAGTTTGGGGCAGGAGGTCAGGGGCTTCAGGTCAGAGAGCCGAGAGATTTCTGCATGGGTCAAAGAAACTGACCACGACACAGTGCATAAAAATTTAAATCTCTCAAAATTGCTCTTTCAAAATCGTTTTCCCTCATATAACTAAATATTAAAAATCATACAATCATACAAAATCTACATAAATACATGAATAACTAATTAAAATTAACATTCAAAAGGGGTAGCTGCTAAGCGAGCAGTCCTACGCTTAGCTGCGAATCAATACATGCAAAATAACAACAACAACAGATGTAAATACCAAGTACCGGCAGTCACAGCACTACAGCTAAAACAGCTGCATTATTCTTATCAGGCTACACTAGGCATTAGCGCCAAGGTACCGGAGGCACTAGCATTAGCATAAGCATAAGCACCAGGCTACACAAGTCACTAGTATTAGCACCAAGTTACAAGAAGCGCTGGCATTATCATAAGCGCCAAGTTACAGGAGGCGCTACCATTAGCACCAAGTCACAGGAGGTGCTAAGACATTAGCATGAGAAAGAAGGTACAATACTGACTTTGAGACTTAACTTAATTCTAGCACATACACTTCTGACTCTGGACTGCACCACTTTTTCTTTTTTTTTTTCTCTCCCAATTTGGTAGCCAATTACACCCTCTATTTCTTTCAATTTACACTCCCCCACGAGCCCGCCACTCATCCTCGAAGTCAATCCAGTTCTTCCCGTACAGGGACGCCTTTCACGTTACTCTGCAAGCTTGTGCCAGCTCTCCCTCCTCCCTCCCTCTGGGGTGGTCAGCCAATCGCCAACCCCGATGGGGCTCTTGGCCAGAGGGTTTAGAACCACGGCCGCATTCCAGACAAATGCCTTTACCGCTACACCACCCCAGGCCCCTCTGGACTGCACCACTTTTGCGTCAAAAATAGGATACTGTTGTTCCTCAGCGACAACTCCTCCAGTCGGGGCAGATGGTACAGTCCGTAAAGATTCTCAATAATGTTGTCATCAACCTCCAGCACCTGCAAGAGAGATTATTATTACTACTACTACTACTACTACTACTAATAATAATAATAATAATATAGACATTTAGCAGATGCCCTTATCCAGAGCAACTTACACAGTTTAGACATTTTTTATTTTCTTTTACATACAATCCATTTATACAGCTTTTTTTTTTACTTTTTTTTTTTTTTACTCAAACAACTCAGATTAAGTACCTTGCTCAAAGGTACAATGGCAGTGCCCCACCTGGGGACTGAACCTGCAACCTTTGCGTTACGAGCCCAGCTCCCTAACCATTATACTACACTGCTGCTACACAGAGGCTCTGAATGTTTCCTGGGCCCCGCTGTGCTCAGCTAACTGTGAGTATCAACACAGAGTGTCTATAGCAGTGGTTCTCAAACTCGGTCCTGGAGTACCAGCGTGTTTTCTGGTTTTCATTCCAACCATCTCATGTCTTGTATAATTAACGTTGATGAGAACATGTGCCTAGGTTCCGTACTTGTGTATTTTGTCCGTATTCTTCACATTGAAAGTTCTGTTTTCTGCTACTCTGAAAGCGTTCTGATTTACTGGCATGTTATGAATATTCATAAAGTGTGTGGATATGGCAGAGAGCTCATGTTACCAACCAGAACAAGGTACTACAGAGAATGCACGAGGAACACAAGAGCTGACCATCTGGCTTGTACATAGAACATCTGTGGTGTGGACCCAAATGCAATTTAAACGCATGGCTATCCGGCTTAAGTGACCCCTGATCTAACTGGCAGTTCTGTGTGAGCCAAAGCTAGCAGCCATGCAAACACTGTGGGGCATGCTGTTTCCATCAAGGAGTGAGTTACCTCAAGGCATTGCAGCATGGCAAACTGAGGAGGCAGGGCCTGCAACTGATTGGAGGAGATGTTGATGTGAGTGACCAATAGCAGCTGATCCAGGTGGCTCAGGGTTGTCAGTTTCTGTGAAGGTGGGAGAAGCAGTGTGTGTTCATAGAGCAGACAGAACACACACGCACAAACGCACACTCACTCTCACGCACACACGCGCGCACACACAGACACAGACACAGACACACACACACACACACACACACACACACACACACACACACACACACACACACACACACACACACACACACACACACACACACACACACACACACACACACACACAGTACCTTTCCAGACAGGCTGAAGACTCGGACCTCAGCGTACTCCATCTTCAGAATGGTGTTCTCCATCATAAACTTACTGCACAGATCACTGTAGTATGAGCAGCGCATGGGGTCCACAACCTGAGAGAGCATCAGAGATCAGCCCATACATGTCTGTGTGTGAGAAAGATCAGCCCATACATGTGTGTGTGTGTGTGTGTGTGTGTGTGTGAGAAAGATCAGCCCATACATGTGTGTGTGTGTGTGTGTGTGAGAGAGATCAGCCCATACATGTGTGTGTGTGTGTGTGTGAGAAAGATCAGCCCATACATGTGTGTGTGTGTGTGTGTATGTGTGTGTGCGAGAGAGAGATCATACCATGCATGTGTGTGTGTGAGTGTTAAAGTGTGTGTGTGTGTGTGTGAGCGTATGTACGTGCATGCGTGTGTGGCGGTACCTTCAGAGTCTCAAAGTGTTTCAGGGTCTCCCTCTCATACCCCAGGGGATCCAGCGCCCTCATCAGGAGAACTATGGTCAGTACACACCCTGTGAGAGAGTGAGAAAGTGAGAGAGTGGACCACCCAGCCAACAATCAACACGCACACTCGCTTTCTCCCTCACACACACACACACACACACACACACTCAGTGAGACTCACACTTGTTCTGAGGCTCCAGCTCAAGTAGTTGTGTGCAGGACTGCAGCTCTGACTGCAACACTGAAGTCTTCTCTACAGAGAGCTCGCTCCTGATAGAAAGAGAGAGAGAGAGAGAGAGAGAGAGAGGGGGAGTTGTTGACACATATATGTCTTTTAACACCTTAGCAACACAAGATCACTTGTCATGCAAATAAAGAACATTTGAGAGAGAGAGAGAGAAAAAGAGAGAGAGAGGGAGGGAGGGAGGGAGGGAGAGAGAACACAATTTTTTTATGGGAAAAGGTTTGTTTTTAGTTTGTAAAGGCACAGATGAAGTGTATTGGGATATCATCCTGCTACACAATGTCCCTCTCCGCCATTGCATTCCATACACACAATGCACTGGCCTGCAAGCCACATAATGCGATAGGAAAGTTAGCGCAGTTCGGAAGGGAGTAGCATCTCACGGAGGTCGACTTACATTACATTACATTACATTTTAGGCATTTAGCAGACGCTCTTATCCAGAGCGACTTACACAGTTTACATTTCTTTACATACAATCCATTTATACAGCTGGATATTTTACTGAAGCAATTCAGGTTAAGTACCTTGCTCAAGGGTACAACAGCAGTGCCCCACCTGGAAATTGAACCTGCAACCTCTGAGTTACAAGCTCAGCTCCCTAACCATTACACCACACTGCCAGCCTACGACTTGCATGTAGCCATGTTTCTGGGGAGCCTGGAGTGTTAAACCCACCCTACCTCTGGGCTTTAAACCCACCCTTCTCCTGTTAAAAACCACCCTACCCTGGCACACTTAAACCCACCCTACCCTATAAACCCACCCACACCTTAAACCCACCCACCCTACCTCTGGCACACTTAAACCCACCCCTACCCCCACTTAAAACCCACCCTTCTACCCTGGCCCACTTAAACCCACCCTACTCCTGGCACACTTTAAACCACCCTACCCCTGGCACACTTAAACCCACCCTACCTATGCACACCTAAGCCCACCCTACCTCTGGCCCACTTAAACCCACCCTTCTCCTGGCCCACTTAAAACCACCCTAACCCACCCTGGCCCACTTAAGCCCACCTACCTCCCACCCTTTAAACCCACCCTTCTCCTGGCCCACTTAAAACCACCCTACTCCTGGCACACTTTAACCTACCCTACCCCTGGCCCATTTAAATCCACCCTACCAATAAGGTCTGCTTGTTCAGACTCCCAGTTATATAACATGAAACACAAACTTCAGCTTTCAGTCAATATAACCTGACATGGGCTAAGACAAACTGGCTTTCTGGAAATGTCCTCATTTGTTATCACTTCAACCAATTAACCAATTAACGTTCTTCATAAGCACTTAACAGTTGTGAGGTAAAGAAAGGAGGAGAAACACACACACACACACACACACACACACACACACACACACACACGCACACACAGACACAGAAACACTCACACACACACACACACACACACACACGCACACACGCACACACAGACACAGAAACACGCACTCACAGTTTTACCTGAAAAGCTCCTGGTCAGTGGCAGTGTCTCTGCACCAGCTTTCTGATCGACCTGAAGAAGAGAGTGACACTGAGCTGCAGAGAGAGGCCACTGTAAAGCACAGAGATGTGCACCCCAATTTTCCAATGGGCGAGGGCGCGCACACACACACACACGCACACGGACACACACACACGCACGCACACGGACACACACACACGTCTATCCTACAACAAATATGCACAAAGAACACCCATACACACTTCTACAGGCACACACAAATTTGAAAGAGAAATATCTGCTGTCACAGACTCATAAATCTATGGAAGCCCATTTCCGCCAATGTGACGAAAGAAAAAAAGATCCTGTAAGTCATTATAATGAGATTAGTATCTCAAAATAATGAGTTAGTAAGTCATTATTTTGAGATACCATCTCAAAAAAACGTTGTCAATAAAATAACATGACTACACAGTACATGGTAACAGTTTAAATAATAATAATAATCATAATAAATCAAATCAAATCAAAATAATACACACTATTAATTTAACCAGTATTTAATTTAAAAGCCTGTTCAAACAGGTAGATTTTGAGCAGTTTAAAAAAAATGTTGACAGAGCTTACATCTCTGGTGTGCCTGGGTCGGGTGTTCCACAGTTTTGGGGCATAATAGCTCAAATCGGCTTCCCCGCTCTATTTTGTGCAGTACTTTGGGAACGGTTAGAAGGTCAGCACCTGAGGACCGGAGGGATCTTGTTGGCTGATATGAAATTAGAAAGTCAGAAATGTATGTGGGTGCTGTGCCATTTAGAGCTTTGTAGGTGAGTAAAAGTACCTTGAAGTCAATTCTAAAGGAAATAGGGAGCCAGTGCAGGGTGGTTAGGACAGGAGTGATATGCTCTCTCTTTTTGGTCTTTGTTAAAAATCTAGCAGCCGAATTCTGAATGAGCTGAAGTTTCTGTATTGACTTTTTGGGCAGCCCGGTGAAGAGGGCATTGCAGTAGTCTAATCTGCTAGTAATAAAAGCGTGAACTAATTTCTCTGCATCCGCTTGGGTTAAAAACGGCCGTACTTTGGCAACATTTCTCAGGTGGAAGAAAGCTGTCTTGGTCCCCTTGCTAATATGGGCCTTAAAGTTTAAGTCGGAATCTAAGATGACACCTAGGCTTTTTACTTCTGGTTTGGTATGGGGAGCAAGGTCCCCAAGCTTACTAAAAAGGGGTTCTCTCTCAGATTTTGGTCCTAGCAAAAGTATCTCTGTTTTATCCTCATTTAGTTTTAGGAAGTTGTCACTCATCCATTTGTTTATAGCAGTCAAGCAGGCAGTCAGCGAGCTTAGGTAACAGGTAAAACAACAACATGGTAACATGACAATTTCTCATAAACAAAACAAACAAAAAAAGAAGAAATACAGTCAGCGATTTCAGTCAGGAATTGTGACAGCTTACAAAGTCATTATTTTGAGTTATTAAGTCATTATTTTGAGATAGTAAGTCATTATTTTGAGATACTAATCTCATTATAATGACTTACAGGATATTTTTTCCATCACATTGGCAGAAATGGGCTTCCATATAAATCAGATTTTTTTTAAATGTTAAAAAAACAAACAAACATTTCACTTTCCTAATCAACAAGGAAAAGCTAGCGAGTTGGTGTCTGGAGTGGGACTGGTTAAAGCACACACCTGCCTGTGCTTCCTAGGCCCAACGCAGTCATAACACTTTGGTTGATGGCTAACCGTCATACTTATAACTACGCAGTTAAACTGCCCATTTTTTAACTATTTATTTGATGCTCTTGCCCAAAATTAAACCTGACAATTCTCATTTTGGTAATCCTATAAATTTTGCCCATATTTTCATTATGCACATTAGGAGTTTCACCAACTAGTCAACTGGTCGACTACTAGAACCACTAGTCAGCACTGTGGGCAGCAGTCGATGAGTTGTGGGCAACATGATTTTAGCCAGCATGACCAGATTTACGTAGTTGTAATTTTGCCTGTATATATTTATTTACATGTATATCTTTGTTCAGCTAGCTACGTAGTACTACAATATTCTCCTAAATATGATAACTTTAATATTTCCCATTTGGCAACGCTGGTTATCGATCACCTACAAAATGGTGGCTACTGCGGTAACAGTAAACAGATGAGGTGCGCGATTACTCTCAGACATCCCATGTCCCCACGATGGAAAACCCACTGGAGAGGCAGTCACGTAATGAGGACCAGTTCCCTCGTCTAGCCAAGCTTTCCAAAAGCTACCTGGCTATCCCAGCCACCAGTACCCCAAGCTAAAGGATATTTCCCTTGGCGGGGAACACTGTAACCCGGCAGTGGACAAGCCTGCATCCAGCCCATGTAGATGCCCTCGTCTTTCTAAACGCAAACGAAGAACGCAGAGCAAGCATTTTACACGAGAGGGACAATGACAGCGAGTAATGTTATTATGTTGACCAACACACTGTATTTATTATTTACCTGTTTTACCGCCACAGGCTGTCTCATGTCCAGTTTTTACTTTCTTTATCACTAGCTATAAGGATGCAGATGTTAATTGTTTAATACGCTATGAAAGTGCCGTCACAAACTAGTGTTTGTAAACACACAATCAGCTTGCTAACATTTACAGGTATTGTTTTAAGATTTAAATCACTCATGTGCATTGCTGTGTTATATGGCCTACGTTAATGACAATGTATTGTCAAATGTTATGATGAGGGCCTGTAAGTGTAAACGCCTGTTTTTGGAATTGCGACATGCCAACGGGTTATTTTTTATGTTTAGAATAGACTGTGAATAACCTTGTGCTACTTTGTTTGTTCACTGTCACTGTCTGCCACTGTAGCAACTGCAGTAACAAAACAATACACTTTTCATTATTGCCCTCTCTCTGCATCTTTCTTACATAATTAAGTAAAAGATGACTAGTCAACTAGTCGACTACTATTTAGAAAAACCTGGCAACTAGTAAGAAACTGTAGTTGTAGGGGCTAGCAGATAGCATAGCGGTCTAATGCACCACACTTTGGCTGGTCCGGTGTGGTGTGCGCTGCCTGTCAGGGACGCGGTTAGAAACCTGCGTCTCTACCAGACCGGCCCTGGTCGTCAGCCCTGATCGGAGGCGGCGTTTGGCTGTCTGCCTCCGGGGGAGGGGGGGGGGGAGGGGAGGGGGAGGGGGAGGGTGAGCCGGCACGAGTCCGTCGAGGAGCAGGAAAAAGGCGTCCGTGGTAGAATTTCGTCTCGGAGGAGGCGGATGAATCGGCCCGGAAATAGTGTCTCGACCCGGAGGACGGGCGGTGGACTCGTGGGGGAGGGTGAATTGAGATAAATAATACCAATATTATTGGTATAATTGGCAACCAAATTGGGAGAAAAAACAGGGAAAAATTTGAAATAAATATTTTAAGAATGAGCGGTGGGGAGTGAACGCTTTAGGATTTTACTGCTTGCAATTACTATGTACACCCTCGAAAACAAACAGGAACAATTTGGACAATCATAAAACCCAGCTTTATTGCTTTGTAACGATGTATGCAACATAAAACAGCAACATACAACATGTCAACATCAAAGTATGTTTGATGAGGCTCTGACTGCTGAAAGCGGCGGTCACTTTATTTTGACCGCGGTGATACGGTTACCACGGCAGCCCCAGTGCTTCCTGCGCTATATGCAAAGTTAACATTGCTATCAAACGCTAAACCTCTCACACCTCTACTGCTGGAGAGGAAAGGAATGAACATTAAACAGAAACAAGCCTAACAGGGTAATCTGGATAACTAGCCTCACCCCCAGTCTGTTGGATTACCATGCAAATAACTAGCCCCGCCCCCAGCCTGCTTGATTACAATGCAGTTAACTAGCCCCGCCCCACACCAGCTTGGTTACCATGCAGTGCACTAGCACCACCCTCAGCCTGCTTGTTCAGAAGCAGCACACAGGCCTCGGGGGTGAACTGGTATGATTGGCTCTCATTCATTGTGATTAAAGATAATGGAAAACCGCCAAGAATCTTAACTGAGCAAATCCACACAACACCAGCTCTACAGTGGGAGAGGGCATTCCCTTGCAGAGCAGCTCTACATTGTAAGAATGAGTTAGTGTAGAGGTGTAGTACCTGTGTAAAGGTGTGACTTACCTGTGTAGGGGTGTGAGTCACCTTTGTAAAGGTGTGTTACCTGTGTAGAGTTGTGCTACCTGTGTAAAGGCGTGAGTTCCCATAGTAGAAGTGGGGTACCTGTGCAGAGGTGCTACCTGTGTAAAGGTGAGTTACCTGTGTAGAGCGCGCAGTCCCTGTGCGTGCGTTTCTCAGTCCAGTGCACGGTCAGGTTGTGTTCATTGTTCGTGTCACTGACCGTCCCAGGTGCCAGCTCACAGATCTGACACAGTCAGCGAGTTAAGAGCAAAACACAAACTCTCTCACTCGCTCTCTAAATTTCAAACCAACACTCAAGCTCAATCTCCGCTGACCCCCCCGGTGACCCCAGGGGAAAGGATACCCAGACAGGGCAGTGGCGGAAACGGGGGTGAACGCTTTTCCAGTCCACCTTCAGGGGCTGTCCGTCCACCACTAACAGCAGCCCTATGGACAGGGCCTGAGAGAGAGAGAGAGAGAGAGAGAGAGAGAGAGAGAGAGAGAGAGAGAGAGAGAGAGAGAGAGAGAGAGAGAGAGAGAGAGAGAGAGAGAGAGAGAGAGAGAGAGAGAGAGAGAGAGAGAGAGAGAGAGAGGGGGAGGGGGTGAGAAGGGTTGGAAGAGGGGGAGATTGAGGGGGAAGGGAAGGGGTAGGGGTGAGGGATGATGAAGAGAGAAAGAGGCTGGGGGGGATGGGGTTGCATGTAGTGGGGATGGAGGGAGTGGGAGATGGGGGAAACAGGACTGGCGGCATTGAGGGAGTGGGGTATGGGTGTAATGGGAATTGTACTCACGTTCACAGGTCTGGAGAAAGCCACAACCACCCTCTCCCCCTCTCTGCTCACATACACACAGCTAATCATCTCCTCTCGTTCCGCTGCAATACAGAGATACTGTTACACACACACACACACACACACACACACACACACACACACACACAGGCTGCAGCAATACTGTAGTGAAACACAGCATTTAGTATAGAAGAACAAAACAGCACCATACATGAATTAGGCAAATAGCCATATCCTGATTTCCAAAACAGATATGCTGCCATATACCACAAACACAAAAAACGCACAAACACAGACACAGACAGCCATACACACCTCTGCCAAGCAGCCATCGGTAGTAGAACCAGGCGCTCTGATCGTTGGGGTCGGTGAAGAAGGCATTCTGCACCAGCTCATACTCTGAGAGACACACACACACCAGCACAATATCAGCATAAAGCACACTGCTCACATTACAGCATCTATCTAGAATCTGGTGTATATATATATATACTGGTGTGTATATATGTGTGTGTGTGTGTGTGTGTGTGCATGTACCTTTGAGCAGCTGCTCCTCACAGACGCGGTGTGAGTGTGTCTGGGGGGGGGGGTGGAGGAGCGGGCCTGGCGCAGGGGGGAGGGGGGCTCAGGGGAGTGCGGGTGCAGTAGGGGCAGCAGGGTGCTCCTGTAGTGCCAGCTGGAGTAGTTGGAGAAGTTAGAGCCGATGAGCCGATCGGTGAACTGCAACTCCTGGTCCACTGGAACACCGGACAGCTTCACCACCATCCGCCGATAATCCCAACAGTGAACTGAGACACAGAGGAGAGAAAAGAGAGTGAGGAGAGAGATGAGAGTGAGGAAGAAGATGAGTGCGAGGAACACAAGGGTGTAACTCAAAACCATTCACCATTCTCCCCCTCCCCCCCCCCTCTCCCCCTCCCCCTCTCCCCTCTCCCTCCCTCTCCCCCTCCTCCCTCTCCCCCTCTCCCCTCCCCCTCTCCCTCTCCCCCTCTCCCCCTCTCCCCCCTCCCCTCCCCCCCCCCCCCCTCTCCCCCTCTCCCTCTCCCCTCCCTCTCCTCTCCCTCTCCCCCTCCCTCCCCCCTCCCCTCTCCCCCTCTCCCCCCTCCCTCTCCCCCTCCCCCCCTCTCCCTCTCCCTCTCCCCCCTCCCCTCCTCTCCCCCTCTCCCCCTCCCCTCCCTCTCCCCCTCTCCCCCTCCCCCTCTCCCTCTCCCCTCTCCCCCTCTCCCTCTCCTCTCTCCCCCTCCCTCCCTCTCCCCCTCCCCTCTCCCTCTCCCCCCCCTCTCTCCCTCCCCCCCTCTCCCTCTCCCTCCCCTCCCCCTCTCCCCTCCCCCCTCCCTCTCCCCTCTCCCTCTCCCCTCTCCCCCTCTCCCCCTCTCCTCCTCTCCCCTCTCCCCCTCTCCTCTCTCCCCTCCCCCTCTCCCTCTCCCTCTCCCCCCTCTCCCTCTCCCTCTCCCTCTCCCCCTCTCCCCCTCTCTCCCTCTCCCTCTCTCCCTCTCCCCCTCTCCTCTCCTCTCCCTCTCCCTCTCTCCCTCCCTTCCCCTCTCTCGCTCACAGTTGCGGTCGTCCAGGGCCAGGCAGCGGTCACACAGACCCAGCTCTCTGACCCAGTCGGGCCGGGGGATGCGGGAAGACACCCAGCCGCGGTGGTGCCAGCTGCCGTATGACTTGGGGTTCACTTTCAGACACCCCTCCAGGATCGACAGCTCATCCTCATAGAGCCGCTGTACCTCCTCCTCCACCCTGAGAGAGAGAGAAAGACTAACTCTTTATATTGTATGTAACTGGATGCAAATTCGCTCTGGATAAGAGCGTCTGCTAAATGCTTAAAATGTAAAAAAAACTGCTCTGTCAGAATATCCTGCATAAGGCTGATGAGATGTAATTTGAATTTTAAAAGACTGTGCCTGAACAACAGCAATCACATTTTCACAACACCATTGGCCCTTGTATATGTGTTAAGGCTCAATACAAAGAGATAACTACATCTCCCATCAGACCCCTGCTAGACTTCGCAAAGCACTGTGGGAGTTGTAGTGTGTCCTCACCTTATGGTCTCCTGGTGCAGCAGGATCTCTCTCCTGTAGTTCCACAGGGTTGCAAAGTCTGGGTTTGAGGAGAGAAGCTGCTGGGTCAACTGCAGGGCTTCATCGTCCATAATGCCCTCCTTCCTCTGTGAGAGTGAGAGAGAGAGAGACTCAAATACAACTACAGAGTTATATGTCAGAAATATAATAACTTCTTTAAGTTGAACTTTCTTTAAAAATGTTCTACACTACTTGTATGTTATGCTTTGACAGTATTTACTTTCCATATTTCATGCCAATCACAGTTGGGGTAAATTCCATTGCAATTTTGCCAATACAGGAACTTAACTGAAATTTCATGAATGAATTTGAAAAATCCCATAATGTTCGACGCAGATTTTTAAATTAACTAATTAATTGAATCTCGAGAGGGAGAGAGGGGGTTAGTAAATGGATGGGTTAATTCTACACGGGGTGTGTCAGACCTTGTTAAAGCAGGCATCTCGAGCCGCCACATACACTTTGAGTTTCTTCTCTCTCTCTTTTCTTTTCTCCTCTTCTTGCTGAGCTGTTGACTTCAGCTTCACTCGTCCATGCTGTGTGAGAGAGAAAGAGAAATAGAGAGAGAGATTACAAAAGATAACAACATAACATTGGTGTTCACTGTACCTACGACTTAATATACAGCAATGACACATTTACTTAATATAATAATAATAATAGTATATGCCATTTAGCAGATGCTTTTACTCCAAAGCAACTTAGAGTAATGAATGCATAACGTTTTCAGTATATGTGGTCCCAATGGGAATTGAACCCACAACTTAAGCTTTGTCAGCGCCATGCTCTACCTGCTGAGCCACACAGAACCACTTAGAAAATAGCAAACAGAACTCACCATCGTTGGGGCTTTAAAAAAAATGTTCCAAACCTGAGAACACGAAGGAAGCATATAATTGAGTTGTTGACAGGAAACTGCATTCCAGTAGCATTCCGCAACTGCAATCGGGTAAATATCACGCACACATGCGCCATCGAACTGAGTGACAGCCTCGTCAAAACAGTGGTACTGGCTGGGGGGAACCAAAGACAGTGTTTCAATATTGCCAATGAATAAATAAACACCACACCAGCATGTCGTCAAATAAATATGCGGTAGAAAATAACGTTGTCTGCTGTAAGAGAAATGCCTGGACCGGTTGTTGCCAACTCCACACCCCAGCCAACGGGCTTAGGAGAAGCAGAATCTGCTGCCAATAAACACGACAATCAAAATACTATACGACTAGACATCCAAAACCCACATGTATAAGGTTACATGCATGTTCATCGAGCTTACCGAAGACTATCGTTGTTATTAGAAGGGATCCGTAAGGGGTGGCAAATCGGCTCGTCTCGAGATACCTCTATAGTGCTGGCGCCGCTGCCTTGCCACTTCCGGCTACAGTGACTGGACTCCACTTAGTTTATTTCCGTCCCTTGTTAATGACGTCATCACATATGGCCAATTCTTCGAGGAAGTGTTGCTAGGTAACGTGTCCCAGGCGATAATTACGAACAGAATTTGCTGTTACGTTTTGCCTTCTGGCTCCCTCTTGTGTTCGCAGCTCAATCCCTTGCCGTCTCTGAACAGCAGTGAGATGTGGAGGTTTTTATTTTCAAAATGAATTAATCAATTATTGTACAGAATGGGTAAACGTGAAATCAATACATTAATGAATTCATATATTAATGACTAAATAAATCTTTGAAAAAATAAGTCATACATTGGTCGTTTACTTACTAATAATGCATGTATTCTTTCATACTTTATAGGTATGTTACAAAATTGTACTTATCCCACATGAAAATAACTTACATTTTATACCTTATTCACTCTCATATCTTAAGTTTTAAGGAAGTTATGGTCATTTTTACACTCGGAAATTTGCACATTGACCCCTATTGTTTTTCAATGATCTTGAAACAAAAGCTGTGATTCAATAACATAAATGCCCATAACTTTCTTAAAAAATAAAGATAATTGCATTAAATTTTCAGTAATTACAGATTGAAGCATTCTTCAAAGATATGATATAGGCTGTCTTAATTTGAAAGATAGCATTACATAATCAATGAATCACATAATTACATGTTGCGCACACGCCGCGACACGGCAAAAACCACGGCAGGCAGTGAGCATTTGGGCAAGGATATCTCACATTCCGGGTCAAAAATATCGCATTTCGCATCGACAGATTTAAATGAAATTTCACCAGAAACAATAGCCTATACAATGTTATATTAACGTCCTGGATACCTTTTATTTAGTCCTGAACTTGCGATATATCATTTTGAAAGCACTAAACACGAGTCTGACTCTGAAGTGTAGCGTATGACCAAACCGAGCAATGTTTAATCAAATTTCGGAAACAAAATGGAGGATCGAGTTTTCAACTACGTTATATCGCAGACACATGGTGAACAAAACCTATACCTATACTTTATTCATGTATTCTTTCATTCATTCTTTTTGTGTTACCATTTGAAAAATCCAAATGAGGAAGCCAGGTGGACGGTTAACATTCCAAGGACCATGGCTGCGCTAGCACTGATGGAAGACTTTTTTTGATAAAGGTTGAAGGTTTTTCTCGGTCGGGCAGGCTTGTTTGGGTCATATCAATGTAGCTAAGCGACAAGATTTAACAAGCTATATGCTAAATGCTGGTGATCACTAGGTGGATTCGCAAACCTCGTTCACGTGCGCAAAATTGTTGGGATATTTGTGAGACATGCCTATTTGCGCAACTTTACTCATTCGTACACTGTCAGAAATAACCTAATGTGTTGCTGTAAATGTAGTAGTTTATCACAGTAAAGCACTCTATACGTTTTCATGTTGCACTGTGGGGAACTTACGAAGAAGCAGTTAGAATGCAGTAGCCTACTTTTATGGCTGCATTGTATTTTCTTGCAGTACAGCTTTACAGCATTACCCTGTTCTCCCATGGTAATTTGCACCATGGAATTACTTTTTAATCTGTGTTTGTGGAGTTATTGTTCGGGGATAGTTTGATTGTTATCTGCATTGTGAGAAACTATAGTCTCTGTTGTACATGCTAATCGACATGTGTTATCCTGTGTGCATCCATGCCCTACTGCTCTAAATGAGATGAGAGTGGCAGTCATATTGTTGGTAGAGTAGGGTTATAAGTAATTTGGTTGTGTTTACTTATTATCCGGTCACACTTTATACAATGCGTGTATTCTTAAAGCCTACAGAGAAACCTCTCTGCAAACAAAATAAGAAATAATTTAATCTGTTTAAAATTTTTAAGTCTAGTAGCAAGTATAATGTTGTACTGCTCTTGTTAGCTTTTTAAATTCCCTGTGCTTTATCCTGTGTTTTTAAAAAAATTCCACTCAAAACAGAAAGTGGGAAAAAAACACTCTTTCACTTCATCAGCTCAAATATTGTTCTGTCCCCTTGTATGCTCTAAGTAGCCTAAGTATGTTTGCATTTATATAATTTCATAGATATTTTCTATTTTATTACATTGAGGAAGGTATTCTCAATCTGGCAATCCAGCTCTGCACTGATGTTTAAACCCTCTCCACAATGGACTAGTTTTGCCACAGTTGTCCTTTGTGTCATTAAAAGGGATCCACGTGACTCCAGCCAGAAAACATGACATTATGTCCTGTCATTTCCTGCACAGTAAAATGTTCAGCGCTAATTTTTATTTAACAGGGTCCAATAGGGATCACATATACTATATCATAGTAAAATGTAAAGTGTTCATTTAACTCTAAAAGAGTCCAATAGGGATCACATACACTATATCAGAGTGAACCATACAGGCTTCTTCCTGATGAAGGGTTCTGTCCCAATCACCACCCCTAGAGGGATGTTACATAACATAACATTACAATAATTTAGCAGACGCTCTTTTCCAAAGCGAGGTAGGATTTATGATTTCCGAAGCGATCCAAAGTGGATGTGAAATATTTTCCAAGGCCCAGTAATGTAAGTGGTCAGGGGTGTGTCTTTACGGCTGAGGGGTAGGATAGGTTCTGCCTCCTGATCGAGCTTCTGTGCTTTATAATGCCTGAATGCAATAATGTTTGCATTTACACTCAGTAGGAATTTACCATTTTCCCAGATCTGACTCATTTCACTGCTGTTATCCATTTTATGGGTTTTATTTGATCACATACATTATATCAACAACACATGCAGATGCAGATTCATTTAATTGATATTTACAGTGTTTACAGACATTACATATATTACATAAAATGACATTCCTTTAGAGTATTGCATTTATTTGTTTATTTGCACATCTTCGTGCTACTGAATAGTATAAAACTATAGTATATCAAATACTGATGTTTTAGATTCTTTTTTACCATTAATCTAAAGAGCCTGTTTGCACTGTAAGAAAAATCACGCACATTCAGAATCACCTTTATAAAAAGTTAAAACCCATGACAAGCAGGTAGTGAGTAGGTAATAAATAATACAATTGATAATATTAAATAGTTTAATAATTATTAGGAAAAATGTACTCCTCATTAGTCCATGTTTGCTTTGAATTAGTTAGCTCACTATGGTCCCTGACCAAAAAGGTAAACAAAACACAAAATGGACATTTTATTATCTACAAACTATCTGATTATTCTATTTTAAAGACATATCCATTTAATTTCACAAATATATAGCCTACCTAAGCATACAGACATGCATGCATACATACATATCGTCAGTGTCATATTAAACCCTCCAGTCTCAAAAACATCTACAAGGTGTTATACATGACACCAACAATATATTCAACAGCATATCCATATTTAAAAAATATGATCCTGTTAATTAAAAAAGAATATATACATTATTTTGACACTAGCATATATTGCAGTGCCAGTCCAAAGCAGACATCATTCATTTACAACTGTCCTCAAGCCAGCTATTACAAAAGAAAGTCCAGTAATATTTTAAAGCAGTACTTAATTATTATTATTTTAATTATTTTTCCCCGTTTTCCCTCAATTTGGAATGTCCTCTCACTGCAACCTCCGCTGTCAATTCAGGAGAGCGTAGACAAGCACGCGCTCTCCTCCGAAACCTGGGATATCAGCCGTCGCTTCTTTTCATTCTGCAGTTCACATGTTAAGCTTGTACAGACATGAGTCAGAGGAAGGCACGTCATATTTATACAGGAAGACCGAGAATGCCTGATTTACCAGCAGGGGTCGCTGGTGTGCGATGAGATGCGGACAACCCGGCCGCGGAGACTGGATGGTACTTGGTTGGGGGACCTCTGGCTGATTTCAGCCAACCCTTGTTGCTGGGAGTGGAGTCGGCAGGCCAGTTGGGGACAGTCTACACTCTGGATCATGTGGGAAAGCCCCAGCTCCAGTAATGTGATGGGGACACTGTGCTGAACAAGGTTCTGCCTAAAAAGTTCTAACTCAATGTGGTCAGTAAAGATCCCATGTTTTAGAAACAGTAGGGAAGGATGGCACCAGTATGGTATCCAAATTCCCAAACTGCCTCTCCATATCTTGTCACCTAAATCCTACCCTCTATAGTGGATTAGCTACACAGCCCCTTGCCTTCCATCACTGCAGCTTATCCAGTTAACAAAAAAAAAACTGCTTTGCAACCTAGCTAGCCACCATCTAAAGGCTATGACACCTAGCCTGACTGGAGAAATCTCACCCCAGCTCAAAATGTTTGGTTTATTCTCCAGCATGAGAGAGAGGTGAGTCCTTGCTGTGCTGTTAGCGCTTCATGAACTGTTTTCAGCCCCACGAGAAAACATACCAGGACTCTCAGGCTGTAGAGACTGGAGGGAACCCACACTAGAATAGACTCCGGAATCTTCATCAGTCAAGGCGGCTGAAAAAATGGAGGGCGACCCAGCCACCTTTCTCCTCTGGTCAGACAGCAAAGGAATCACGGTGTTATACGTTCTTTTGTAATCCTCACTCCAGAGGTCTTCTGAGCTGCTGTTTGTAGAGGCTGTGCTCCCACTCACTGTCGAAAACAGAAACTGGTTCCATTATTCCTGACAGGTATACATGCATTCCTACAGACCTATAATGTGAATGTACGTAACCTGCCAATACCAAAAATAACACAGAGGATGATACATCAGATACAAATCAGAGACTAATTCGTGTTTAGCAATAATTCAGTATATATATATATACTGTATATATATACCTATATGTAGAATATATGTACTTTTGTGTGTGTATATACAGGGTGTAGACAAAATAATGTAAATGTAAAAGGACTTTGAAGTAACTAAATCAGAATTAAAAAGGAGTCCACGTGTTTCATATTATATATATATATAATGTTATTAATTAATTCTATTAGTATATCATAATATAATCCTGGCATGGTTTAGGTCCACTCAGCCCCTTAGAGAGCAAGGTAAACACCAATAATTACAAAGCCATTCTGAGTGATCACCTTCATCCTATGGTGAAGCTTTTCTATCCTGATGGGAGTAGTCTTTTCCAGGTTAACAATGTCCCCACCCACAGGACACGAGTGGTCACTGAATGGTTTGATGAGCATGAAAACAATTTACACCATATTCCATGGTCATCTCAGTCACCAGATCTCAACCCAATTGAAAACTTATGAAGATTTTAGAGCAACGCCTGAGACAGTATTTTTCACCACCATTAACAAAACGAAATGAAATTTCTCACGGAAGAATGGTGTTGCATCCCTCCAATACAGTTCCAGACACTTGTAGAATCTATGCCAAGGGGCATATTCCAAGAAGTTGATCTGGCAGCTTGTGGTGGCCTAACACCCTATTAAGACACTTTATGTTGGCGTTTCCTTTATTTGGGTAGTTACCTGTAGCTCATTACCTATATTGTTTATTTTACACAGCCATTTTTTCTCATCTTTACCAAGGGTGTGAATAGTTTTGGAGTTGCCTGTGGACTTGACTGTATACATATATCAGAATTATCACTCACAGCAGAGGAATGGCCTCTCCACATAGCAGCTCACCCCTGCCTGTCTGGATGAGGAAGAGCATTGCGTTTTCATCACCCAGCTGTGAGTGATTCATTCATTCATTCACATCTGTGAATTGTGCCGAAGGATATGTCTTCGGCTAGCCGGACATAGCCTTCGGCACAATGAGCCAGCCAGTCGTGTCCTACTTTGGACGCCAGACTTTCCCCGTCGTAGAGGTCGTCCTAACATCACCCTTAAATTGTCCATCGAACTGGAGACAGGACTGTGCGGATCGTCTCTTCGTAACGCAATGCTTGACAGAGAATGCTGGATGAAGCTCATCAAGTCATCACAGATGTGAATGAATGAATGAATCACTCACAGCTGGGTGATGAAAACGCAATGCTCTTCCTCATCCAGACAGGCAGGGATGAGCTGCTATGTGGAGACGCCATCCCTCTGCTCACTGTTAAGTTAACTGAGTTCTAGTTCTAATTCATAGTGTTCAATTCTGTAATTTTGCAGTTCTTTGAGGATGCCATCAGTCACCCTTTATAATGTCATCAATTAGAATCAACAATAATGTTCCAGCATGTTCTAGAATAGAGTAAACATCACAGTGTAGCAGTACTCCTCAAAGGGTTAAATGGTGATACTCCTTATGAGTAATTATTGGAATGTTCGGTAAACAAATGTATCATGGCCAGTTTTAACATTCCGCCAGCAGCAGGGGCCAGTTGAAGAGACATGACTCACAGTGTGGTGGGATAAGGTCATAGCTGCTCCTCAGATGGACTGGCAGTTTGACTTGCTCGATGTCTTTGTCCAGCTCTGCCATCTTCTCTCTCAGACTCCTCTTCATCTGCTCATCCCTGCTCATCCACCCTTTCTCAAATTTGCTTTCCTTTGCTGTAAAACATGATAAGACACACTCATGCTTTGACATAACCGTATATTCAATAGAACACGATGTACTTATCTATATAAATTGATTACAGGTAGTCACATTGTGTTATATTGCATACAGATAGTTCCATTGTGTCAAAATTATAGACAGAGATTTCAGTGACAAGAATGTTAATTCCTGTCCAGATCTGTGAACAAACTCAATCCAGGGGACCCACCATGTATGTTGGTTATTGTTCCTTTTAATTCACTTAAATGGAATTAATTGTAACTATTGTTTCTGTTCTTTAATTCGTTTTTCTTAAGATATTGATTGGATACTGACCTAGATTTGGTATCGGAAAAAGGTTTCAGTAGTAGGTTTAGTTTTTCTTCTAACAGGATACAAGCAATAGAGTTTCTGTCTGGCATTTATTTGAGTCACTTGAGTTCACTGAGTTTTACAAACAGGCATCCAATTTTATTTAGTACGGGTCATTATTTGTTTGATAATATACGCCATTTAGCAGACGCTTTTTTTGTGTTTGATGGAGCCTATAAAACAAGGAACTCAGAATCTGATTAAACTGGATTGATTTAGCTTCACTAAACTTGTTAAAGGGTCAGGTATTCATGCATATATAATAATATTATATCCTTCACAAATTCACAACAATCCTTTCATTAAGAATTTACAGCCTTAATATAGTATAATATACCTTAAATGTAAAGCTGGTTGTATGAAGACCAGTATTCAGGTAACAGGGCAGCCAACCCCAATAAATACAAAGCACAGATGGAACCAAGACCAACATATATATACACACACACACACACACCCATGACCAGGGCTGGAAAGCTCAAGATTTTAAAGAGAAAGGGTATGTCTGCTCGGTTCTGGTCTTTCAGAACCAATGATGGGCACCCCTTATTTATTAAAATATGAATGAAAATCAAGTTTTCAAATTATTATACTCACAGTTTGGGGCAAAGTTTAGCTTGCACTTTAGCTTAGGTGGAAGACTGGCTTTCCCTGTTTCTTTCTGCAGTTCCAACAAAAGCTTTCGGAACTTCTCCAAAAGCTCTTTCTCTCTCTTCCTCCATTCCTCCTCAAAGCATGCCTTCATTTCATCTGCCTCCCTCCTCTTCATCTCCTCCACTTCCTGGTAGACCTGAAGCCCGTCAGGAAAGAACTGCTTCTCAGAGTTTCCCGCCACCATCTCCTCAATCTTCTCCAGCAGCTCTGTGACTTGACCGACATCGCCCCCGTTCTTATTTCTGAAAACATGGTACCTGTTCCCGCATTTCTCTACTAGCCACTGGAGGGGCCTGCCCTCCATCTCGATATGCTGCTCGATGGCTGTGTCTCCCAGTTTGTCCCCATAGGTGAATAGCACCATAGTGTGTCTCCAGATGTCCTCATCAAAACAGGACAGGTGATACTGCAGTGCTCTCTTGTGTCTCTCTGTGTAGGCCACATGGACAGGGATGACCAGGAGGACAACGTGGGGTCCTGGGGGACAGAGAGACAGGCTCCTCGCAATCTCCATATCCTGCTCCATAGTGCACCATACTGCATTATCCCTCCAGCCTGGTGAATTCACAATGATGACCTGTCTCCCTGCTACCTCACCCTTCTTTATTTCACACTGCACAGTTTCACAGGTGGGAAACACCTCTCTGCCCAGGATGGTGGTTCCTGAGGCATTCTTCCCAGATGATGTCTGCCCCAGCAGAACCACCCTCACCTCTGGGAGATGATTACTTGACCCTGCAAAGATTAAAAAAACACAAAACAGACAGGTATTAATATCCTACCACAGCTGGGGATCTTGTGGTGAGTTGAGTACCCTTCTCAATCAACACTTTACTATTTAGTTTGAAGGTGGATTTTTATTGCAACAACAACTTTATTCCACACTGACTTTGACACCTGACAGCTGTGATGCAGAAAACCAACTCACCTTGGAATCTCTCACTCTCTTCCTTTGCTGTTGTCATTCTCTGCTTAGCTTTCTCCTCCACTTCTTTCATTCTCTTCTCCATGCCCCGTAAAGCCATTTCATCCACCTCATGGTAGCATCCCCTGTTTTCTGCCACCATCTCCTTCATCTTCTGTAGTAGCTCTGAGACCTGAGCGCAACCCTCCTTGTTCTTGTTATCGAGAGCGTGGTACCTGTTCCCACATTTCTCCACCAGCCACTGGAGAGCTTTTCCTTCCTCCTCTATGTGCTGCTCGATGGATTTGGCTCCTAGCCAATCAACTCTGGTGAACAGAATCATGGTGTGGCTCCAGATCCGCCCACTGATGAGCTGCAGGTGTTCCTCCACGGCGGCCCTCTGCTCCTCTGTGAATGCTACATCTGTGTCAATGGCTAGCAGGAAAATGTGGGGTCCAGGACGACACAGAGACACACTGAGTTTCACTTCCTGTTTGACCAGCTGTGTAGTGTTGGAGACAGAGTAGTCCCTCCACCAGCCTGGTGTGTCGACTAAGGTGACCATCGTTGTCCCTTCCACATTCCCGTATTTCACCACAGACTTTGAGGTCCCTTTCTTAATGTCAAACTCCTCGCTGCCTAAGATAGTATTTCCTGATGCACTCTTTCCAGCACCTCGGCTCCCGAGCAGAACCACACTTAGTTCTGTGGGCTGCGTTTCCATTCCTGAAAAAAAGGGAAACAGTAAAAAAGGCAACTGCATAGATGGCCCTGTGAAGGGACCATTTCAAATGACAAATTTCCCTTCAAATATCTAGACTTTTTATTCTTTTAAATATCAACTGAACAATATCCATGGCTCAGGATTGAAACATATAATGTGTAATAATTATGAGCTCATAGTCTCAGAATCAAAGAGACCTTACCTTGGAGGAGTGCCCTGCGCTCCTCTCTTTGTTTCTCCATCTCCATCATCCTCTTCTCTGCCATTTCTTTCACCTTCAACGTCTTATTCCGCCATATCTGACATTCACTTTCATAAGCTTCATAATGACCACCACTGTTTCCTGCCACCATCTCCTCTATCTTCTCCAGTAGCTCGGTGACCTGAGTGGGATGTTCTTCTCTGCTCTTATTTGTAAGTACATGGTATCTGTTCCTGCATTTGTCCACCAGCCACTGGAGGGCTTTGCCTTCTGTCTCAATGTGCTGCTCAATGCTTTTGTCATGCAACCAGTCTCCACAGGTGAACAGCACCATGGAGTGTTTCCAAACCCTCTCACCCAGAAGCTTCAGGTGCTCCACCAGCGCTCTCTTGTGTTCTGTGGTGAATGCTGTATCCACGGGAACAACCAGGAGGAAAACATGGGGTCCTGGGAAGCACTCACACACGCTGCGCTTGATCTCCTCTTTATCCGCCTGTGTGGTTTCCCTCAAAGAGAAATAACCCTTCCACCCTGGTGTATCAACAACCACGAGCTGCCAGCCGGCCACTGTTGCATGTCTGCTATCACTCTTTGCTGTTCTCTGTCTCCCAGATTCAAACCTCTCTTCTCCCAGGATGGTGTTACCCGCTGAACTCTTCCCACCCCATCTTCCTCCCAGCAGGACAATCCTCAGGTCTGCACAGTGGGGCTCATCTGTCAGGATAATATAATAAATTATACATGTATGTATGTATCTATATATATATATATACAGTATATATACAGCGAGCACCATAATTCATTGGACAGTGACACATTTTTTGTTATTTTGGTTCTGTACTCTAGCACTTTGAGATTGAAAGGATACAGGTTGAAGTGCAGACTGTCAGCTTTAATTTGAGGGTATTTTCATCTATATCGAATGAACCGTTTAGAAATGATAGAACCTTTTGTACATAGTCCCCCCCCATTTTCAGGCACCATAATTCATTGGACAGTTTAACATATGTAAAATAAAGTAATCATTTTTAATATTTGGTGACATATCCTTTGCATGCAATGACTGCTTGAAGTCTGTGATGCATAGACATCACCAGACGCTGGGTATCTTCCCTGGTGATGCTCTGCCAAGCCTGTACTGCAGCTATCTTCAGTTCCTGCTTGTTTCTCTTCAGCATGTAAAATGCATGTTCAATTGGATTCAGATCCAGTGATTGACTCGGCCAGTCAAGGATTTTCCACTTTTTGGCCGTCAAAAACCCCTTCATTGCTCTAGCACAGTGGTTCTTAATCCTCTCCTCGGGGAACCCCAGCCAGTCCATGTATTTGTTCAATTCCACCACCAGCACACCTGAATCAACTAATCAACGCTCGTTAAGTAGAAATTAGTTGAATCAGGTGTGCTGGTGGTGGAACTGAACAAATACATGGACTGGCTGGGGTTCCCCGAGGAGTGGATTAAGAACCTAGCAGTATGTTTCGGGTCATTGTCTTGTTGCATGATGAAGTGCCATCCAATGAGTTTGGAGGCATTTGGTTTTATTTGAGCAGATAAAATATTTCTGTAGACGTCAGAATTCATTGTTCTACTTCTGTCTGCAGTCACATCATTGATGAAGACAAGTGAGCCCGTTCCACTGGCAGCCATACAGGCCCAAGCCATAACACCCCCTCCACCATGTTTCACGGATGAGGTGGTATGCTTTGGATCAGGGGCATTTTCTTTTTTTCTCCACACTTTCCTATTTCCATCACTCTGGTACATGTTAATCTTTGTCTCATCTGTCCACAATACTTGGACAAATGAGACAAAAAATGTTCCAGAACACTTGGGGCTCTTTTAGGTGCTTTTTAGTAATCTGTAATCTCACCTTTCTGTTCTTCAGGCTTATCAGTGGTTTGCACCTTGTAGTGTACCCTCTGTAGTTCTACTGGTGCAGTCTTCTATGTATGGTAGACTTTACACATCTACACCTGCATCCAGGAGAGTGTTTTTGATCTTTTGGGCTGTTGTCAGGGGGGTATTCTTCACCATAGAGCAGGGGTGTCAAACTCATTCCAGGGCCGAGTGTATGCAGGTTTTGTTGCAACCAGTGCACTACACCAGGTGATTTCACTAATTAGCTTCCTTCTTCAACCAAGAGGGGAACTAATTGAAATCACCTGGTGTTGTGCACTGGTTGCAACAAAAACCTGCATACACTCGGCCCACGATGGAATGAGTTTGACACCCCTGCCATAGAGAGTATTCTCTGGTCATCCACTACAGTGGTCTTCCTCGGTCTACAGGGTCTTTTGACATAATTGAGTTCACCAGTTGTTTTTTTCTTGTTAATGATTAACCAAACTGTTGACTTGGGCATGCCCAGGGTTTTTGCAATGTTCCTGATTGATTGATTTTCATTTCTGAGCCTTATGACGGCCAGCTTAATTTGCATTGACACTGCTGTCTTCCTCATGTTCCCCACCCCAACAATAATCTCCAAAGGCAATTGCAAAGTCTAGAATCAAGACTAGACATCAACAGCTCTCTTCTGTATTCAATAACGACACAAATGAATACACCTGCCTAAGGAAACACATCTGTGAAGCCAATTCAACAAATACTTGTAGTACCTTAAAATGGGGGGACCATGTACAAAATTTGCTGCCATTTCTAAACGGTTCATCAGATATGGATGAAAATACCCTCAAATTAAAGTCTGCACTTCAACCTCATTGTCATTGTATTCTTTCAAACTTAAACTGCTAGAGTACAGAACCAAAATAACAAAAACTGTGTCACTGTCCGATGAATGATGGTGCTCACTGTACTACACTGTGCTATACTGTGTGTAGAGGGAGAGATGTATACAATATATACAGAAAATGCTGTGGTGCAACGAGGGGAACAGTGCTGGAAGACTGTTACTTTCCACACCGTTGGCTGCACCCCTTCCCAATTGATAGCCACACCTCCTCATTGAGCACACCTGTAGGCCATTCACGGCTCATCGGACGGAAAAAGTTAAAGGAGCCAGAACCAGTCTTTTGTGGGGAGTCTGGAGTGCTTTACAGCAGCAACTTGGAGAAGATTGTGTGGCAATTAGTTTGGATTTATTGGTGAATGAACTGTTTTGGGTTGAGTATCTGATTAGTGGCCTGTATTTCTGGACTTTGACCATTATTTTGCTTAACCCTTTGGTTTGGAGCTGGGGAGCCGAACCGCTTTGCTGTCTGGCTGGGTAGTCGGGGAACTGCATAGTAATGATCCTCTTTGTTTTGGAAATGCACCTGTACTTAAACCTTTTGTTAATAAACCCCTATGCCTTGACCTGAATTACTGTTGCATATAAATTCTGGATTCCCCTTAGAAAATGAACCATGAAATGTAAATCTTTCTAATCAAACTCATGGTGTTAGTCCATAGTTGGGCCATGTCCCTGTAATGCTGCATTCTCTGGGCAAGGAGCTCTTATGTTTCCCCCTCTTGGCTGTTGACCACTGTTTCCGTGTAATTATTATTTATGGAACTAACTGTCATTGAGCTCTGGTATTAGATAAGGTATGTAAACTTCCAGTCAACTGTAAAATGCTATGGTAAAATGGCTCCCCGACTATTATGTTCCTTGTTCCTTGTTCCTTGTTATTTACTGTAAGTGCACAGTGCCCTTTCAACCACACCCATTCCTTGATGAACTGCTGATATGTTATAACAGATCGTTATTTAACATAAGAATGGATCAGCTCAGTAACTATGTAAGGTGTTCCTTTTGAAGGGCAGAGTACAGCACATACTTATACTTTGCGTATTATCGACTTATTCCTTCGGTTTGATATTTAAGGAATCATTTCAGGTTAAGTATCTTGGTCAAGGGTATAATCATAATCAGCATCTGGGCAATAACCCCAAGACCCACCGGCAACTAGTCCTCAAATATTATATCACACTGCCACATAATGTCGGGTTTTTCCCCCCATGAGAGCAACTCATTTCCAATTCTAAGGGATATTTTTAACAAGCATAGCACAGCACCCACTCACCCATGTGAGTCATGGGCTATAGCCCACACAAATAAAAAATGAATCACACAAAGTCCCCATGACTCACTGAGAAAGCATAGCCATGAATACATCCTCACTGACAATTGATTGGTGAAGGAGGAAAAATTCAATATTTACCAAAGTAGTCACAGAAACATGTTAAATTGGGTGTAGTGGTTGCATGAATGTTATAAAATTAGGATCCTCCAAATTCCATATACAAATTGACCTGTGATAGAATCTTTACCCCCCAACAGCTTAATTTCAAAGTAATTGGGACTGTGTGAAATTGAGACTAAACTTTTATGACGGAACCTGCGGTTAGTTTTGCCCATTTTGCAATTTAAGATGTAGCTGAAAGACACCATTTAGCACATGAACTCAAACAACTCAACTCAACAAACTGGTTTGTACCAGTAAGTAATTTTTTCATACCATGTGTTATGTTCTCCCAAAAGACATGCTTGTAACACTGTCTTCATCGAAAATGTAGTCAAAGCCAAGCTGACTTGACCACATTCCATTTTAACACCATTACAATTTAGAGGGGCAAGACATGAATGCACAGAGGATAACATAGGTGAGGGTGCAAAATACAGACCATATCCAACCCTGTAGATAACAACCAGCAAACCTATCGCTGAAAAATAACCCCACAGGAAAAATATATCCCATGGTAGAAAGGCTAATTAAGGCCAATAATATATTATTTGTTTAGTACAAGTAATCAAAACACACAAAGTCCTCTTATACAGCATTATCCTGAACAAATCTTCACTGAAAGCAGTGTAATTTATAGAAACAGTGTAGAACTCTAAACAATCTAAAAAGTATACACAATACAGCATAGTAAATTATAGCATGTGTAAACTACAGTACAGCATTAACTACAGTTATTTCTAATAGCGTGCAGGTTAAATAGACTAATTTCAGTTGAGAAAAAGAAGAACCTAGTCAACATTCATGTAATTGAAGTAACTGCATTAATGGTAGCGTTACTGTTTACTGTACCATTCTGCTATAATATTTCCAACAGCTGAAAACATAAATAGAACTCACTATCTTTCAGTATTGAAGCAGATGTTGCCATTGGTCCTATTTTCTTGTTTTCTTCCTTCCTTACTTCAGACAGTACATACTGGATTCTGTCTCCTGTCTGTTTTGTCTCTGCGGGTGTAAAACATGAACATGCCTTGCAATAAAACTGGTTTGGCAGGAAAAATGTCAACAATAAGGAGGAGGAGTATAAGGTAGAAAGGAATGTGTTAAGATAAGACATACTTTTATTTTCCCCATAGGGAAACTCAGTGTCACTATAATAATAATAATAACTAGAGAAAATTCCGCTGAAATTTTGAGGGTGCCTGCTCCCCCTACACTAGGTGCTTACACCCTACCTTCAGCAGGGGCATTGTGACATCACTCACTGTAGCCGTGAACATTCCGCTCCATTCATTTGAATGGGCAAAAAAGAGTCATGTTTTCGCAGTTCGTGCGAAAACGTGACGTGCGATCGCTAAGAAAAGTAATAGCACACGATTCCCGCTCGAGGCGCACGTTTTGATGTATTTTGTGCGTCTGTGCAACGGTGCGAGACTAGTAGCGAACCTAAGTTTTGTACGGAAGAATAATAATATCTAAGAAAAAAAAAAATAAGTATGGCGGCGAAGAACAATAGAGTGCCTTTGCTATGCAGGCACCCTAATAATAATACATTTTATTCATATAGCAATACATTTCCTTATTTTACAAGGACAATCTCAAAGTGCTTTACATAGTAGTACATGAGTTGATTTCTGACAAAAATGTACAATGCACACACAACATTTTTTTAAACATTACACTAAATTACACTAAATCCGCCTGTATTATCTATGTGAACACCCAGGTACTGGTAAGAGCAGATCTGGTTAATGGTAACACCATGGATGACCACTGGCCTATGGTCACCAACTGCCCTAGGGTCAAATACCATTTCCTATGTTTTATCAACATTTAAGATGAGATGATTAGCACCACACCACTGAACAAAGCTGTCTATTTCAGAGTGGTAGGCTGATGTGTCATTAGTTCTGTGCAGTAAGCTGGAGCACTTGGACATGAGAAATTCACCCTGGCGTTAACACATACCTGTACGTTGCACACCTGTACCCTTCTACTTCTCTTTCACTCTACTCTCAGCTCAGTTGGTTCACACTATCTGACAACCTGAGACAAAGACAAATACATGCACATGCACAGGAACCACAGCCAGTGTGCGCTGAGAAAATACCGTTGCAGGAATTATGGGCATGCATGCTGTTACCAAGCAACTGTCAAGGTGAGAACAATACCATAGCTTCTGTTTGCCACACAGGGCAAGTTAGTCAACTTAGTCAAATTATAAGTCAAACTATAAGACAGGGGTAGGAAACCCTGGTCCTGGAGAACCACAGGGTCGGCTGGTTTTTGTGTTCACCCTAAATCAGTTATCCATTCAGAACCAAGAAACCAGCTGAGGTCAGTTAATTGTATAATCAACTGCTTTAGTTGATTAATTAAATGCGGAGAAACAATGAAAACCAGCACACCCCATGGCCCTCCTGGACTAGGGTTCCCTACCCCTGCTATAAGAGATGGAACATTGGACTCGGCCCGTGGTCTCGTGGTGCAAACAGCTGTGACACAATGGGGCATATACAGGTAGTGGACGAAAAAAATGGAAACACCAATGCGAAGGCACTTAACATGCCGTGGCATAGAGTCTACCAATGTTTGAAATTGTGCAGAAGGAATATGACACCAACCTTACTCGAGAAAGTCAATCAATACACGCTTAGTTGATGGAAGTGGAAAACACTGTTTCAGGCATCGATCCAGAATATCATATAAATGTTCAATTGGGTTCAGATCTGGTGACTGAGAATGCCATGCTATATGGATAGCGTCAGGGTCATGCTCAATGGATGAGGTCATTGTCATATTTAAAGACATACCCTTCCGTGCAGGAAATAAATGCTTTCAAATGTGGTGAAGATTATCACTCACTACCATTAAGTAACGATTGATTTAAACCTTTACTTCTAAGGGTATGAGTGCACCCAAACCATTCTCAGAAAATGCTCCCCACACCATTACAGACCCGCCAGAACCCTTCACCCCACAACATTACAGACCCACCAGAGCCCTTCACCCCACATCATTAGAGACCCACCAGAGCCCTTCACCCCACACCATTACGGAGCCACCAGAGCCCTTCACCATTTTATGTTCACTACCTGTACCTGCCCCATTCACACTCACAATAAGAGAAGAGCAAACGTGGGAGTGTCATGTTTGTCACCATGGCAACAGTGTAGCCCAGAGCGCCATGTAGCCCATATGTACCATTCTCTAAGTGCTTGAATGGCCGTTACTGGTCCTACTCCTTGTGTTGTTAGATGGCGTGTTACCTGTGCTGTTACCTGACCCGGCACGTGGTCTCAGGGCGCAAACATTAAAAATGTTTTGAAAGATTCTCAAGCTGTGACACAATGGGGCATATACAGGTAGTGAATGAAAAAAGGAAACACTAATGTGAAGGCATTTAATAGGGTGTATGGCCACCATCTATAGCCAGTATGACCTGCCAAACCAGTTTCGGATTGAGCTAGACTTCATTGCACGCTAGTTGATGGAAGTGGAAAACGCCCAGGCATCAATCCAGAATATCCCATAAATGTCCATTTGGGTTCAGATCTGGTGAATATAGATAATGTCACGGTCATGCTTCTCAAACAATTGGGCAACCGAGTTTGCTCCATGGAAGAGGTCATTGTCATCTTTAAAGACATACCTTTCTGTGCAGGAAAGAAATGCTTTAACATGGGGTGAAGATTATCTCTCAGTACTATTAAGTAATGATTGACATCGACCTTTACTTCTAAAGGTATGAGTGCACCAAAACCATGCCAGGAAAATGCTCCCCAGACCATTTCAGAACCACCAGAACCCTTGACTTGTCCACCATCCGTAAGTGCCATAATATTGGTGAAATGTCCAAGACACTTGATTTGATGTTTTGGCAAGGATTTCAGTATTTCGTACGAACTTAATTATTTAATTAATCCAATCATTTACGTGATCTGACATCTTAACCACATAGGCTCATGACTAAAAGGTGAAGATCGTTTTTGAGTATAACAATCTTGTCGTTTTACTGTTTCCCAATTTATGACTGAGCCGGCATTGGTATATACAGATAATTTGTTAATTGAGCCATGGCAATTAGTGTATACAGCTAATTAGTTAATTGAGCCAGGGTAATTGGTACAGACCAAAACCAGAATCAGATACATAACTCCAGGAATAGGGTTGTGACACCCCTGCTGTAAACATTATTATAATTTTGCATGATTATTGGGAGGAGTGAATGGAATGTACTTGCTGTTTATCATGTGCTATGATTAAAAGATATGGAAGCCTTTTCAGAGAAACATGTAACTCTCCCTTGACACGAAACGAAAAGAAAAAAATGTCACCGGTTTCACCGGTTTCAGCTGCTGTACCTCCCAACATCACTGATACGTATATGCATATGCTCATACGTATATGCACAGACACTACACGCATGCACACGCACACGCACATAGACGTACAACAGTCTGAGATAGACTGTTTGTTTTACAAACACAGAGACAGAACTGGTGGAGAAAATTCAAAGAGAGAAATACACATTGTGGCATCCCAAGTAAATGGCTGCCTGGCCCTTTAATTAAAGGGAACCACGGGAACCGGAAAAGACTACCTTTCCCAGCAACCTGCAGTCCCACACCTTGTTCCAAATCTTGTCAAGATTTGTTTAATAAATTATTGTTTTGTTTATATGACTGCCTCCTCTGGGTTATTTAACTGCCAAAGCCCTCTGCAAAGGTCTGTGAGTGTTGCCCAATCCCATAAATATAAAAAATCCAGACATTAAAAAGCAGCTGATTTCATATATCAACCATCCCTTAGTAAGCCCAACACTGAGAAAATGGTCCATTTCATCTAGACTTGATTACTGTAACTCCTTGTTTGCTGGCTTACCATCCAAAACCTTCACTGGCTGAATTCCCGATCGATTTCAAAATTCTTCTCCACACCTTCAAAACCATCACTGACAGAGAATAACAACAGTAAAGAAAGAGAGGGAGAGATTCCAAGGTGAGTTAGTTTTCTGCATAACAGCTGCCAGGTGTCAAAGTCAGTGTGGAACAAAGTTGTTGTTGCAATAAAAATCCACCTTCAAACTAAATAGTAAAGTGCTGATTGAGAGGGGTACTCAAACTCACTACAAGATCTCCAGCTGTGGTAGGATATCAATACCTGTCCATTTTGTGTTTTTTGTCTTTGCAGGGTCAAGTATTCATCTCCCAGAGGTGAGGGTGTTCCTGGTGGGGCAGAAATCATCTGGGAAGAACACCTCAGTAACCACCATCCTGAACAGAGAGGTTTTCCCCACCTGTGAAACTGTGCAGTGGGAGATAGAGGAGGGTGAGACAGGTCATCATTGTGAATTTACCAGGCTGGATGGACAATGCTGTATGCTGCACTATGGAGCAGGATATGAAGCGAGGAGCCTGTCTCTGTAAGTAAGTAAGTAAGTAAAATTGTATTTATATAGCGCCTTTCATACATTTAAATGCAGCTCAAAGCGCTTTACAACAGGGAATTCATTACAACACTAGCATAGGCATCACACTGTTACATTACAATACTAACCATCTCCACACTGTTCATGAACCATCTTCACATTGTTACATTACAACACTAACCATCTTCACATTGTTACATTACAATACTACCATCACTAATCATTACAACACTAGCATAAGCATCACACTGTTTCATTTCAACACTAACCATCTCCACACTGTACCATCTTCACATTGTTACATTACAACACTAACCATCTTCACACTGTTACAATTACAATACTACCATCTTCAAACTGTTACATTTCAGCACTAATCATCTTCATTACACACTAACCATCCCACACTGTTAATTACAGAACGTACATACACGAAACACAACGCCGACAAGAACAAGGCACAACAGATAAAAACGGGGACATTACAATCAAAGGAGGAAATAGGGGAAGGGGGTTGCGAGGTGGGGGTGCGGAGGTGGGGTGATTGCTGGTGTGCATGAAGTGCGTGTGTGTGTCTCCCTGGACCCCATGTTGTCCTCCTGGTCATCCCTGTCTATGTGGCCTACACAGAGAGACGAAGGAAAACACTACAGGATCACTTGTCTTGGTAAGGATGTTTGGAGACACACTATGGTGCTGTTCACCTACAGGGACAAGCTGGGAGACACAGCCATCGAGCAGCATATCGAGATGGAGGGCAGGCCCCTCCAGTGGCTTGTAGAGAAATGCGGGAACAGGTACCATGTTTTCATAAATAAGAACAGGGGCAATGGCGGTCCAGTCACAGAGCTGCTGGAGAAGATTGAAGAGATGGAGGCGGGAAACTCTGAGAAGCAGTTCTCTCCTGACATGTGTCAGGTCTACCAGGAGGTGGAGGACAAGTTCAAGAGGAGGGACACAGAAGAAATGAAGGCAAGCTTTTAGGAGGAATGGAAGAAGAGAGAGAAAGAGCTTTGTGCAATCATAATGGATATATGGTTGTTTATTCGTCATATTTTCATGAATACCTGCCCCTTGAACAAGTACTACACTGTATTAGCTGTATTAATCAAGTTTAATTCATTGTTGAGTTACTTGTTTTATGGTCCATAAAACAAATAATAACTCTTACTAAATAATGTTGAATACCTGTCTGCAATACTAATTTGATTAAGAGGCTCAAATAAATAGCTGACAGAAACCCATTTATTTGTATCCTTCTAGCAAAAAGAAGGATACAAGTAAACGGGACAAAAACCTCCCAACAATGAAAATCAATAGTAACACTATTTTGATGTCAAATCTTAGCATTAGATCAGTATTAAATCATGAGCTTAATCACAAATTAATTAAAAGGAACAATAGGTACAATTAATTTAATTTAAGCAGATTAAAGGAAAAATAACCAGTAGGGATGCATCGATATGAAAATTCTGGACCGATACTGATAATTCAAATAACACAATCAGTCGATACTGATACCGACACTGATATTTAAAAAAAATATTGTCTGGCAAAAAAATAATAATAATTCTGTCCTTCATTATACTTTTCAATGAGTACAAATTCAATCATACAAATGTATGGAACAGCTTTTATTGTAATATTCTGCAGGTATATCCTTTTTACTATGGTCCGCTATAGGTGGACCAGCATTGTAGTGTACTGCTTGGAAAATGAATCCGCAATAAATTGGTTGGAACAAAAAACTGCAAACACACACCCCCAATATAGAAAAAGAGGCCCACATTCATAAAGCATCTCAGAGTAGGAGTGCTGATCTGGGATCAGGTTTCCCCTGTCCATATCCTGACTTTATCCATTATGAGCTAAACTGATCCTAGATCAGCGCTCCTACTCTGCTTTAGAAGGATGCATCCCAGGTTGCAGGTTCGATTCTCAGGTGGGGCACTGCCGTTGTACCCTTGAGCAAGCCACTTAATTGTTTTCAAGTGAAATGAGTTTAACTTTACTGTTACACACACATGGACACTCTACGTCCAAGGGTTTAAAGGCCAAAGTCAAAGTTGTTGCCATGATGATATAGCAAAACAGATTACAGTGCATATTGCACTTTTACTATGCTGGTTTCTGGATAAATATTTTTGAATATATATATATATATATATAGATATATAGATATCATAAATATATATTACATAATATATAATATTATATAAAAGTTACATAGAAACGTGCATGTTTCAAATTATGAATAGGACTGCAAGAGGTTTTACCATTTGAAGAAAATGTTAACAGCAGCCAACCGCTATTTGATTGTGGTCGAAGTTCTGACTTCTGATCTCGGCTGTGTATTGTAAATGGCAAATGGAACCGTGGCAGGTAAGGCTACTTCCTGAGGAAGTGATCTTATTCCAGGAGGAAGTGATGTCATTCCAAGCTGCCCTGAGGGGCCTCCAGGAGGAGACAGAGGCCCTTCTCAAAGGGAGACAGAGCTGCGCCCAAACAGCAGAGCACATTAAGGTAATTCACAATAAAAAAATAAAATGAAATGCAATAAATAAGCGGCAGAGGACTTTTACGATTTGCATTTACGGGATTCCTCAGCCTCTGCTCTTTCCCTGTCACAATCAAAGCCATGCAGAACGTTTAGAAATACTTACTAATTCAGATGACGATCAAGTTTCTCCTTTATCCTGGTTTTTCAAGCAAACAGGCGTGGAAAAGTGCATAGCTTGCATCCAGTAGAATATCTATTACTGTATGGCCCCTCCTCTTTTTTTGGACACCTGATAATCTTGCTACAATGCTAATGGTACAGGAAAACAGTTATATATATATATATACACTACCGGTCAAAAGAACACCCCCATTTTCCAGTTTTTACTGAAATTTAAGCAGTTCAAGTCCAGTGAATAACCTGAAATGGTACAAAGGTAAGCGGTAAACTGCCAGAGGTTAAAAAAAAGAGTTTAGGTTACCAAAAACTGAAAAATGTTATAAGTTATAAAAAAAGGGCCTTTTCAGGGAACAATTAATGGGTTAACATGGTTGAACAGTCACTGTGCAAGTTGCCGACTCTGGTTCCAGCAAAAGAGCCCCAGACCATCCCGCTTCCTCCTCCAGGTTTGACAGTTGGTGTCACACATTGTGGAACCATACTTTCGCCTACTTGATGGCGTACAAAAACCCTAAGTGATGAACCGAAGATTTCAACTGGTGGTGTCTCGTGGACCAGGCAAGCCTCTTTTTCTTATTTTGCCATCTTAGCAATGGCTTTCTTACTGCCACTCAACCTGTCAAACCTGCAGCTCGAAGTCTTCTCTTCACAGTTGAAACTGAGACTTCCTTACTTCGACCAGTGTTAAGCTGTGCTTTAAGCTGTTGTCCTGTGAGCCGCCTATCACGCAAGCTGTTGACTCTCAGAAACTTGTCCTCTGATTTTGTTGTGGCTTTGGTTCTGCCAGACCTCTTCCTGTCAGAGTTTCCTCCAGTTTCCAAATGCCTTTTGATGGTGTAGGAAACTACTCACTGCCCAAAAAAATACATTATTTTTCCATTTTTGGTAACCTAAATTTTTTTAACCTCTGGCAGTTTACCACTTACCTTTGTACCATTTCAGGTTATTTACTGGACTTGAACTGCTGAAATTTTAGTAAAAACTGGAAAATGGGGGTGTTCTAAAATATTTGACCGGTAGTGTATATATAAAGAACACAACTTTCACTAAGGCAAAATGTGATGTATTAAACAACCGTATTATTTTCTAACTTTTTATTATGCTTGATTTTTTTCGGGGGGTTTTGCAATGTGGACGGCACACCCACTCTGGGTGGAAATCTGGGTCATGGTGCAGGGAGAAAGCCCTAGATAAACATAGCGTAGTTTAATAAATAACTCCCCCATCAAAAACAAATTACTTCTCTCTATTGTCTTTCGTAGGTGCATCAACACAAATTAACATTTTGGTCATGATGAAGCTTGAAAAAGTTATTGACAGGAACATTGATTTGATTTCTGTTATTGTATAATAAATGACAACAGAGCAAAAGCCATGATGCAGGTGGTGGGCGTGACCTTTGAAAGGATTTTTCCTCCTTTATTTTTAGCTACATTTCAAAATGGCCTACTAATGCAGAATACTAATGCAGCTCATTCATAAACATTCAGCACAGTACCCTTAACACTGGCCCTCCACCCTATACCAGGGCATACACAGCAATCATGGTGTTGGACGTCCTCGATGGCTATAAGGGTTGTGTTGCTGTATCGTGAAGTAGAAAAAGTGGTTTTCTCTACTTTCTACTTTTTATTTTCTTAATTAAAATTCTGACACAGCTAGTACTAGTACTTGGATTTGCTCCCACTTTATACTTATATTTATTTTTATTTTTATTATTTTTAAGTCAATTCATTTATTTGCAGCAAGGACCACCACTTTTTTTATTGTGTTGTTTTATGTACAATTTCAAGGTGCACCTACACATGAAATGAAAACGACTTGATCACAAAAAACAAAACCAAACACCGCTATGTTCGGCTTCCCTTTCCCCAGAGTCAGGCCCATGACACAGAGAGAGGGATAAGGGAGGAATTCAAGAGACTTCACCACTTCCTACGAGATGAGGAGACGGCCAGGATAGCTGCACTGAGGGAGGAAGAGGAACAGAAGAGCCAGATGATGACGGAGAGGATGGATACACTGACTAAATACATTTCTTCCCTGTCGGACAGGATTGGAACTGGAGAGGAAGCGATGGAGGGTGCAAACCCTTCATCCCTGCAGGTAGGAATCCACAAGCTTGATTAGGCCAGCTGGATTCCCTTAAAGAGCAAATCCACCCAGAAATCTACAACATTTGTCCATCTATAGATGACACAAAAAAAAGATCCAATTTCAAGGCGTTCCACGAATGAAGTGTATTTCACACAAATTGAATTTTTTGAAAGCAAGTCAAGTAAGGGATACAAAAAGAGGAGACTTACAAAAATGCACTCATGGCTGTTTTACAAACAGATTTATTTATTGATTATTTATTATTGAGCTTGTAGCAGTGCGGGGCATTAAGACCTTTCCACTGATGTGACGACATGAATATTTAGATTTTATTTGATCAAACAAGATTAAAAAACCCCAAAGGTGAGGGCTGTCTCCACATTGTGGTGATAATGGGATTGTGAGGTGGTGGGGTTCCAGGGTCTTGGGTGCAATATGATAAAATGCCCTCATGCAAAAGCACAGCTCACAACTAATGCAATGCTCTTCTGGTTTATTAATACAATGAGGAAACAGGTACAAAGCACTGTGCTGATTGGCTGCAGATTATAACCAGTAGTCTGTCGATCTGTTCTGTTTTAGAACTACAATGCCACAAATATAAGGTATGTAAACTCCAACCTATGTATGTCTTTTCTATTGTACTGAACCCAAACCCACTGCAGAACTTACTCCCGAATGTTGTTTCAGAGCCCAGTGCAAAGTAGCAGATTCAGAGATGATGTCAGGCACGCTGATCGATGTGGCCAAACACCAGGGCAACCTGAAGTACAGAGTGTGGGAGAAGATGCTGGAGATTGTTCAGTACAGTGAGTACTAAGTGTGGGAGAAGATGCTGGGGATTGTTCTGTACAATCAGTACAGATAATGATACAGTGTTGTACAGCCCGAGTGTTACATGAGGCCCACCACGTATCTATTCTTGGCCCTCTGATCATTGAAAAAAAAGAAGTGTTTTATTCAGATGGTTCAAAAATTGGTGGCTTCAGGTGTGCATCTGCTCAGTGTCAACATATCCCCCTCTAGTGGCAGAATAAGGAACAGCAGCACATTAAGCATCCACTCTGTATACACGGGTGCAGTACATCATACATTGTAGTATATGCTTTTCATACATTGTTTTATGAGTAGTATATGGAAAATGTTTGGCCCTTATGCACCATTTTGAATACAAATCTGGCTCCCAAGAACAAGCAGTTGAAGAACTTCAGCACCCTCCCAAATTATTCACACCCTTGACAAAGATGAGCAAAGAAGGCTGTATAAAACAAACAATGCAGCTCATAAGCTATATTGTATGCTTTTTTCTTTGTTCAACAGGTTATATATTTTTTCCCCCAAAATGATATGAATAATTTTGGAGGGTACTGTGATGCAGTTCAAGGGTGCAGTGATCAAGGCATTGGTGGTTTGAGAACCCTACCTAACCAACAATCCCCCCCACCCCCTTCAGCTCCTGTGATTCTGGACCCCAACACAGCAAGCCCCTTTCATTACCTGTCCGAGGAGCTGACCAGCGTGAGGTACATAGAGATGAAGCAGCACCTCCCAGAAAACCCAGAGAGGTTTAGAGCATTCCCCTTCATTCTGGGCCGGGACGGATTGGGGCCAGGGAGGCACAGCTGGGAGGTGGAGGTGGGGGAGTCCTGTCTGTGGATCATCGGCGTGGCGAAAGGTTCCATCAACCGCAATGGGGGTGTGGCTAAAGGATCCATGAACTGCAATGGGGCCATGGCCGAGGGCCCTGGGGAGGGCCCCTGGTGCATACGGCACTCAGACGGCAGGTAAACATCCCCCCCACTCGCCCATGTGACACTGGTATCACTTGGTATTGTCTCTGCTCTTTGCCTAAACCTTTTTTTATGCACTTTTGTAAGTTGCAAGCTGCTAAGTGTCTAAATGTGATGTAAATGTAGGTACATCGGCACCTCACTGTCGCCAACGGTGACGGAAACACCCCTGGCTGTGAGGCGGCCTCCCAGGAGCGTGCGGGTGCAGCTGGACTGGGACGAGGGCGAGCTGTCCTTCACCGACGCTGCCAACGGGACTCTGCTCCACACCATCCGTGGCCTCCCAATCACCGAGAGACTCTTCCCCATCTTTTGCCCCAGCCAGGACTCCCTCCCCCTGAGGATCTGCACCCAGGCCATGCTCGCCGCCCGCCCCACACCGCCAACTCTGCCCACACAGCCATACCAGGGCTGTGACATCATGTGAGGGGTCAAAGGTGACTGGGTCATGTGGCCTTCAGCCCAGGTTAGATATGATATGTTACGGTATGCTGCAATAACTAAATGGTTGGTTTCTGTCACAGGGCTGTGCAATCATATCAGTGTTTTGGGGGGAAAAGGTGATTGAGACCTTCAGCCCAGGTCTGATAATTTGATCAAAATAATTTTGAACAAAAGAAAGTTCATAGCTGCTGGATACTGTGTGCAAAAGTTTGCATCTGTGCTCTTTCTAGAACATGTTGTATTACATAAATGAGCACATGAAAGTGCACTACAGGAATTCATGGTGCCCCCTAGTTCCAAAACAGAAACAGGTGTTCTCTAGATCTGGGAAATTGAGCTTCACCTCAGCCAAATGGTCATGTTGATTGGCCAGGTGTGTAATAGGAGGTTTTAAATCTCCATTTACACTATTGATTAGAACTGTAATGTTTTTCTTACTTTGCATTGTAAAGCATTATAACATTTTACATTGTCATATACAGTAGAACAGATTAAACAAACACATACATGGGTTGATTGGTTTGAATTTTTTAATTGAATAAACAAAGATTGCCATAAAGCAAATTGATTGAACCCTGGGGTGCAGAGCCAAATGCCGCCACCAATCAGGGCTGACAACCAGGGCTGGTATGGTAGAGACAGGTTTTGAACCACGTCCCTGACAGGCAGCGCACACCGTATTGGACCAGCCAAAATACGGTGTGTTAGACTGCTACGCTATCTGCCGCCTCCATTTGAGATATTTTTAAAGTATAACAATCAAGCCAACAAATTAATAAATAACGTTGAGTAACATAAAATAAGTAGGCCATCAACATATGAAGGCTCCACTTTCACAATTTTGATTGGAATTACTGGCCTAATGATGAATTCAAGATCATTATTGATTTGATGCAATATAGATTAATACAATATTGGAGGCCCCCCATTAGCTATTATTGATAAATTGAGTTTGCTTATCTGGAATTTGTTATGGCCCTTAAGGCTTGGAGTAATACAAACATTCATTTCATTCAATGAAGTTCAAAAAGTTCATTTCACGCTAACTTCAGCCATCTACAGTTGCTTACCTCATATCCTCATTACTTCAGAAGGCTTTTAATTATTATGCTGCGTTGGAACAGCCTAGAGAATGTGATGAAACTGGACATGCTAATACCCTTAGATGATTTCAAATTACAATTACAATAACATTACATTCACATTACAATTACATTCACATTACAATAACTAAGCAGTGTACCTGTTTTCATGCATGACTGCCTAATGTGTATTAGATCCGTTTCAATGTCACTGTTTTATAGTGTGGTCATTTTTTGATATCGTCTTGGGTACTGCTGTGTATTTGAATGTTTGTATGCTGCTGTCTTGGCCAGGTCCCCCTTGAAAAAGAGATGTCAATCTCAATGGGGGTTTCCTCTTGGCTAAATAAAGGATACATCAAGTGAAATAAGTTTCCACAATTCAATGCTATGCACACACAAATCAGTTTGGAGGTAAAGTATCATGTGGGACTTTAACCCTTTGAGGTGTGAGTTTTTTTAGAATTCTAATTCTAATTCTGTGTTCTATTATGGAATTGTACCATTCCTTGAGGATGCCATCAGCACGATGTCATCAATTAGAATAAACTAGAATGTTAGGGCAATGTTACTGTCCTTTGAAATTTGTTCTTTTGTTTTTGGCATGTTTGAGTATTTGATTTGTTGCCATTTTCGGTGGGTCATTGGTGTCTCGCTGCATTACTGCCACTGTCTTCTTAATGCTCCTTTTATTGTTTACCAACCAACCGATGACTTACAGAGATATGTAACCAAAGTTACAGAGATATACATAAAGTAGAGTGTCAACAGAGATAGCGACACCACTTAAAAGCCCCCTATAGGGACAGTGATGTCACTTTAAAACCCCCTATAGAGGCAGTGATGTCACAGGTGACAGGGTAACTCTGCCGTCCCAGGGCCTGGGAGGGAAGGGGGGCAGAGGGAGGGGGCTCCAGTAAGGGTCCGGGTGCAGTATGAACCCGGGCCCCAAATGCGTGCTCCTGGCCCGGGGGGGGTCAGTCTCCCTGGTCCTGGGTCCTGCTCAGCAGGGTGGCCTCCATCTCCATCCAGGGCACGTCCCACTGGATCTCCGTCGCATCTGGCTTGGTCTGCGGTGCCTCTTCTTCAGGCCCCCCTCTATGGCACCTGTGGGCCCCAAAATATAGACAGAGAAAAAAACTGGTAAATCTGAATCTGGTCCTGGAGGGGCACAGGAATCTGCAGGGAAGGGGGTTCACCTTTAAAAGCCGCACCTAATTTAGACCCAAGATTCCAGGTGAGATGAGTTAAAAACTGTGTAATTAAGTACCAACAAAAACCAGCAGACCCCTGTGGCTAGTTTAAGGACAACATTTCAGAAGAGCTTAAACAAATGAGCTTTTGGCATTTGCAGATATAAATTTGTTTGAAGTGGTTCTGTATCTCTGTCACATCTCTTGCCGTGTATCTCTGCTGCCCCTAGTGTCCCCGAGTGTCACTGCATGTCCAACCCACTGAGTAGATGGGGATCTCATCACACCTGCAGCAATGAGCCAGCAGTCCCAGTGCCAGAAGGAGAAGGACTCCTAGAATGCAGCAGGGCACCAGCACAGTCAACCAGGAGCCTGCTGGAGGAGCTGAGACACATAAAGGAAATGGCAATGGCATCACTGGCCGAAAAAGCAGTAATGTGTGCTTGTATGTGTGTGTGTGTGAATCCGTCAGTTAGTGTGTGTGTGTACAGTATGCATGTATGTATGTATCAGTCTGTCATTCAGTGTGTGTGTGTGTGTGTGTGTGTGTGTGTGTGTGTGCGTGTGTGTGAATCCGTTAGTCAGTTAGTGTGTGTGTGTGTGTATGTGTGTGTGTGTGTGTTTAAAGCCGTTTAACCTACCATCGGTGGGGGAGGTCGATGGTGATAGCAACTCTGTGGGAGAGATTGACTGTGATGTGAGATCACCTGCAGGTCAAAGTGCAAATGTGAATAGTTTATTGAAGTCTGAAAAATGAGCAAACAGACCAAAGAGCCAGATATTCTGTTTACCCAAATGTACCATTTATTACTCAGCCAATAAAAATGTACTATTTAGCAAAGGAGTTGTCATCAGTGGGCATCAGAGAGAAACCAAGTACATTGTGCAGCGTGTATAACAGGAAGTGGATGGAATTTTGATGGAAATGATACCAGATGAGAACAGGTCACGTGGAGAGTTAAAAACAGAGTCATGTTCAACATATGTTGGTTTATGACACTGTGCCTCGTGTGTCATACTGTATAAAAAGGAAGAATACATAAGAGTTGCTCTTCAGAGGATGAGAGAAGATTTAACATAGCCCATGAATTAGACATGTGGACATTTTTCCCCCTAACGGTGGGAAAGATACCATGTTGAAGAGCAACCACCATATCCTCTTGATTAAAATATTATGTAATATTTCATATTTTACTATATATTTTCAAAATGCAATCTTTTCTACTTTAGAATAAATGTTCTTTCTTTAGATACAATGCAAAGTATATTACCAAAGACAGCATATGTATTGTACAAGTGGACATATTTTAAAACATCAAGTATATTGTGTGATGTAGATATTATATAAAATATACATTGTTTTCTCTCAAAGGGCTCAGCTCACTTATCCCTTTATGTAAAGAAAGAGAAAGAGATTTCTGCACTCAAATTAATATTTTTTATTTGGAATAATGGCATGTCACATGTGCTGATTAAGTCTTTGGTTAAAACATCTGCATGCAAGTCTTCTAAATAAAAAATCACAAATTTGATATTACACATTAAGGCAACTCACCAAAGATGTGAATATTTTTATTTTGTGCAAGGGTTTCTTTGCATTTACTGTGCCTCTTTACATACAGACTCTCTTGGTCTCTGTATTAGTCTCTGTATCCAGTACCATTGGGGGGTGGGGCAGCCATGTAGTTTTCTCTTAGCAGTTCTCATAGAGCAACCCCGCGGGGGTCTCACCTCGGACGGACAGCCAGCTCTCTGGGCTCTCAGTAGCGTTAGAGACTGCACACTTGTACAAGCCCTGGTCTGCCCTGGTCACGTTGCGGATGGTCATCTCTGTGCTGTTGTGGGTCAGGATCAGCACTCCGTCCCGGTAAAAGGCAGTTGTGTTGGCGCTCTGTTGCCAGTAGAGGCAGCGTAGAGTCACAGAGTCTCCTTCAGCCAACGGCTGGGTTGGGCCCTGTATTATCACCGGGCCATCTATGACAGAGGGAATGCATCAGAGCATTTACCCCCTTCTGCATCCTAATGAGGCCCATTACTTATCAGCTCTCCATCTTCAGTTCAATCATGCATGCTTTGCACTTTGAAGCAAGAAGAATTACTCCAAACATTTATTTTTGGGGGGGGGGGGGCGGTTCTGGTTGTTATAATTCAAAATGTTTACTGTGTAACAATGATTTATGGTACTGGTGTTTGCTCTAAATCCATTGCTTTGACAATGCTTTTTTTGGACTCTAATGAAGCTCATCAATAAAGCTTGTTTGAATTTGAATTGGATACAAATTGTACTGATCACTGATCAGTAAAGATATAGTTCTTCCCTTGTATTTCAGCAGTTTGGATATGTGACATTGAAGTACATTAATATATTATATATAACATTAATATATATTATTAATATAACTCTGCTGATCAGTGTTGATTATCAGTCAGGATGACTTACAAACCACAGTAATGTTGACAGCACTGGTTCGCCAGTCTCCCTGCTCTGACTCGCACCAGTACAACCCACTGTTCTCTGAGGAGAGGCGAGAGATTTCACAGGCCCCCTTCACACTGCCCCCTATAGGAAGACAGCCAGACTGCACCATGGAGTTTGTCAGGTGCTTTAGTGTCCAGCCTAGAGAAAGAGCCCAGATTTTTGTTAAAGAAGAATTAAAATGGAGTTGATCAGGTTTTATTTTTAATTTAAAAAAAAAACTTGTACAGTCGCATTGAATGAAAAAATCTGAGTTAAAAGCCATTTACAAAAAATTTACTATTTATTTTAAAAATCCTAAACCATAAAGCATCTTATTCATACATTGCCAAGACATTGATGTGCATCCAGATTAAACTGAGAATGCTGGTTCTTACCTGTAGAGTTCCCTGTAGAGTTACCGGTAGAGTTTTCCCCCTCCTCCTCGCACTGCAGAGACATCTGCTCCAGCAAGAAGTGCTGTCTGCTGCTTGGACGGACAGTCAACCGGGCTGGTGGCAGCTCTGGGAGAGAAAGGGAGTGGGAGGGAGAGGGAGGGAGAGAAAGGGAGAGAGAGATTTGCACTTCACCACAAAATGCAAGAGACAGAGGAATGTGAGAAGTATTTACTTCCCCCAAAATAGCACAAATAAATCCACGATTTCAGAACCTATGGGACATTGAGAAATTGCCTGCTGGTAGTTCAATTGATTGTTTATTGTATGTCATTATTTCTTAGCATTGCAGATTATTAGATATGTGATGTTGCATTGATTATGTCTGTGTACTGTATACATGTTATGGTAATATAAATGTAAATTTTTCATTCCACTAAACATCTGTAACATTGAAACTTGTGATAAAGAGAAACAGAGAGCAAGTGAAAACGAAGAAGAGACAGAGAGGAGAAAGAGGGAGAAAATAGCTGGGTTCAGATGGGATATTGAGATGTAGGTGTGGGAGAGACAGAAGGGAGGGAAAGGGATGAATGAAGACATACAGAGAGAGAAATGGAAGAACAAGGGGATTCAGAAGTTGGGTAGCACATATATCGCTGTGACAGATTCAGACTACTCTGGTTTTAGCTCAAACTAATCTCTGTTATTTAGGCTTGATTTATTAATTTCACAGAATATGCAACAGATAACAGTCAGAAATGTAAAATGCAAATACATATTCAAGTACAATGTCAAGGTTATTAATATAGCTCAGTTTGAAACCAGCATACACAGGGGTATTCCAGAACCAGGAGACACTGTATTCGAGGCATGCACTCCCCCTAGTGGCCAGACCTGGTTTGTCCTTTGTTCGAAGGCCAGATGATGCCAGTGCAGTGTTGATACTGCACACAGAGAACAGAAGTGTGAAGTGGGAGAAACAGTATAAGAATCCAGACTCACAGATACACACAGATATTATGAAACTCAAACCTTTATTCATCAGACAGGGGAGAGTGAGAGCTACAGTCAGAGAGTCAGAGATAAATTCCTCAGTTCTGCAGAAAACTTGGTACCACTCTCATCCACTGAATAGGGTTTAGAGGAAAGTCTGGATCTGCTGAAGCAATACTGCCTGAACTGGGCCCTGGCAGTAGTGTTTTTCTTTACTAAACCTTCTCCAAATTTCAGGAAAGCTGATACTGCTTTATTCTAGAAAATCTGTACCATAGGGAGCTTTGTTTGCCAGTTATTACTAAAAAAGCCTGAAAAGCTTTCTATCCAATTAAATGAATTAAATACACCCATTATAATTTGGTTAAAAAAATGGTTCTGTCACCCAAGCCTATATTTCTATAACCATTAACTATCTAAAAGATTATTGAAGACATTTTTACAAACCAGTTAGATGCATGTTGGGTCAGGGTGATGCTGAGTCACAGGTTACGGAGTCACAGACATGTAGCCGGAGTCAACGGGCCAGAGACAGTGTCACAGAGTCACAGTCATGAGACTCTCGTGAGCAATAGACAGAGACTCAAAAGCCATGGATTCAGAGTCACGGGTCAGAAGAGAGATCCTGTTCTTTTGTGCCACCCACCTGAGATTGTCAGATTAACGGCGTTGCTGAGCAGTGACAGTGAGGGCTCTCTCCCTCTCTCGGCCCGACACCAGTACTGTCCCCTGTCAGTCACGTCAGCCACAGCGACGGTGTACCTGTCGCTGGACGCCCCGTGCAGTGCGTCAGTGTGGGGGGTGCGTCTGTACCAGCGGTGTGTCCAGTTCCCAGAGGGCCCCCCCCACACCTCACACCGCAGAGAGACTGTCTCCCCAGTGTAGACGCTCGGTCCTGGGGGCTCCACTGTGAGACTGGCCCTGAGGGAGCCTGCGGCAGGGGGGGACAAGAGACATGTATCACTGCTAAGGCTCGACCCCTCCAAACCTGTCACATTCACTCACCATGACAACATGGCTATGGAAATGAATACAGAAGATCCTAGACACATATCGGTATGTGTATATGAGGATTGTGTTTGTGAGTGTGTGTGTGTGTGTGTGTGTGTGTGTGTGTGTGTGTGAGAGAGAGTGTGTGTGTGTGTGTGTGTCTGTGTGTGTGTACCTTGAGACAGGCCAGGATGGAGCACTGCTGTAAACACTGAAACAAAAAATCATAAAGCCAAAATTAATCACTTTCAGCTAAATTTTGACATCATCATTTTTAGACTCAGCCTTATTATGACATCATGCTCTTAATGGGGTAAGAATGTCTCGGATAATCTTCATGGGCAGATGTCTTACTTCGGTGAATCCTGAAGTTAATAACTGAGTAAGTATTGCATTTTAAGAGATGAATCTTCATGTGTATAGATAGACTCAAATATTCCACAGGTGCAGTATGGGAAGCTCTTTTCCATAGCAGCTATTTATTACCAATGGACACTCCTCCATCCACCAGACAGTCTGGCTGTTCAAAACTTTGTATTATTTTCTACTGTTCTACTATTCTATTGAATTCCTCTCAGCATTCTCTTTTCTTGGGGTCCCATTGTCCACTGTTGGCTCTGGATTTCCTGGTTTTTTAATTCCCCCAAGGAAAGTATAGCACTTTGTGACAACACAATTGTAATTATGAGGTTGACGACTGGTGGATGTCAACAAGGTATGTTATTATGACATCAGAACAATTCGGTGTTACTTTGATCATCGCTGCATATAAACAAATCAAGAGAACAGATCTACACAGCTCAGATTTGAGCTTTGTTTTGATTGGCTAGGCGTGACAATATTCTTTCTGCTGCCATTTTGTTTTAATGTTGTTGTTTGGTTGTTTTAACAATAGCTGTTTTGAATATGCTTTTTAAAATGGATTGTTATTTATTTGCTCTTCATGTATTGCTATATTTATCTTTGTAACTGTTATTTTAATCCACTGTACAGTTTAAAGTACAGGCCAGGGCATGCTGAATGGTCTGTCCTTGCCACTGACATGCTTGTGCGTATGCTTGGTTTGCTCTCGTCTCTTACTGGAGGCCCATAGTAAACACTCTGGGCTTTTAAGATTGTTATCCTTTGATAATTATCAAAGGAATTCCTAGGACCCTCCTATCCCATACTGATGGCAGTCCAGCAGCTCTATCAGGAAATTAAAAACATAAATCCAAGCAATTCAGGAGAATAAAATATTAAATATTATTTTCCAATACAAAACTGTTACATACACATATTAAATCATATTAACTATGTAATAGTCCCAGAATTCGTATGCATGAATTCAGAATTCTTGTATGCAATGTAAGAATGTAGATGTCAGCTATGCTTCTGCTTGAACAATTTGTGCTGCATGAAACACTAATTTTGGTGTGTTGAGCCAGAGTTGCAGCTGCCAATAAAATAACTCTACATTAAGAGAGAGAGCTTGAGTCTACATGTACCTTTTACTGAGACAAAAGGTGCATAAAAGACTAAATATGCAGCAATATGAATCTAAGTAAAGAATGCAAATATAGAAGTGACAGCCATTGGTTTCATTTGATGTATTTTATTAGCATTATACTTATTTCCACAATAGTCCATATCAAGCCTCCAAACACACAATTGAATTGAGTTGAATTACAATTGATCAGACTTTCAACTATTTAAATTGTTCATAATGCAGAATATAATTAATGACCATGTGATCAGTTAGTATGCATCAAGCTTATAATGGTACATTTCCATTTTTTAAAATATGGATAGTGAGTAGCATTCAAAAGCTGTAATCAAATAACACAGGCTATGTGTTAAATTAATTGCATTTTTTGTTAATTTGCATGTCCATTGGCATTTATATTATCAAATACAAAAAATAAAGCCCAACTATTTCCTTAAACCCCGATAAACTTCATTACTCACCCAGCACTACAGCAACGGAAGCGGCCCTCATCCTGTACTGGCCAGATCTGCCTTTTAATGTGACTGGACAGTGTACACACACATGCGCACACACACACTCACACACACACATTTCTCGCTCTCACGCATACACATTCTCTCTTCCACACACACACTCTCTCTCACACATACACACATTCTGTCTTTCACGCAAATACGTACACACTCTCACACACACATACACGCTCACACACGCACACACACTCACTCACTCACTCACAAGCACGCACGCACACACACACACACACTTACACAATACATTCTTTCTTACTCTCTCTCTCGTGTAAAAGTGTTTGTGTGTAATTTGTAAGGCATCTATGTGCATGCACATGTCCATTTGTTGTGTATTTTGTCTGTTTGTACATATGTTTGTGTGTTGTATGTTATGTTTGTGTTGGTGGGGTGTGTGGAATGGATAGTAATTCTAACTGTGATGATCCTCGCTTTTCTTGTCCCACTTTGAGATGGCCATCTTGGTGTGCCTCAGGAGGAAGTTGGCTGGCAACATTCTACGATGCATTTCCTCTTTTCATCGTGATCATTATGCCACAAGAATGCAGGAGACTTCAGAGGCGGGAGCAGCCAGCAGATACATGGAGCCAACAGCCAGGGGCATTTTATATATTTATAAAACTAACAAAAGGGTACGGCTCCATCTCCTTCTTTCATGCAGGTGTCAGATTTAATCAGGTGAACATGGTACCTGGTGGAGGCCTGAGAATAAACAGGTAGCTCAAATGTTTCACTGAGAATAAAGACGGGGAACAGGCTGGTGTTTGATGATGAATAAAGACAGGAGAATGCTCTGGTGTCCTGGAAGGGAGCCACAGGAACACAGAAAACCTGGCTGAGTGGCAGTGTGCCCCATATCCTGGTGATCCCAGACGCACTGGAGCAGAGAGCTGAAAATTACTACATCAAGTTGGGACGCCCGTAAAGTGTATCAGCATATAGGGAAGCCTGAAAAGTTTGGTTATCTACATCAGCTTCCCCCATTTCTCACTCACCTGATACTGCACGAATCACAATGCTTTATTGTAAAATTAATACAGATAATGTATTTGTAAAATACTAAACAATGTAGTTGTTCTTCATGTACTTCACAAGCTTTCCTCTGAAGGGGGGGGCTGGCGGGCCTATACATTTAACATTTTTTTTATTGTATATGTATATATATAATATAATAAAATAATAATAATAATAATAATAACCTCTTTGTAAATCTGTGAATGAGATGAAAAGCACTGTCAGACTAAAACATGTGAGTGTGCAAAAAATGCAACCTGTCCCTCCAGTTTTCACAGATCCATAAAATGATCCATGAAGTAGATCACTGAAAAATGTGTGCACTGAACTGTCCACACCTGCTTTCAGTAATGTATTAAGCATTCAGTCACGCACAGGTGTGTGCAAGGACACAGGTACTGTAGAAGTGCTCACAATACAACTGCTTCACCTACCGGAGAGAGCTGATGAACTTGGGTTTGAAGGGAAACAATTCTGAAAGGAAGAGTTTAAGCATTACAATGCAACCAACATTTTAGGGTTTAGATTATAATTAATGAAAAAATACCACATAAGATTTTGCAACAACAGTAAATTAAAGGGCAATTAGGAAGCCATAGTTAGAAGCCATAATGAAAGGTTGACAAAAAGAAAGGAAAGATAATCCAGAAATGACGACCTGCTCATCTCTCCCAGAAGAAGACCTCACCTGTTCCGTGTGCTTTGACATCTTTAGGGACCCTGTCATCCTGAAGTGCAGCTACAGCTTTTGTAAAGCCCGTCTGCTGAAGCACTGGGAGGAGAAAGGCTATCGAGAATGTCCAGTTTGCAGAAGGAATACTACAGAGGACTCTACCTGTAACCTAGCCTTAAAGAACCTGTATGAGGCCTTTTCAAAGCACAGGATTCAGAGACCAGGATTCCAAAGCACTCTGCCATCTCCATGGCGATAAATTCAAGATCTTCTGTCTGAACGACGAGGAGCCAATCTGCCTCATCTCTCAAACTTCAGAGAAACACAAAAACCACAAACTGCGACCCGTCCGAAGGTTTGAAGATATTAATTCCAATCATAACTTGTAAATATAATATCCACCATTTGTTTCATTAGATGAAATTGTTCATAATGACTCATATCCCAATTTTCTCATTTCCCAAATGGAGTAAAAATTGAAAAAGTTATAGATACATGTCTGGCTAAAATCTCTGACATATTTGAAGAACAATTATGAAACACCTTTTGAAAGAAAGGAGTAGTAAGGAAATCAGTTTACATATTTAAAAGATGATTGTTGCATGTTTTTGGAAACACTGTTAAAGGAGCAAATCCATTATTTCACGATATACTACTCATTAAAGGTGTTTATGATTCATCCACATGGCACTGTTGATAGTTTTGCGTTTATGTACATTTCCCATAATGCCAATGTGCGGCCAGAAAAGACGTTAAAAGTTTGTCTAGGTAATTTTGGTGTGTTTTTTGTCTTTGTAAGTTACTTGACAATGGGCTCCCATTATATTTGCCATTTGGATGATCATGGCTCAAATGGAAACAAACATAAACAGCAATAGTATCAACATAGTAATTTGGGTGGATCGACAAGACATAGAGTGAGTAGTACATCATGAAATTATGGATTTTTGTCCTTTAAACTTTTTTCTTTTAAGAGTTTTGAAACCCTTAAAGGGGCGACAGCTTAGCTGCTACCAATTTAGGGAATTTGAAATGCCAAATGAAAAATATTATAAAACAATTTTCACAGTTTGTTGGTGGGGTTCTGAAACATTGATGAAAGGAGGAGACAGGCTAAAGTTCTAAATGACTTGATGTGCTTAGACATTATAGCATCAAGTGGTTGTTCATTTATTCGAGCTGAATGCACTTTTTGTAAGTCACTTTCGATAAAAGTGTCTGCTAAATGATATGTATTGTATATTGTATGTATTATTAATGTGAACATTACATAAGTGATCGTTGATAAGAGGGCATTTAGTATATATAGCATATGTGTCTCCCAGTGTTTTTCCTCTATGTTCAAACAATAGAGCAACCAAGCAGCTGAGTAAATCAAGTACACTTTATAGTGGGTGAGTCGGAATTCAATTCAATATTCTGTTATGTGCAAAGAACATCCATCCATTATCTACAGTAATCCATTTATTCCTTGTCAGGGTCACTAGGGGCTGGAGCCTATACCAGCATGCACTGGGCAAGAGGCAGGAATACACCCTGGACAGGTCGCCAATCCATCGCAGGGCACATACACCATTCACTCACACACTCATACCTATGGGAAATTCAGACTGTCCAATTAGCCTAACGTGCATGTGTTTGGACTGTGGGAGGAAACCGGCGTACCCGGAGGAAACCCACACGGACACAGGGAGAACATACAAACTCCACACAGAAAGGTCCCAGCTGGGATCGAACAGTGCGGCAACAGTGCTATCCACTGCACCACTGTGCCGCCCTGCAAAGAACATAAAAACGTTTTTATGATTTACCATGTCAATAATGCGCTCCTGCCGGGCACTGCATCTTTTCACTCTGCAGCCAAACTGGGGCTGACAGACAGCGCACCTCAAGACTGCAGGCACTTATTGACCAGAGGGGGCACTGATGCACAATGAGATATATTGGTCATATTATGACCTTCTATATGCCACCTTGCAGCGGTGCTGGGCACAGTCAGCACTGGCACAGTGGGTTTGATACCAGGCGGTGGGGCTCATCAACACACTGAGACCCAGGGCCTTACAGCATGAGCCATGCCTCATGTACGTAAATGTTAAATGTCTCTTTTCTAGAACCAGGCCCAGGACACAGAGGGACAGATAAAGGGTGAATTTGAGATGAAGAGGCGGCCAGGATAGCTGCACTGAGAGAGGAAGAGGAGCAGAAGAGCCAGACAATGAAGGAGAGGATTGAAAAGATGAAAAGGGAAATATCATACCTTTCAGACATGATCAGACCCATAGAGCAAGAAATTAAGGCTGAAGACATCTCATTCCTGCAGGTAAGGACTGATTACAATGTGAGATTCATGCATGTTAATGTGAGATTTGTGTGTGTTAACATGAGATTCACAAGGTTCATTGTAAGTACATCATTCCCACAAACAAAGTTTATATATGATATTTTTGTTTTATTTTTGTCTGTTTCTCTTATTTCAGAGCTACAAGGCCACAAATATAAGGTATGTAAACTCCAGCCTGTGTGTGTCTTTTCTATTGTACTGAACCCAAACCCACTGCAGCACTGACTCCTGGATGTTGTTTCAGAGCCCAGTTCAAAGTGGGAGATCCACAGATGATGTCAGGAGGGCGTATTGATGTGGCCAAACACCTGGGCAACCTGAAGTACAACGTGTGGGAGAAGATGCTGGAGATTGTTCAGTACAATGAGTACAGATGGCAGTGATCACAAGGTATCTCTAATGCCACAGAAGTCCCACCTTCCCTCATGAGGAAATTAATGAAGGGAAGAGGGGAACAACACACATTTGCGACATGCTCTGACATCATTAGACAATAATAAGGAAGCACTAGAAACCACAATGTGCTCACTCGCGAGATGGTTATCCTCTTCACTTTACATATTTTGGAGTATTATTATATTTACTATAATACAAGATACACTTGTATCTTCTAAAATGTAGTGTATATACTGAAGTTTACTCTTGTTGGTCCACCAGAGACAAATTATTATAAAATTTACATTAAAAAATGCTTGTCTTTTATTCCAAATAGTAGGGTAGTTTAGACCAGTGGTGCCCAGCCAGTGTGCATGAAAGTTGTCCATGTGTGCTGTGAAATGAATCGAATTTCTGTCGAATTTTCTTTTTCCTGTTTTTACTTAAATTTAAGTAGTTCAAGTCCAGTGAATAACCTGAAATGGTACAAAGGTACGCGGTAAACTGCCAGAGGTTAAAAAACCCCAATTAGGTTACGGCAGGACCGGGTGATCGCTGCGATGTGGCCTGAGAAGCGCACCTGGTCTTCCAGGGTCACCCCAAGGCTCCTTGCAGACAGGAACAGAGACACTATGGAGTCTTCCATAGTGATTGAAGCATCAATCATCGGGGAGCTCGTCGCTGGTGTAGGGCAGGTCAAAGAACTATGCCCTGAAGTGACCCCAAAGAGTGTGAACTGTGGCGTTTGGGCCCCTGAACCTCCCAGTGTTCCAGGGGACCAGAGGGGGGAAACTGTAGGGCAGGTCAAAGAACTATGCCCTGAAGTGACCCCAAAGAGTGTGAACTATGTGTGTATTGCCAGCAGGGAGCCAACGGGTGAGAACAATGGTTTTGCCCCAGACGTCTCAGGCCCCACACTAATCCTGTCAGCAAGACAGGACACAGTGGGGACTGTTCTCAAGACTTGACCACATCACTGAATTTAATGTGTTATACTGTAAACTTCATCATTCACATGTACAGTATAAGCATGTTTGGTGTTGTTGGAGAGCTGATGTAATGAGCGGTGGGTTGGTGTCATTGATGTAGTGGTGCGGGTGGCGCTTACTGAGGATCTCAGAACACCGTTCAAAAGTGAGCGGTGCAAATGCAAATGATCTTTGGTCAGCGGCCTGGCAGTGTGATGCGCATACAGAGACAGGGAGTGGTTTTCAGTGATTGTGTCCTTATTTGGTGTTTGATGGCTTCTTTTGATGTGTGGATTTAAAGAGGGAAACGTGGCATACATCGTGGAGCTTCGTAATACGAACTCCTGCGCAACTATTGCGTATAGCCGTTTTTGGATTCTTACGTTACAAATTCTGTTTGATGTTTTTATGCAAGTCCGGTTAATAAACATTTTCATACCAAAGCATCTCTCATTAATCTAGACTGCAGTTACACGCTGTGGTTTTAAGATTAAGTTAACCCACACACATAGAACGTTGCAACTCCGTAGTCACTCGCCTATACATTAGTGCCGTTGCAAGATACGCAACTGTATCCTTGCTAGGTTTTACACAGGCCAAAGGCACGTCTGCATCTCGTATAGAAGATAGCAACCCGTATAGAGCCACACTACGCGAGACGAGAGACTACAGTCTCTCATTTGCTTATACGATTCTAGAAGTAAGAGTTAACAGAGAGAAAAGCTAACATACATGGAGTCAGATAGAGTTGGAGTTAATTAACCTCCGTTTAATCCCGTTCCGGTAACACGAAGGTAAGGCTACACGCTATACCTCCACACTCGGACACGTCCGCCATTGGTGTGTTCGGGTGGAATCTAAAGGATTCTACACTGGGAGGAAGAGCAGCTCTGTCTTCCCCAGGTTCAGTATCAGGTGGTGGGTGGACATCCAACCAGAGATGTCTGCTAGGCAGAGACATGGGATAACTTAAAGTTATATTGTGTTTCACATGTTGTTATTTCATGAATAATGTTGTTTCACATGCCGTAACTTTAAGTTATGATTTTCCACATATGCGGTTAACATAAACTACTTTGGATACCTGTAGAACTATAGGTTATGTCATGCTCTAACTGATTTGGCTAAAATCATAGTCAGACATGGGCTTGTATCTAATCAAATGTATGATATTCTTCTCCTCTGTAGGCTGCTACTCCAAGTCAAGCTGTATATCTCAGTCCCATTATCCATTATGGTTGCATTTAATCATGTCATTCCTTCTGCCCTTGCTCTTTATATAGGGCTATGTAGGCTACAGTTCACTGTTGTACATACATTTTTTAAGGAATGCATTTCATGATGTCATGCGATAGGACACATAGGCTATACCTTTATCCCTGCTTGGTCCTGTACAGCAAAATAAATAGTGTAATAAGGTTTTAGATTAATCAGTAATAAGGCAGAAAATTATATGAACAAGCATATTTTATTTAATTAACCCCCCAAAAAATTAAATTAAATTAATTAATTAATTAATTAATAAAAAATAAAAAATAATTTAAACTGCGCAAAACATAATGAAAACGCTCTACCCGCCTTTCGTCATTGTCCTCCTTTTGCAGCAAGGTCGCCACTGGTTGTGCTTTCTGAAGAGAAAGACAGAGTCATGATATAAGTAAAAACGTAGTAATTCTTAGAATTTGTCTGTCAAGATGGTCAGGATCCAGAAAAACAGATGGAGGGTTTTTTTCACAGTTTTGGAGCCTGCACATAAATACTGTTGGTGACGCTATAAACTTCTTAAATGTAAACAACATGCCATTAAACCAGAAGACATTAAAGAAACCATTAAAGAAGAATTTGTTGCTAAACATTTTTACCGGAGTCCTGACATTACTGGCGAAGTACCAGAGGACACTTTATTTTTATGTGTATTTTATTTTCTATTTTAGTATATAGATATGTATCTATCCCATCTTTTATCCACTTTTTTGCTAATTGAATGATTTTAGGATGTTTGTGTCATAACAAATGTATTACACAAATAGGGTAATGTTAGCAATGGGTGGTTAGCAACTTTTGATAGTCAACCAGCTTGCGACAGCTGTCACCTAATGTTAGCTAATGCTATCTCTTTGACGACTAACTCTGTAAAAGTTGGCTGTAAAACATAAGAGGCCAAATGAAAATATTTTTTTGTTTCTGTCACATGCAAGCTTTAGGTAAAATTCCACTTGCAGTAAGCCTACTGCTTTAATTTCTGTCACGGATGTGGTAGGTGTGGAACCAAGTGCGGGAGACAGAGACCCAGAATGCCTATCTGCGTTAAGAATATTTATTTACCTTAACGCTGGCAGGAAACGAAAGTAAAACCGTGTCACAAAAACACATAATAGAACTAACAAAACAAACCAAAATAACCAACGAACAGGAACAAACAAAACTAGCTAATTAGAAAATACAAAACTTATTCCAAAAACACGGAATAAACAAAACACTGGAAGTCTACGAAAACAAACAAGCACATGAACAAACTAATTAGAGGATGCAAGACTACTGAGCAAACAGCGAGTACGAGAAATTCAGCCAGTTAAATGACCTCCTGGTAAATCATTCACAGCTGTCATCAATGAGCTTGATTGTCTTTGCATATTCCTGTCGTGCCTCCCACTTCTCCTGATTGGCGCTTGGGGGAAATGCCCCTTTCGTTGACCGAGTCGTGACAAATTTCTATTTTATTTTATACATTTACATAAATAAGTGTTCCAGAAGTGTTGTTTTAATAGTTCAGAAGAAAGTTTTGTGTTACAGATATGAACTATGGACTATTTCGGTGGAAGGATTAGGTGGGACGACACCCAAAACCCCTGACGGCCAGCTGATTGTTGAGATTGAGCAGTGTCTATCTTTGGGTCATATTACAGAGATCCTTCAATGTGCAATCTACTCTCTCTCTGTCTCTCTCTCTCTCTCTCTCTCTCTCTCTCTCTCTCTCTCTCTCTTCAGCTCCTGTAACTCTGGACTCCAACAGGAAATGAGCTAATCTCATCCTGTCTGAGGGCCTGACCAGTGTGAGACTGTTGGGAGGTAGAGTTTGGGGATAATCCTATCTGGGTTTTGGGTTTAGCTGAAGTTTACTCTATAAAGGAGCCACTGATAACAATTCAGGAGAAATATGGTTTATGGTACATGCATCAATTAAAAAGCAAGAGAGATCAGCAGTTAAGCTTACTGTTACCAGGAAACTAAAAAAGGTTAGAGTTCAGCTGGACTGGGACAGGGGGGATGGGTCCTTCTCTAACCCCACTGACCACACCCCTCTGAGAACACCCCTCTGCACACATTAAAACGCAGATTCACTGAGAGACTGTTTCCATTCTTCCACACTGAGTCTGACTGTGTTCCTCTGAGAATCTGTCCAGTGAAAGGTTCTGTGACAGTGGGGCAGTGAGCTGTGAGGAGGATACATTTCAGGGAGAAGCCCATAGAGAGAACAGGACAGAATTTATTACATTATTTTAGTTTAAATCAACTTTCATATTCAATACCTGCCAAAAACATAGAGTGTGGGTGTGTGTGTGTGGGGGGGGATATCTTGCTAAACTTTGTTTTAGTGTTGGGTGTTTGCACTTTACACAGCAAATGGCACTTAAATATACATGTACCTGATCAACACTGCTATCTATACTAACATACCCTGTTACACTCTGTATATTGGGTGACCAGATTCAAACAGTCCAAATGCAGGACAAGTTGTATGATCTTGCAGTTCATTGTGGTCATATCCGTAATGTTGTGAATTTATTTCAAATGTGGGACGAAGTCTGTCGTTGCGGGACACAGGACAACGAGTCAAAATGATGTGGGACATCTGGCCACCTTACCCATATAGGTTATGAATAAATGTATCTGTCTGCTCATTATTTCAGTCAGTATACACCTGTCTTTGAGGGTACATACATTTGTGGTGTGGAATATGATTTTTCCCTCTTTCTATTCAGTTAAAAAACTATGAGTAGAATGTAAAAAAGGACTGTTTTAATGATTGTCTAATTGTCGATGACAATTCACCATTCGTTTTCTACACTCTCAAAAATAAAGGTACAGGGTACAAAGTGCAGAGAACAAAGTGTTCATTGTACCTTTAAAAGTATACATAAGATCCCCCATGATGCAGTTGTGTACCTTTTCCCAGTGAAAAGGGTACAAGTTGAGGAAATGTACAGATATGTATCCAGGTTGGGTAATTAATTCTTATTCACACTAGCAGCCACATTGGAATGGAAAAATTAGGCTTGCACTGCAAGCAACATTCTTTTTCTCGCAAGAGTGCAATTTTGCTACAGGGGTACTACCACAGTGACAAGTATTTGTACTTTAATAGGTACCACATAGTACCTTTTTTCTGAGACTGTTGAGATTTCCATGAATGGAGAAATCCATGAACACTGTAACTACTGCACCAATAACAAAGACTTGTGTACAATATTAATCTCATTTCCAGAATGAAAAAGGTGTAATAATTAAATAAACAATGATTATTATGTATATTTATGTATATATAATGCTCCAATAGTGTGTGCTGTGTAAAATAAATTACAAACAAAACTCCTTACACTGGGCTTAATGAGTGATAGTGTCCACGATGGGGAAGATAATTACGATAATGAAATTGATTACAATTATGGACGGTTGGCGGTAGTGGAGACAGGCTGGACACAGTAATTCCAGTAAAACACTAATCATTAATTATTATTAAAGATAATAATCCTAATTTAAACCTCCAAATTCATTGATAGGTTAGTCGAACAGTAAAAATTGGATTAATGTTTAAATACATTAATTAAATAAGTTACACACAAGACATTAAACATGAAACAATATAAATCATAAATCATATAAATATAAATATAATATAATTATAAAATAATCATTTGTGAGTGTAGGCTCACTACTTATAATTAACTAAAGAATACATTAAATAAGCAATTATAATGACCATTTTCCAGAAGAGGGAGAGAGACCAGATAAAACAAGACCTTGCCAAAGAATAACCAAATTCCAGCTTCAGCATATGTGAACAAAATAAAGGAGGGAAAATGGAACATGCACAACCAAGGAACCACCACAAAACAAATGAAGAAAACTCTTCTCTTCTCCCAACTCAAACCAAACTTAATCCAAACTCCAAATAAAAACTGCCCTCAAGCCCTCCTCTACTAACATATAATTAGGTGGCCTCATCTGGCAGGGTGGAAAATGGTAACCCTGATTAGATTAAGTTAGGGCACTGAGGGGATCGGGTTCATTTATTACAAGAACTGGCTTATCTAAAGGTAACTCTAGGTTATCGAAAGCATAGCTAAGCACCATGATACCATTATCGAAATATTAATTGTTTAAAGCCCTTTTGAATGAGACCAAACACGAATGGATTACATGGTACTTCCGCTTAGTTATTAACTACTTCTAACAAAAATGGGGAATTACCGCTGTTTTCGATAATAGAGGTAATGTTTGTAAATAATAATTGTCAAGTTGACCCAGTAGTAGAATTTCTATTTTCAGGCAGAGAATATTGCTATGCTGTGACAAGCCCAATCATGACACGCGAGCCTCCGCTTTTATCTGGTCCATCCTAGAAAATGTAAATTCAAGCCTCAATAACCCTTACTTAATGGAATGACATTCTATTTATATTGCCAATTGAACATCTAAGATTCAAAACTCAACAATAGGTAACTTTATAGAATTCAGCTTTAGAGAACTCCAAAAGGAAAAGTGTTAACACTCTTTTGAACATGCTGGCTAAGCTGGCACCAAAAGCCCACATTCCCAGGTGCTCTGGTGTAATAAAACCTGTCAGTGGTAACACCAGAACAGTTAATGCATATAAGGTCAATCACCAACCGGAAATTTTAGCTGTGAAAGGAATTATCTTTGATGTTTGGGGAGGGGAGAGAGAGGACAGACACCAGTTGGAGAGAACTGGTCACCGGGTTTACAATTAAATAATGTATATAATGTTGTTAGGACCCTGAGCCTTTAACCTAATATCCACATCCACGTCCCTATCTTGTAAACCATATTATAAAAGCTAGACATCCAACAAACTAATTAAGTGAATCAACACAAGGAACTTGTGTTACCCACTCAAGGTATTGTCCAAAACATGGATCAATCATAAATGGAGAACTGCTGATATTTATGTGGATGGATTAACTATCTGTTCCCACTAGCAGTCCACCCATACACCAAATAATGATGAATTTGATACTATTTGTTCAAAATTGATGACTGTGAATGAGTAGAGAGTGTTTGAGATGTTTAGATATTTCCCTCCAGGGTTTAACTCTTAATAATATATATATTTTTAAATAGGGGGTGTGTTGTCAGATGAGTCATTTTACTTTTCATACACAAAAAACATTCTAGTTTGCATGTCCATTTTCATATTTTGTTTGAAATATGTTTGTGTGCTTTGTAACACAGGAGTTATTTCCTACAGCACGGCATGTGAGGAGGTATCTGTCGTGTGTACAGCTGCGTACAGGTAACTGCCAAAACAAGGGCACACTTTGGCAACTGCGGGGTGGGGGGTGGGGGGTACAGTGTATGTACATGGTAAGTACACAAGGAAAGTCCCACACGTCCCCTGCCTGGTGGAGAATTATAAATTCAGGTGCTGAATTGCAGGTTCTGTCTAACGTACAATAATGTGCATGTTTGATTCAGCCTCCAACAGTGGCGGCCCATTAAAGATAAAACCGTCAAAATGGACCTCTGAGCTCCAGGAAGAAAAAAAAATCTTGCAACACTAATTGCATTTAAATACTTTTCTCAGTAGATAGGAAACTGCCGCTGATGTCTGATTCTTACTAAAACTGGTGAGCTTGTTAACTAAATTGTGAGTAAAAACAGCTTCAGCAATAGTAATAAGATCTCGTTCTCTCTTTTTCCCACAAGCTGCCATCGGCATCAAAACATCAATGTTGCTCACGAGCTAAAGAGCAACTCGTCTATCCAGTTCTGAAAGTTCAGTAAATAGTGTGCCCTATAAAGGAAACTCAACGGGCAGATGGCTCCCTCTACAGGAGACATAAATTACTTTCTGACACGCACACGTGTGTAAGAAGAAGCAGGTGGGAGTTTTCACAATTTGACTTCAACTTCCAGAGAGTTCTGACGGACTTCTAAGGGAGAAAGATAACAGGAGAATAATTATTGTTACAGTAGAGGTGAGGGAAATTAGTATTACAATTGAAATTCAATAACTTTCAATCAGTTGTAGGCTACTAGTTTGAATAACATAAATAATAACTAACGGCTAAAATTAAGGCTAAAATTTAAATTAATTAATAGGCTGTTAGAAGCCAATATAGAGCACAAGGTTGAATTAAAGAAAGATGATCCAGAAATGGCGTCCTGCTCGTCTCTCCCAGAAGAAGACCACATCTGTCCCGTTTGCTTTGACATCTTCAGGGACCCTGTCCTCCTGAAGTGCAGTCGCAGCTTCTGTAAAATCTGTCTGCAGAAGTTCTGGGAGCAGCCGGACTCTCGGGAATGTCCAGTTTGCAGGAGAAAGTATTGTACAGAATCTCCTCCTCGTAACGTTACATTAAATAACCCGTGTGAGGCCTTTTCACAGCACAGTATTCAGAGACCAGCTGCTGAGTCTGAAGCACTCTGCTGTCTCCACGGCAATAAACTGAAGTTCTTCTGCCTGAACGACGAGGACCCGATCTGCATCGTTTGTCACACTTCAGAAAAACACGAAAACCACGAACTGCTCCCCGTCCAGGAAGCAGCGCTGAAGTATAAGGTTTGAAGAGATGAGTTCCAATCGTTGCAAATAAATATTATACACAGCATTTGCCTGATTAGTAACAATTGTTTAACTATCGTGTCCACAAACAAGGGCTCTGTTTTGAGAACGCAAATGCTGTGGTGTAGCTATCACAGCTATAGTCATTAAGGGCGTAACCACATAGTAAATATTGGGGGCGGGGGCATAATGAAAGGGAATGTTTTATATTGACAAATTATTGGGAAGGACTGAATGTGTTGTGTGTGTGGGGGGGATATGTCCCTGCCCGCCGTCCCCCTCCACTCGTATGCCTGAGTCATACGTTACGCCTATGAGACTTGTTTGTTTATCATTTCCAGCTGCGCATTGCCGACCAAGACTATTAACTTTTCAATGAACTTTTAGCAGTGATGATGTGTTTGCTTTTTAATGACAATAAAATAATTTAATAATACAAATAACAAAATAAATGTGTCGTTCGTGTGGGGCGGACTGATCATTTCAACAGGATGACAGGAGCGCTTCTTTCAAGAGCAGACGGGCATTCCGACAGGTCCGGACTGAAGCGTGTAGCTTCGTGTGCGAATTTTTTTTTGTGTAACTGAAAATGAATAATTCCTAATCACCAATATTTATTTTCCTGCCATAACTCTCTTCCAAACACAACGGTGAACGGTCAGAATAAAGCAGATCAAATTAATAAATTCAGGTATCCAAATATCACCATTCACTTTTTAAATAGCATCGCTACCGATTATCTGGCTAACCAAGTAATGGCTGCATGTCATATAACCTATAAATCAACACATATGAATGTTATGAAAAGTATACACTGAAATATGCCCTGTCATAACATGAAGCTCGCACATGTGAGGGGGATCTGACAATTGCTTTCTGAAAATTGCATAGAAACCATTTGTACTGTACCATAGGTACTGTTTATGGTAGTTTTTGGAAAGTGGAATTAAAATATTTTGAAATGCAGTGAGAACTCTTGGCATTGAGACTAATTGTTTAGTTGAAATAGTTCGTTAAAAATGTTCAATATAAACTGATGTCATTGCAGGAGGAGCTTGAGACTGCATTGAGACCCCTACACGAGAAGCTGGAGGACTTTAATAAAAATAAACAAAAGAGTGACCAAGCAGCTGATATAATCAAGGTGCACTTCATAACTGGTGGGTTGGAAGTAAAACTTGGAAAATAGATTAGAGTCTGTTTCATGAATGTTAAATGTTTCTTATTCCAGAATCAAGCCCGGGACACAGAGAGACAGATATGGGCAGAGTTTGAGAAACTTCACCAGTTTCTACAAAATGAAGAGGCGGCCAGGATAGCTGCACTGAGAGAGGAAGAGGAGCAGACGAGCCGGATGATGAAGGAGAGGAGTGAACAAGTGAAAAAAGAGATGTCATCCCTTTCAGACATGACCAAAGCTATAGAACTGGAAATTAAGGCTGAAGACATCTCATTCCTGCAGGTGAGTACTGATTACAATGTGAGATTCATGTGTAACTTGTGTTACTGTGAGATTCACAGGGTTCATTGTAAATATAAAATTCCCACCAAAAAACAGGTTAATATCTGATCTCTTTGTTTCTATATCCATGTCTTTCTCTTTATATATACAATTTTTGCTTGTAATACTTAGTTTTCATTTTCAAATTAACACCTGTTGAGATGCATTTATCTGAAAGTATTGAGTTCATATAATGTGCAGATAATTTAATATTATTTGTTTATTTCAGAACTACAAGGAGACAAAGACAAGGTATGTAAACTCCAGGCTGTCTGTGTCTTTTCTATTGTACTGAACCCCAAACCCACTGCAGCACTAACTCTTGAATATTGTTTCAGAGTCCAGTGCAAAGTAGCAGATTCAGAGATGATGTCAGGAGGGCGTATTGATGTGGCCAAACACCTGGGCAACCTGAAGTACAGAGTGTGGGAGAAGATGCTGGAGATTGTTCAGTACAGTGAGTACAGCAGTGATCACAAGGTTTCTCTAATGCCACAGAGGTCCCACCTTTCCTCATGAGGAAATGAGGCAAGGGCGGAGGGAAACAACAGTCATTTGCTACATGCTCTGACAGTGACGAGGCAGCACTAGAAAATACACTGTGTTTACTTGCAAGTTATTTTTGTGGATCGAGTGGCGCAACCAGTAAAGTGCAGGTTACCCACTGCACACTGGGTTTGAGCTCAGGCTGCGCTAGCCCAGTTCAGGCTGGAAATCCTATGCAGAGGTGGCAATTGGATATCCACACCCAGTGGAAAATGGCATGCAGAAGCCGGCATGTGGCTCTTTGTGTGTCAGAGTTACTGTTGACGGTTTGGCGAGTTCTGCCTTGGAGGAGGTGGTTTGGCAGCTTTGACAGTGCCAGTCCCAGAGTTGTGGCGGCGAACTCGCAGTACAAGAGGGTGAGTAGAAGAGGGTACATTAATATATAAATATATAAACATTAATATATAAATAAATAATAAATAAATGTTAAAATAATTAAATTAAAATTATATGCAATATTATATGTTTTAAATCAAAATGCCTTCTAAAATTGCCTATGTGTACGAGCATATACATTTTACATTTACATGTTTACATTTTAAGCATTTAGCAGACACTCTCAGAGCGACTTACAAGATGTGCATTAATACACTACCGGTCAAAGGTTTTAGAACGCCCCCATTTTTCCAGTTTTTACTGAAATTTAAGCAGTTCAAGTCCAGTGAATAACCTGAAATGGTAAAGGGTAAGTGGTAAACTGCTAGACGTTAAAAAAATAAGTTTAGGTTACCAAAAACTTTAAAATAATGTATATTTCAGAGTTATAAAAAAGGCCCTTTTCAGGGAACAAGTAATGGGTTAACGTGGGTTAACAGTCACTCTGTGGAAGTCGCCGACTCTGCATCCAGCAAAAGAGCCCCAGACCATCACGCTTTCTCCTCCATGTTTGACAGTTGGTGTCACACACTGAGGAACCATCCTTTCGCCTACTCAACCTTTCAAAATGTAAAGATTTCAAAGATTAATCGGTCCATAAGACCTTCTTCCAGTCTTCAGTAGTCCACTGGTGGTGCTTCATGGCCCAGGCAAGCCTCTTTTTCTTATTTTGCCATCTTACCAATGGCTTTCTTACTGTCACTCGACCTGTCAAACCTGCAGCTCAAAGTCTTCTCTTCACAGTTGAAACTGAGACTTCCTTACTTCGACCAGTGTTAAGCTGTGCTTGAAGCTGTTGTCCTGTGAGCCGGGGTGTTCTAAAACTTTTGACCGGTAGTGTATATACAGTATATCTGAGGTGTATTAAGTGAGTATAGTAGCCTACATGTATATATGTAGATCAGAGGTGTAATAAGTGAGTATAGTACATGTATATACAGTACATGGTAAGAACAATCATAGTTCGCGTAAGAGATCAGTGCAGTAATACAGTGATAGACATCGTTGTTGGCAGCTGCATACCATTTGTTTGTTGAGGAGTAAACAAGTATACATATACAAAAAGTATTAAACAAGTAGGCAGTGGTGATGACAATTGGGTAGATGTACAGAATTCAGTGGTAGTGGAGTCTGAAAAGGTGGGTTTTGAGTCTCTTGCGGAAGATCGTAAGTGATTCCGCGGTCCTGACCGATTGTGGAAGATCATTCCACCACCGAGGGGTCAGGACAGGGAAGAGGCCAGACTGCGAGGAGCGGCTGCCAGGTGCCTGGAGGGATGGGACAGTCAGTCTGCCAGAGGAGGCAAAGCGGAGGAGTCTGGCTGGGATGTAGGGTGTGATGAGTGTCTGGAGGTAAGGGGGAGCAGTTCCTCTCGCCGCGTCCATATACATGGAAGGTTATTCTTTGCAACCCACCAGGAACAAGTTATTTCAACATTTGCATACAAATGCTACCCTTTTATTCTAAATTTGTAGTTATAAAAATTCAGGAGGCCATCAGGATATTTTACCCATAACAAGTTTTCAGTCTGGATGTACAAAACCCCTCTACTTGACTCTATTCCAGACTTTCACAAGGACTGTCACTCTGAGCTTCAACATTACAAATGTAAAATGTTACTGTGAACAAATTCTGTTGATACTGATGCTGGTTCATATATCAGCATCAACCCATGAAGAATTGAGAGCACTGGACTTTTTATTTTCCTTGTATATGTATGATATTCACAGATGCTCCGGTTTTCATTTATGTTCCCCTGCTCTGAACAGCTTGTTTATTTTTTTGCCATACAATATTTTTTGTTACTGTAGAGTAGGTTGCTCGTTTTCAATAAAAATGTCCTACCTTCCCACCAAACTATTTAACTTGTTCTTGGTGGACATTTTAATTTATTGGAGCATTGTCTAATACAGTACACGTCCAACACGTGATAAGTGTTAACGGACATAAATATTGCAGGACCATTATTCGCATGTGCCTAATTAAATGGTAATTGAATTAACTGAAATGATTCCCGCAATGAATGAATGATTGTTTGACTCATGACTTTAAAATGAGGATCCATTGACCCCTTGGTGGTGGAGGACTTTTCTCTGGGTCCTAGTTATAGGAGCCAGTCAGGGTCCCCAAGTGGTGCAGTCAGCAAAGGAGCACATCATAAGGCCTTGCGGTGTGGACGTTGTCATTCAAATGAACTACAATCCTAGTTATTGTTACAGTTATCGTCATGGTGCGAACGGCCATTTACAGGCACTGAGCAGTGTGTATTCAGTTCATATTACAGAGATCCTTTAATGTACAATCTCTCTCTCTCTCTCTCTCTCTCTCTCTCTCTCTCTCTCTCTCTCTCTCTCTCTCTCTCTCTCTCTCTCTCTCTCTCTCTCTCTCTCTCTCTCTCTCTCTCTGATTGTTGAGGCGTGTTTGATGGGAGCTTCAGTGACCGTCAGCTCAACTTGCTGATGTTTCACAAGCAATGGTGTCTAAGGTCGTATTCTAAGGTCTTCTTATGGGATATTCTGGAAGGCAGCATTTCCACTTACATCAAGTAAGCGTTGATTGACTTTCTCATGTAAGAGTAGTGTCCCATTCCTCCTGTAGAATTCTAGACGCTGGTAGACTATGCCATGGCACATACAGTGTGTGCCTGTGTGTGTGTGTGTGTGTGTGCGTGCAGGAGTATGTGTTTAAGTGTATTTGTGTGTGTGTGTATATGTTAGTATAAGCATATCTGTGTGCGTATGCACATGAGTGTGTATTTGTGTGGATGTGAGTACAAGTGTGTGTGAGTGTGTTTGTAATTAGCCTGTGTGTGTATGCATGATTCCATACATGGGAGCTTAAATAGTTGTCAATAATAAAATAATAGTCCACTTTAAGATTATTGGTGACTTGTTTTGCCCTACTTAGCTACCAATAAGTGAAGAGCAGTAGTCCACTTTAGAATAGGGGACACAATTTGGAATATTAACGATTCGTTTTGTCTTTCCACACTTTTGACAAAGTAACTGCAGGAGTAACTGCCTTATCACTTGTAAATTAAAGTAAAAATGTTTTGATAAATTGGTAGTCTAAATCTTGTTTACAGTTTTTCCTCAATTGTTTAAGCACATTTCCCGAAACTATGACTCTTTTTCTCAAAACTATTTCTCAAAACGCAAAACTCAATCAGTAAACCATTTTGGCAAAACTCCTCAAGCCTCTTGCAAAATGAAACACTGCACTCAAAACTATGTAAACTCTTCTCAAAATGATACTTTGCATTGACACAAACATGCATGAAATAAATAGACTCTACTAAGGGCCAATTACACACTGGTGTTACATCATCACACATTTTTATATTGTATTTTCAGACTCTTTTGGAATATTTTTCCTCTCCCAAAATTGTCACTACCAAAACATAGTGAGACTTCCTTACTTCGACCAGTGTTAAGCTGTGCTTGAAGCTGTTGTCCTGTGAGCCGGGGTGTTCTAAAACTTTTGACCGGTAGTGTATATACAGTATATCTGAGGTGTATTAAGTGAGTATAGTAGCCTACATGTATATATGTAGATCAGAGGTGTAATAAGTGAGTATAGTACATGTATATACAGTACATGGTAAGAACAATCATAGTTCGCGTAAGAGATCAGTGCAGTAATACAGTGATAGACATCGTTGTTGGCAGCTGCATACCATTTGTTTGTTGAGGAGTAAACAAGTATACATATACAAAAAGTATTAAACAAGTAGGCAGTGGTGATGACAATTGGGTAGATGTACAGAATTCAGTGGTAGTGGAGTCTGAAAAGGTGGGTTTTGAGTCTCTTGCGGAAGATCGTAAGTGATTCCGCGGTCCTGACCGATTGTGGAAGATCATTCCACCACCGAGGGGTCAGGACAGGGAAGAGGCCAGACTGCGAGGAGCGGCTGCCAGGTGCCTGGAGGGATGGGACAGTCAGTCTGCCAGAGGAGGCAAAGCGGAGGAGTCTGGCTGGGATGTAGGGTGTGATGAGTGTCTGGAGGTAAGGGGGAGCAGTTCCTCTCGCCGCGTCCATATACATGGAAGGTTATTCTTTGCAACCCACCAGGAACAAGTTATTTCAACATTTGCATACAAATGCTACCCTTTTATTCTAAATTTGTAGTTATAAAAATTCAGGAGGCCATCAGGATATTTTACCCATAACAAGTTTTCAGTCTGGATGTACAAAACCCCTCTACTTGACTCTATTCCAGACTTTCACAAGGACTGTCACTCTGAGCTTCAACATTACAAATGTAAAATGTTACTGTGAACAAATTCTGTTGATACTGATGCTGGTTCATATATCAGCATCAACCCATGAAGAATTGAGAGCACTGGACTTTTTATTTTCCTTGTATATGTATGATATTCACAGATGCTCCGGTTTTCATTTATGTTCCCCTGCTCTGAACAGCTTGTTTATTTTTTTGCCATACAATATTTTTTGTTACTGTAGAGTAGGTTGCTCGTTTTCAATAAAAATGTCCTACCTTCCCACCAAACTATTTAACTTGTTCTTGGTGGACATTTTAATTTATTGGAGCATTGTCTAATACAGTACACGTCCAACACGTGATAAGTGTTAACGGACATAAATATTGCAGGACCATTATTCGCATGTGCCTAATTAAATGGTAATTGAATTAACTGAAATGATTCCCGCAATGAATGAATGATTGTTTGACTCATGACTTTAAAATGAGGATCCATTGACCCCTTGGTGGTGGAGGACTTTTCTCTGGGTCCTAGTTATAGGAGCCAGTCAGGGTCCCCAAGTGGTGCAGTCAGCAAAGGAGCACATCATAAGGCCTTGCGGTGTGGACGTTGTCATTCAAATGAACTACAATCCTAGTTATTGTTACAGTTATCGTCATGGGTGAACGGCCATTTACAGGCACTGAGCAGTGTGTATTCAGTTCATATTACAGAGATCCTTTAATGTACAATCTACAATCTCTCAATCTCTCTCTCTCTCTCTCTCTCTCTCTCTCTCTCTCTCTCTCTCTCTCTCTCTCTCTCTCTCTCTCTCTCTCTCTCTCTCTCTCTCTCTCTCTCTCTCTCTCTCTCTCTCTCTCTCTCTCTCTCTCTCTCTCTCTCTCTCTCTCTCTCTCTCTCTCTCTCTCTCTCTCTCTCTCTCTCTCTCTCTCTCTCTCTCTCTCTCTCTCTCTCTCTCTCTCTCTCTCTCTCTCTCTCTCTCTCTCTCTCTCTCTCTCTCTCTCTCTCTCTCTCTCTCTCTCTCTCTCTCTCTCTCTCTCTCTCTCTCTCTCTCTCTCTCTCCAGCTCCTGTGACTCTGGACTCCAACAGGAAAGGAGCAAATCTCATCCTGTCTGAGGACCTGACCAGTGTGAGACACAATAGGAGGAGTGATGAGCCAAGAGCTAATGCTGTGTGGGGCTCTGAGGGGTTCATCTCAGGGAGACACTGCTGGGAGGTAGAGGTTGGGGATATTCCTACTTGGGCACTGGGTGTAGGTGAAGAATTATCTGATAAAGGAGACACTGATAACAATAAAAGGGACGTATGGTTTATGCTTCTTAAAGATGGGAAATATGCAACAGTGGGGGGGGCGTCAATAGCTAATCTGACAGTTAGGATGAAACTGACAAAGGTCAAAGTTAAGCTGGACTGGGACAAGGGGAAGTTGTCCTTCTCTGATGCCACTCACCACACCTGTCTGCAAACGTTCAAACACAGGTTTACCAAGAGGCTGTTTCCACTATTTTCTATTCGGTCTGGCTGTGTTCCACTGAGAATCTGCCCAGTGAAGGTCTCTGTAATGGTGGGACAGTGAGCTGTGATCAGGGGTGATTTCAATGTATTACATTATTGTAGTTTAGATTAACTATCATTGAATACCCACCTGTGTGTGTGTATGGGGATGTTTGTATGTGTGTGTATGTCTGTGTGCGACAGTGTGGGTGTTTGTATGTGTGTGTGGGAATATCTTGCTGAACGCTGTCTTAGTGTTATGAAGTGTGTAATTTACACTGCAAGCTGTGTTTTAATATATATTTACCCAATAAACTCATGAAGAGCAGGATCGATATCAATATCATCTTCTCACTTTGCTTTCTAAATGCACATCAGTTCACTCTCTCACACTCACTCTCTCTTAATTGTGTTCTTCTGACTAAATTCAGTTCCCTACAGTGGTACATCCACAGTGATAAGCATTTGTACTTTCATAGGTACAACATAGTACCTTTTTTCTGAGACTGTAGAGATTTCCATGAATGAAGAAATCCATGAACACTAACTACTGTACCAATAATAAAGACTTGTGTACAATATGAATCTCATTTCCAGAATGAAAAAGGTGTAATAATTAAATAAACAATGATTATTGTGAGTATTTGTATAATACTGCAACAGTAATGTGTACTGCGTCAAATAAATGTCAAATAAACTGAACTCCTTACGCTGGACTTGAGTGATGGTGTCCATGATGGGGAAGGTAATTATGATAATGAAATTGATTATGGACGATTCGTGGTAGTGGAGACGGGCTGGACACAGTAATTCCAGTAAATCGCTCTGTGTTGCTAGATTTCTTTATTTTATTTTGTTTCTGATCTTTCCCCGTTGTTCTCACAATTTGATGGCCAATTGCACCCTCTATTGATTGAACTACCCCTTCCCCCCATGAGCATGAGCCCATTGCCTGCAACTATGGGACCGGATGCTACTCTGGGACCAGCACTGACAAAAGCGTCGGACCGCCTCCTTCAAGACGGAACTCGCCATGGAGGAGGAGACTTAAGTGACAGTGAAAGAGGGGTGATTGTTGAGGCGTGTTTGATGGGAGCTTCAGTGACCGTCAGCTCAACTTGCTGATGTTTCACAAGCAATGGTGTCTAAGGTGGTATTCTAAGGTCTTCTTATGGGATATTCTGGAAGGCAGCATTTTCCACTTACATCAAGTAAGCGTTGATTGACTTTCTCATGTAAGAGTAGTGTCCCATTCCTCCTGTAGAATTCTAGACGCTGGTAGACTATGCCATGGCACATACAGTGTGTGCCTGTGTGTGTGTGTGTGTGTGTGTGTGCGTGCAGGAGTATGTGTTTAAGTGTATTTGTGTGTGTGTGTATATGTTAGTATAAGCATATCTGTGTGCGTATGCACATGAGTGTGTATTTGTGTGGATGTGAGTACAAGTGTGTGTGAGTGTGTTTGTAATTAGCCTGTGTGTGTATGCATGATTCCATACATGGGAGCTTAAATAGTTGTCAATAATAAAATAATAGTCCACTTTAAGATTATTGGTGACTTGTTTTGCCCTACTTAGCTACCAATAAGTGAAGAGCAGTAGTCCACTTTAGAATAGGGGACACAATTTGGAATATTAACGATTCGTTTTGTCTTTCCACACTTTTGACAAAGTAACTGCAGGAGTAACTGCCTTATCACTTGTAAATTAAAGTAAAAATGTTTTGATAAATTGGTAGTCTAAATCTTGTTTACAGTTTTTCCTCAATTGTTTAAGCACATTTCCCGAAACTATGACTCTTTTTCTCAAAACTATTTCTCAAAACGCAAAACTCAATCAGTAAACCATTTTGGCAAAACTCCTCAAGCCTCTTGCAAAATGAAACACTGCACTCAAAACTATGTAAACTCTTCTCAAAATGATACTTTGCATTGACACACACATGCATGAAATAAATAGACTCTACTAAGGGCCAATTACACACTGGTGTTACATCATCACACATTTTTATATTGTATTTTCAGACTCTTTTGGAATATTTTTCCTCTCCCAAAATTGTCACTACCAAAACATAGTAATACACTATAGTAAAAAAGTATTATATTAACCTGTTAAGATTGTGTTTCCTTCCCTTCTCTAAAGAGTATTTTTACACATTTTTCTTGAAGGTTTTCACAATTAAATCAATAAAAATGACATTTTTACCAAATTTCAAAGTTCAATTTATACAATTCATCAAAATCTACATGCAATCTTTCTCTGTAAAATGCATAACACATCATATTGATTTCAGAGTTAATGATTGATGAAATTGAACATACATTTAACCAATCAGTATCATAACATTTTAGTTTATAACTCAATATACTTTATTTTTTACAAAACACCCCAGTGTTTCGATAGTGACTGCACTGTTTCGGTAGTGACCACAGTATTTTGTTTGCAAGGTTGTATCATATTCCCTCAACCTTATTGCTTAATCTTAACTCATAACATGCCTTATGTTGGGAATATTACAAACACAAATGTTTTGTAGTCAATAAAAGAATTTTATTTTTGAAGACATAACAATTGTTCATCCATAACCATTTAAAGTACAAACATTACTTATCAATGGAAAATAATTACCCAAGTGGGTTCAGTAAAAGAGAAGAAAACATTGACAAATAACATTGATATTATGCTGTTGCTGTCAGGCTTCTGAACGCTAACTAATGTATCCTCGAAAGGTTTGTAACAAATACATTCCGCTAGCCGCGATGCTAATTTTCGCTATGTTAAACTCCATTGACTTATGCTAAAAATGTTAGCGATCTAAAAGTCGGCTATTTTTTGTTTTTGGGGTCTTTCAGGATGGACGGGAGGTCCCTCTAAGGCAGGGGTGTCAAACTCATTCCATCGTGGGCCGAGTGTATGCAGGTTTTTGTTGCAACCAGTGCACAGCACCAGGTGATTTCAATTAGCTCCCCTCCTTGGTTGAAGAAGGAAGCTAATTAGTGAAATCACCTGTGTAGGGCACTGGTTGCAACAAAAACCTGCATACACTCGGCCCACGATGGAATGAGTTTGACACCCCTGCTCTAAGGCAATGGTAAGGGAAACACTGAAAATAGAGGATTGAACATTCCATTTTGCTAGCATAACTAAAGAATGCTAGCAAGCACATGGCTAGCAAACAGCTTTGAAAACATAATATTTTGCATAAAACCCCAAAAAGTTTACTTTATTGAAGAGAATATGTGTTCCATTCTTAAAGTTACACACTGATTTTCAGACTTTGGAACGCATTTGTTTCAAAATGATGGGATTTAACTACTTAGCTACCATTCCATTTTGTCACAACCGAAATAATCAGTAATGTATTGATCGGTAGTGACAATTCTAGCTAACTTTGAGCATAACTAAAAAATGATAGGGATTTAATCTTTGAAGAGGTGTACACACATAAAAACATAATAGCTACCATTCGATGGTGACATTTTGTTGAGCATAACTAAAGAATGCTAGCAAATAATCTTTGAAGAGGTGTACACACATAAAAACATAATATTTTGCATAAAACCCCCAAAAGTTTACTTAATAAGAGAATATGTGTTCGGTGGTGACAATTCTAGCTAACTTTGAGCATAACTAAAGAATGCTAGCAAGCACATGGCTAGCATACACATCTTTGAAGAGGTGTACACACATAAAAACATAATATTTTGCATAAAACCCCCAAAAGTTTACTTAATTGAAAAGTTTACTTAATTGAAGAGAATATGTGTTCGATGGTGACAATTCTAGCTAACTTTGAGCATAACTAAAGAATGCTAGCAAGCACATGGCTAGCATACACATCTTTGAAGAGGTGTACACACATAAAAACATAATATTTTGCATAAAACCCCCAAAAGTTTACTTAATTGAAGAGAATATGTGTTCGGTGGTGACAATTCTAGCTAACTTTGAGCATAACTAAATCTTTGAAGAGGTGCTACACATAAAAACATAATATTTTGCATAAAACACATCTTTGAAGAGGTGTGACAACACTAAAAGCATAATAAAGAATTTTGCATAAAACATCTTTGAAGAGTTTACATAAAAACATAATATTTTGCAAAAACCCCAAAAAGTTTACTTAATTGAAGAGAATATGTGTTCGGTGGTGACAATTCTTAAAGTTACACACCGATTTTCAGACTTTGGAACACATTTATTTCAAAAGTATGGGATTTAGCTACTTACCATGCAGCCATGAGGGACAGAGAGGCAGTGTTACTGCCCGGTCAAAAATGCAGGGGTGTGGCTAAAAACCAGGCTCAACCAATCGACTAAAACTCTTGTGATTCGGTAGTGACATGAAACATGTGTATGCAGCGTTTATGATTTTCAGCAGAACTGGACAGGAAAGATACCTGTAGACCCATCTCTGCCCAGCAGTGAACACAAGCCAGGGAGAGCTCATTTGAAAGTTTAGAGCATGAAGAATCTAACCATGGCTTCCATGGTACATGTAGGCCTACATTTGACATTTTTTACATTTTAAGCATTTAGCAGACGCCCTTATCCAGAGCGACTTACAAGATGGTTGTAATGGTGGTTTGTCTCCAACAAAGATGGTTGTCTGCTAAATGCTTAAAATGTAAAATGTTATCCCCTCCACACTTTGTTTCGCAACTAAAACGATTAGCCATGCCTGATGCCTTGGTCGTCCACCCAAATGCTGTCCCCGTATCTCTGGAACCTGATGCTGTGGTCTTTAGTCACGATGAAAGACCGGTCGCAGGGAATGTGGAAATTAAGAGTGATCGTATCTTTACAGTCATTGGAGTTGGAGGAGCTCTCCACGAACACGTTCGCGTAAACCGCTCCCTCCCCCGCAATCTGGACGAAGCTGCCGACCGGGAGACGTACGTAGCGGTGTCGGCAATCCAGTTTAAACACAGACTTCATATCTCCCGACGCCGACATGCTTGCGGCTTCCGACGAGACCTCGACCCCGGCTTTGACGTTCACCACCATTTCCTCTAGCCGCAACCTGTCCACGCTGTAGAAGATCCGGATGGGCTTGCCGGTGGCGTTGGCCACGTAGGAGTTGGAGCGGTCGACAGCGTTCCCCATGACTAATTAAAGGTAACAGAATCTGTGGGGGGTAAACAGAAGAAAAAACTATTTTCTGGATTGGAGCTACAAATCGATAAAAAGGTACTAGGTGCACTTCTGGAATAGTATTCAACACTGATACTCTTTGGGAACAGGGGAGATGAAGTTCATGAAAAAAGAAAGATTCCAAGGCACTTACGTGGATTAAAAAGCCTATATTCTCTTGGCAAGCACTAACATTTGCTGAGAACGACGCGTTGCGGCTAAACAGTCTTGTTCAGGGCAATCACACACAGCAAACAATGCATAGGCCTACTTATAGCTGTGGCTGGACAGGTGTATTCAATTAGCAATAATGACTAATTAGTCAATTGCATAGTGGCCAGCCACTCAAAAATTAGACGCTAAGCCATAGGCGCGTAACAAACATCAATATTTTGTTTTGAATTGCTTAAACAGTTGTGAGGCTTACATTTACAATAAATTACAGGAACGGTGAAAAATCTATTTCCTCATTAACGCCGGGAAAAACAGTTGCTGGAGCGTATGTATCCAGTTTGTTTTTCTCTGTAATAGGTTCCTCCTCTAATTGAATTGGGGACGAATTCAATGCCGGGCACTTTAAAGGGATTTTCGCTGCTACCATTGGCTTCCTTATAGTGCTTCGCCATAGCCTATGATATTGCAAATTGGACGTACGAATAGCATATTTGTGTTCTGCTACTCGTTGTTTAAGTTTTATAATCGGTAAACAACATAGGAAGTATTACAATTGATAAAATATTTAATTGGATAGACTTTGTTAGTGATTACATTAGTGAACAAATTTGTTCTTACTATGTTACTATGTGATTGCAGTTGCCGCAACTTTCTTGGGAGCCGGGAGATAACTGCGCACTACCTTGTCCCTGATAGTGGGTGCGCGTCTGTAGCTAACAGCTGGTGTGTCCTGAAAGACAGCTGTCGCTGTTTATAATGTCCCAATTTCGTTTGTAATGCCTCGCGGCTTTAAGGTGTCACAAAGCGCGTCAGATTATTTGTCTGGTCTCGTTTAGTTTTTTTCGTTAGCAATTGCTCTAGTTCAATAGATTTAACTTTATCAGAGGCCTGGGTAAGAATCCGTGACTCATAACCTCAGAATCTGCGGCACATACCCTGTGATTTAACTTCAAAATCTTGCTCCGAATTACAAATACACTTGAATTTTTGCTGTTGACCAAATGGTATGTTTTCAATCAACCACGGCGGGTCAAAGCTGTTGGCTCTAGGAATTGGCTCACCTACACCATGTGATTTTTGTCTAGAAAGAGGTTTGCAGTAGAATACATGAATCTCTCCTCCCATAGTGATAAAAACAAATTAACATAGTTTGGTGCAAAACAAGCACCCATGGCTGTTCCTTTGAGTTGTCTAAAAATTCCCCTGCTTTGGCCATGACAATTTAGAGTTTAAGAACAAGTGGGAGGCTATTTTTAAGGGCGGGGCATTTCATAGAACCAGAAAAGGGGAACAAAGCCAAAATGAAACCATTCACAAATCATTATAAATGGTAAAAGAGATGTCAGGAACCCACGAGGGGGTTAAAGGTTCCTTTATGAGCATATGGGAATTCTCCTCTAAGCTACCTACATCCTTATTGAGATGTGGTGTAATATCAATTTGAACCTAGATCAACTGTAGGACCATACTTCTCCATTAAACAAAAAAAATTACCCTGACATCTATATTAAGAAGGAAAAAATCTGCATTGTATCTTAATTAAATTATCTTGGGCTCACGTTTGCAAGGATGAGTTTGTCAAAATTTCAGTTATAAAAATAATAGTTTATTTATAATAATACAGCACCTGGGACACATGTTTAACACCTCAATTTTCTATGATAAAAGTAATATTATGATTGAATAGATATCAAATATGTTAATTTCATACATTTTTTAGGCCCTCACTGAAGGCTGAGAACAGGGTTCCTCAAATCAGGCACACAAATCCAAATTCGGTCCTGGTTTTCCTTTCTCTCTGTTGGATAATTGAACAATTAATGCAATTGATTGGCCAGAGTGTCTTCACACCTGACTCCCAGGTAAAGGAAGGGTCGAAAAACAGCAGTTCTCCGCCCATGAGGACAGTAATTTGAGAAACCCTGGCTAAGAAAACCTAGATGTTTCCCCTCTGGTAGAACCTCAGAGATATGAACCTTAGAGTTATGGACTGACGAGGCAATTAAACGCAGTATAAATGAACATACGCAATTATACCTTATACATACATTCTCAAGTACAACAGCTGCAAACCTCAGTTCCTGAGCTCCGCAGAATACTTTTAAAATCACCCAGAGCGAAGGAATAGTCCAGTTTAGCATCTTTATAAAATAAATTCCAGGAGCATAATAACTAAAAGCCATCTTCCCAAGTGCGAGGGACAATGAAAAATGGGACGCTCTGAGAACGCAGGTTATAAGAACATGTGTTAAAAAGGCGATTTAAATAGCCAGGGAGTTGCCCTATGATGTGTAATGGGGCAAGTGAAAAAGTGCAACATGAATAGAGTTTAAATATTCTTGGAGGTGCTAGACAGCTCCAGACAGAGAGCTGGCACAGGAGTAGAAAATTAGGTAATTCATGCCACGTTTTATGTGTTATTTATGTCATGTTTCATTTCATGTCATGTCTTGATTGTCACGGTTGTTCCCCAGATTCACCACCAGATGGCGGTGTTGTGCCTTTCCCTTGGGAGGCGCACAGCTGGTACGAATGTTCAATTATCTCCCTATTTAAACCGCACCTGGGTTTCTGATCGGGGCGAAATCGTAAGCCATCTTTACGATTTTTAGCCGGTAAGGTAGTGTGTCTTTTTCAAGACGCACACAAAGACTTCCTTTAGAAATGACCTTCTCCATTCAATCCCTTTTAAACTAAAGAACTTATCTAGTTGTACCTTTTTACAAAACCATTCTCTCTAATGGAAGTTTTCGTTTGGTTTTGTTTGTCAGTCGGTCCGACTGCTTTCAGGTTACAAACTTGTTCTTTTGGCTCTCCTAGCCGTTTATGTTTTGGGGAAAACTCTGGGTCTAACGAAAGAACTTAGTTAGGTTACCTTCGTTAGAAACCTTGCTCGTTACGAGAGCTTTTAGTTGGGTTTCTGTTCATTCAGTTCTACTGGTTCGGGTTCCTAACTGGTTCTTTTGGCTAACAGCCTTTCACGTTTCGGACAGCCAGAGTTTTGGTTTAAGGTCTTTTCATAACTATTTAATTGTACCTACATTAGAAACTTTGCTCGTGGTTAGGAGCTTTTCGTTAAGTTTCTTTTGTTCAGTCGGTTAGACTGGTTTCAAGTACAATATGGTTCTGGTGGCTCTCCTAGCCCCCCCTGCGTTTTCAGACGCTCAGAACTTTTCATAACCATTTATTTTGTACCTACATTAGAAACTTTGCTCGTGGTTAGGAGCTTTTCATTAAGTTTATTTTGTTCAGTCGGTTAGACTGGTTTCAAGTACATTATGGTTCTGGTGGCTCTCCTAGCCCCCCCCTGCGTTTTCTGACGCTCAGAACTTTTCATAACCATTTATTTGTATCTATATTAGAATCTTTGCTCGTGGTTAGGAGCTTTAGTTAGGTTTCTGTGTTCAGTCATTCGACTGGTTTCGTGTTACAATATGGTTCTGGCGGCTCTCCTAGCTCCTCCGCGTTTCCGGACGGTCAGATCTCTTGGTATAGGTTTTACTCTGTTGTTCTGTCGGTCCCCCTTAACCGTTTCGAGTTTTCGGACGTTCAGAACTTGTGGGTCAGGTCTTACCATGTTATTCTGGTGGCTCTCCTAGCCCCTTCGCGTTTTCGGACGCTCAGAACTTTTGGTTATGTCTGGTCATAAATAATCATTTACCTTCAAATAAAAACCTTTGCTCGCTATTAAGCGCTTTTCTTTTGGTTTCGTTTGTTCAGTCGTTTAGACTGTTTTCGGGTGACAACCTTGTTCTGTTGGCTCTCCTAGCCTTTCACGTTTTTGGATGCTCAGAACTTTTGGTTCAGGTATTTACATAATACTTATTTAAATTGTACCTTCATTAGAAACCTTGCTCGTTAGTTATGAGCTTTTAGTTAGGTTTCGTTTGTTCAGTCACTTCGGCTGTTTCGGGTTACTATATGTTCTGTGGCTCTCCTAGCTTTTCGCGTTTTCGGACGCTCGGAACTTTTGGGTGTTATGTAAACAAAAGAACATGTGTAACTGTACCTACAATAAGAACCCTGCTCGCTATAATTAAGCGCTTTTCGTTCGGGTTCCTGTTGTTCAGTCTGTTAGTCTGTTTCCGGGTTACAATCATGTTCTCTCAGCTCTCCTAGCCTTTATTGTTTTGGGAAACTCGTGTCTTATCTTACGAACTTATTCAGTTGTACCTTTAAAAAAGAACCTTGCCCGCTAGTCGGAGCTTTGACTCAGGTTGCTTTTGTTCAGTCGTTTAGACTGGTTCAGGTTACTAACTTGTTCGTTTGGCTCTCATAGCCTTTGTGTTTTCAGACACTTGGAGTAGCAACCCGTTGGGTGAGATTTTCCGTTCCTCCCTGTTTATTGTCTTCCCCCTTCTCTGTTTTGCAGAGCTAGTGGTTAGACTGGTTCAGTCTAACTTTTTGATCCCCTAGGGTTTCTGCGAGTGGCGCCTATCACCCCCAACCCTCACATTGATTCGGTTTTCATGTTACGTTTCTGTTCATGTTTAAAGCATACACTTTTTCATGTTCTTTCCGCAAATCTTGCGTTCATGCTTTCTCTCTCTCTCTCTCTCACTGTCACTCACATTTCCTTATTGTTTCTAACCCCTCCTCTAATAAATTTAAATAGTTATTATGCATTACATGTCATGTTCAACTTTCCACTGTGTAGAGGTCAGATCAGCTTCTATTCATTTCATGATAAATACTAATACATTTGAGATGTCAATTTAGCTAAATATATAAAACATTGTATCTGCATTGTTTTGTTTGTCATCATCATTAACATGTTATGGAATTAAAAAGGACAGATTAAAAATTAATCATAATAAAACGTAAAGGGAAACTGAAAGGCAAGTTATTTTACTGTTTTAATGGCTCATCATGAGCATAACTCAAACACAACATCTGAAACAATGTAATAACTTTTGAAACTTTTTTGGCACTGGAATAACAGCGATTTGTGAGGGATATGGCTTAGAAAAGTGCCAGTGTTGGCGGGCTGTGCAGCCGCGAATGCTCGGCAATGCATAACGTAATTGACGTATAGTAGGGTACAATTGGCTACCAAATTGGGAGAAAACTGGGAAAAAGAAAAAAGAAAAGAAATGTCATCGTTTCAACAATAAAGAAAGCAGTATAAAATTTGCAGAGCAGTTATTGCGATGCCTCAAGCCGTAGGCTAAAATCAGGTAACAGCAAATTACTGCAGAACTGTTCAGTAAGCTGAAAGTTAGCCAACGTTGATTTACCTCCAAGTGCTTTTTAAGATTCGAAGTCGAGTCCTTTGATGCCGACAGTATCTTTATTCCTGGAAGACACAAGGTACACTGGACCGACAGATTTTTCCAATGGTCTTCTTGGTCTTGTTTAAATTGGAAATGGTGTCGATAACGCCACGAACTGAAAGCTGACTTTTCTTGTCGCTGTCAATGTTTCTCTGAGTGTGGGGGTGGTCTTTTTTTTTAAACAGTTTTTTTGGTTCTGTGCAGCGGCGGTAGTTTTCGTGAGCTGTGTGATGATAATCATGTAGGCGTGAGCATTTCATGCAGGGGCGTCGTTTTGGTATGGCAAGGTATGGCACTCGCCATACCTTGGCTTCTAGTCACATTTTTTATTTTAAATCAATCTGAAATAACCTACGTTTCACATGACAAAATCACATCATTTTATGTGATTTTATCCGCTCCACAAAGGTAACTCAACAACCTTGTCCGTTATTCTCATTCATTCAGGTGGGTTAAACAAACTGTACAAACGCCATAATACTGTTAATTAAAATGTAACATATTCATGAACAAGTCCATGTCATGTTGTGCGATACGAACACGTTCTATATGTTATTTTAGTGAAAAGCCGGACTTAACGTCACCCGCGATTGTGAAGCTAACAAGCTAGCTAGCTAACGTGCCTTACGCTGATGAGGTCCTGTAGCGCTTATCACTACATTTCACACGAAAAAAGATTTGTATAAGACTATATCATTATCATCCACTGGAATTAAAAAATAGGTTTACTAGTTACATACTGTAGTTGTCTCCTTTGTTTATTAATGTTACCTAAATATATAAGTAAATTGTACAGAAACAACTCACCAAAATTGACTATTGCACAACTGATTTGACAAAAAAATGTCACCAAGGGGGGGCGCCATACCTTGGCTTTTGCTGAAATGACGCTACTGAGGCCATCCATCGCTACCGTTCAGTAAGATACACCTGTTAAATAAATATACGTTTGTATGCACATTGTTTTTCTTATGTGAAAGGGTTTTATTCTTTCCATTTAACAATTACATTAAGTTAGAAGAAAATAAACATTGTTTTTTAAATTGGAAAGCCTACAAATAAAAAACGAGATGGTAAAATAAAACAGCATACTTTCTTTTAACAATGTAGGTCTCAAAATATAAACTCAAATCATGAAAATAACAAATTAATGTGCGCCTTGTTTTCCCCCTCTGATTCGCGTGCCAACTTTTCCGCACCTCCTCTTTTGTTAGTGCCGTTGCAAGATACGCAACTGTATCCTTGCTAGGCTTTACACAGGCCAAAGGCACGTCTGCATCTCATATAGAGATAGCAACACATATAGAGCCACACTACGCGAGACGAGAGACGGTAGTCTCTCATTTGCTTATACGAGTCTAGAAGTAAGAGTTAACAGAGAGAAAAGCTAACATACATTGGAGTCAGATAGAGTTGGAGTTAATTAACCTCCATTTAATCCCGTTCCGGTAACACTAAGGTAAGGCTACACGCTATCCTTCAACACTCGGACACGTCCGCCATTTGGTGTGTTCGGGTGGAATCTTACAGGATTCTACAAAGTGGTAAAGCATCAATCCAGTTTAGTTTCGTGCAGGCAAAGATTTTGTTAATTTTACCAAAACATTCGATATTTTCAACAGTGAAGTTAAATCATTGCTGTATTTTCAATATACAACAGTCATCATCAAACAATGCTGCCAAACACAAAATCCTTCTAATCAAAAAAGAGTTTGAAAGTTCTTTGGTCATAACACAAAAGGCTATAATCCTAATCTTGGGCTCAAAATCACATATTGCATGCAAAATAAACATAATTGAACCAAATTAGATTGTATATCATGCAAAGGTTTATCATAGCATCAGAACATTGGATATGTTCATCGTTGAAGTTTAATTATTGGTTAGTCTTTATTACAAACATAAAGACTATCCCAAATTTTCTTACTTTTATTTGAACTAAAGGCATGTTTATAAAGACACTACTGGACAAAAGTTTTAGAACACCCCCATTTTCCAGTTTTTACTGAAATTTAAGCAGTTCAAGTCCAGTGAATAACCTGAAATGATACAAAGGTAAGCGGTAAACTGCCAGAGGTTAAAAAAAAAGTTTAGGTTACCAAAAACTGAAAAATAATGTACATTTCAGAGTTATTAAAAAAAAGGCCAGTTTTGCCAGTTTTGTCTGTCGCAAACTGAATATTTCCCATCTCCGCCGAGTTTGGCAATTTCGTGGTGTGCAATGAAGGCGTTTATGCAACTATGGGTTGGGCAGCGCAATAGGGGGTGTGACAGTGAAAACAGTCGGCGCTATGCAAGTTTGGTGTCAAATAATGAGTTTGCGTTAATGTCCAACTAGACCACCTCTTAGCGCAAATGCTGGCTGTGCAATTTGGTGACTTTATTGATGCACACATATGAACATAAGATTATCTGAAATCACATGAGAATGTTTTGTGAATATTGTTAATTTCCCCCAACGTTGAGGCAAATCGTCCAATCCATGGGTAACTTGCAAGCGTAATCAATTAAGCTAAAAACTATTTCACTACAGCTTGTGGTTATTCAATGCACGGACATGAAAGACTTAAGCCAGCAGGCCATCCATCGCTACCGTTCAGTAAGATACACCTGTTAAATAAATATACGTTTGTATGCACATTGTTTTTCTTATGTGAAAGGGTTTTATTCTTTCCATTTAACAATTACATTAAGTTAGAAGAAAATAAACATTGTTTTTTAAATTGGAAAGCCTACAAATAAAAAACGAGATGGTAAAATAAAACAGCATACTTTCTTTTAACAATGTAGGTCTCAAAATATAAACTCAAATCATGAAAATAACAAATTAATGTGCGCCTTGTTTTCCCCCTCTGATTCGCGTGCCAACTTTTCCGCACCTCCTCTTTTGCATCCATGTCAGGAAATTGCCAATTTGCTATAGCATTAGCGCACTGGTATTTAAAGGGATAGAAAAGAGGTGTTTTGATTGGCCATTAGGAAACCAAACCCCCACCACACCCACATGTATTTTTTAAAAGTTAATCCAACCTCTTTTACAACTGTGACGGAGGTACGCTATCGTCCGAAATTACAGAAATTGCGTTAGACACACCCTAAAGCGCCACCATCTTCGCTTTGGGTCTGCGTTACCAACAACGTCCTAATTAACCAAAATATGGCCCTTTGTGTCCTCCTTTTTCTAATTTTCAGAGGACTTTGAATCCTCATGACATTGTTCTAACATGGGCGGGAATATTAGTATGTCGTTGTCACACGCCACGTGACAAACCCTGGATGGGAACAGAGCAGACTGGAGACATGGAGTGGAGTTTGTCGGTCTACAGACCGGATTTAATAATTTTTTTCCTGTCTCTCCCCCCAGACATGGGGAAGAGACAGTGGGAGTAGCAGGTTAACATATAACAAACACAAACACAAACACAGACACAAAATCTTCACCCTACTCGCCGCAAAGCTTTTGGGTAAAAACAACGAACTAAAATAACAAACTAAAATAATCCAAATTTACGGGACACCGCGCCTCTTCTTCCGGAGTTCCCCTGGAACCTCCCCAGGCACACACATATCCAGTGACCTTTCAAGTGCTTCCCACCCATTCATACTGAGACACTCGAACTTTGCAGTTCTCTTTTCCCATGCATACAGAGACTCGCCCCTCCCCACAGTGAGAGTTCTGGCAACCAGCCCCAAGACACTCTCCACTCTTCCAGTGAGAGTTCTTGGGCTGTTGCCCAGAAACGCTCTCCACTGCCAAGTGCGAGCTCTCTTTCAATAAAACCGAGGGCGAGAGGCGGACCCTCTTTCAGGGCACCCTCTCGCTCTCCTCCCCAATCACACCGAAGGAGAGAGGCGGACACTCTTAGTGCACCCCCTCTCCCTCTTCCCCACACACACAGGAAGCACTCTACTCAGTCACTTTCGACAAACGCACACAAAACTCCACAACATCACACATCCAACATCAAACATCTATCAAACATCCAACACTCCACAATACCATACGCGTGCACGCGCACACTTACAACAATGACAACACAAACTCTCCATACACACGCAAGACAAAGACTAACTGATTCCCCACTCGCCCCACCTGCTCTTAAATAGGCTTAGTCTCTGCCCGGCTCAGGTGGGACTCGTGAGGCAATCACCCAATCACCCAATCACAATCATTCACTCACATATGACTTCCATATAAATTGACTGATTGACACCAATTAGATAATTAAATACTAATTAAACCAATTATGGCCTTTGGGGCAACCTTCCAGGCCACGGTTTACTCTCACACCCTGTGAGAGTGCCAAACCTGCCCCGGAAAGTCTACCTGCTCCAAAGGCCTCCACAACATGTAAAGACCCAGACAACCATGCCATTCCCACGTGGCCGAGACCGACGTCCTCCACAGTCATCAACGTACTGAATCAATGTACTATCGATTACCAAATCTTCCAAATCCATTTTTATGACTTGGTTGAACACATGTGGTGAGTGTTTGAACTCCTGAGGCATCTGAGTGTATGTGTACTGTTTCCCTTTGTACGTAAACGCAAACAAATATCTACACTCTTCTGGTAATGGTACGCTAAAAAAGGCTGAACACAGATTGATGACCGTGAAGTATTTAGCTTCTGGAGGAACATTTGTCAGCAATGTATGTGGATGTTGAACTACAGCTGGCCAATCTTGCACTATTTCATTTACTGCTGTTAGGTCATGCACTAATCTCCATTTTGATTTATCTGCTTTAAGGACTGGGAGTAGAGGTGGATTACAACAACTCTGAGTTTCCACTACTACTCCCACCTTTACTAATTCTTCAATTGTTTTGTTAATTCCTTCTTCTGCTTCAGCTTTCATTGGGTACTGTGCTTTCCAAGCTAGCTTTACTCCTTTCTTTGTACTAATAAATATAGGGCTTGCTGATTCTACTAGTCCTACATCTGTGTCATGTTTTGACCATAATTTCTCATGTACCCTTCCTTCCATTTCTGTTTTTAACTGATTCTCCTCTATTTTTTGCTCGCTTTGTTGCATTTGCTGATGTGTAGCTATCTCTAATTCCTGTGGAACTCTTATCATTACTGTGGCACATACAATTTTGATGAATGATTTATCTTTTGAATGGTAAATCAGTGGGTTTTCTGTTACATTCCATTCACTTTTACTTGCTTGTTTCATCATTGATCCTAAGTCTTTTGCTTCTACACCCTTGTTCACTAGCAGTGTTATATGGATGCAAGCATTGCAAGTTGAAAGCATTGCAAATTAGATGGACAGTCACCACCTAAAGCTCAACCCAGGTAAAACAGAACTAATCTTCATTCCTGCCCTAAACTTTCCCCACCTTGATTTCTCCATTTGTCTAGGTGACACCTTGGTGACATCATCACCCTGCGCGAAGAATCTCGGTGTGGTGATGGACAACAGGCTGTCCCTATCAGTGAACATTGCAGCGGTAAGCCGGGCGTGCAGATTCTTCCTGTATAACATCAGGAGAATCCGTCCCTTCCTTACCACGTACTCTACCCAGCTCCTGGTCCAAGCAACGGTACTGTCCCGCTTGGACTACTGCAACTCGCTTCTGGCTGGCCTTCCGGCATCTGCCATCAGACCCCTGCAACTCATCCAGAACGCTGCAGCTCATCTGGTCTACAACCTTCCTAGACACTCCCATGTCACCCCCCCGCTCACTACCCTCCACTGGCTGCCTGTTATAGCTCGCATCAAATTCAAGACATTGGTCCTAGCATACCAGGCAGTCAAGGGATCAGCCCCAACATACCTCCTCAAGATCTTCAAACCCTACACACCTGCCAGACCACTCCGCTCTGCTACCTCAGGACGCCTAGCACCTCCCCCCCCTCCGCAACTGCGCTTCCCGGTCACGTCTCCTGTCGGTTCTGGCTCCACGATGGTGGAATGACCTTCCTGTGGAAGTCAGAACAGCTGAGACCCTGGCCACCTTCAAGCGATGACTGAAGACTCACCTCTTCAGGGTGCACCTCTCCCCGTAGTCTGTTTTTTTGGTTAACTTAGGGACATAGTTGCTTAGTATTACACATGTCTACTTGTTTATGCATTAGGCTTAGGCATTATTTTCCGCATTGATTGCTTTATTGCTACCTTTGAATTGTGGCTACAGATTTACCTACAGGGTCCTAGTTTAACTATGTGGTTGCTCTTAGCACCTAGGAACTGTACTTCCCACTAGGGTGGCTTTCAGCTAAACTGTTCTTGACTACGGTTAACACTTTGTTGTACGTCGCTCTGGATAAGAGCGTCTGCCAAATGCCTGTAATGTAATGTAATATATGTGGAACTGATTCTGGTACATTGTGCCATTGTTTTACAAATTCTGATTCCTCTACTCTCATGGCTGCCCCTTGTTTTCCTATAATTATGTTTTGTGAACATGTACTCCTTTATTTTGCTCTTGCCATTGTTTTTCCAATTCTGCATTGCAAGTTGGGTCATACATCATTGTACAATGATATTCGGATTTTGATTTTTCTGCTTCGGGTACCTGAGCCTTTATGAACTTTTCCCATTTTGCTACTGACTTTTCTACTTCTTTTCCCAATTTCCCTAGCCAGTATACATTAGCACATTCTCCCGCCATTATCATTTGTATGTCTAATCCTGTGCTGTCCATATATATGCCTTGTGGGGAACACCAAATCTGTAATCCTAATTTACACAATTTAATCTCATCCTAATAGATTGACTGGTGTTTGTTCTGAAACTAGTATAGGTAGTGTTATAGACTTCCCTTTAACAGTCAGACGAACTGGAGCCGTCATTGGGTTCAGTTGCATTTGTCCCGAGAATCCTACTGTCTTTGCATACTTACCCGACAGGGGGAGGTGAGAGGCATAATTTGGATTTACACATGTGTAAGTGGCTCCAGTATCTATCATCGCTGTTATGTCTCTATTTTCTATTTGAACCTGCAGCATAAGGTTCCTGATCAGCTTCTGTGGTTAACATCGGAAGCTGACCCTCCCCTAAGGATTCTCTGGGCACCCCTTGTATCCCTGATTGGGCCCACCCCAACTGGGCCTTGTGTTTGTGTTTGTCCCTGGTACCCCTGGGGTTGCTGCCAATTCCCCTGATTTCCATTTCCTGCTGCTGTCTTGACTGCCTGGGGTTTGTGGAGCAATTCTGCCTGATGTGCCCTGGCTGGTTGCATCCCCAGCAAACTCCAGGGAATCCTTGTTGTCCCTTGTTCCATTTCTTTTGCCCATTCTGTTTATTATTTTGTTGTCTGTTTTTCCATTGTTGGGGCTGTGCATACACATTTATTACTGGCACTGTTGGTTGGCGCAGGCGCAGGTTGCAGCGGTGGCCCCCTGGAGGAGACTGCGGCTTCTGGCCCGACCCCTGGTGCTTCGGCTGTCACCATCGCCTGGACCTTTTTCTTGTCCTTCTTGGTCAGTTCCCCCAGCTGGAGCTGCGTCAGCTTCCTCTGTGCCTCTTTTTCTTGCTCTTTGAGCTTCTGCTCGTCTTTCCGATAGTTCTCCACCTGGTGGGTCACATGGTCACAGGACTCCCTATGCGTTTTGGAGTCTAGCCCGACCACATATTCCAGCCTGCTTCTCACTGGCTAGGGCATTGCTTCTACCACAGAGCTTCGGAATATGGTTGTCATCAGCGGGTCCCCCTCTGGGTCTCGCTCTGTTTCTTGCTTCCAGCGTTTTAGCTGTCTGTGCAGGTAGGTGGCTGGATTGCCAGTGTCCCCCAGCATCTCCCCTTTCAGTGATTTGAGGTCGATTCTAGTGGGGTAGTCCGTTCTCAGAACTTGCCACATTGTGAGGCAGAACTGATCAAAGCTCGCACCATCATTCTGCGCGTTGTCTACTACTGCCTGAAGACCGCTGTCAGTCAGCACTTGAACCCATTCCAGCCATCCCCAATACCTTTGCCAGCAGAGCCTTGAGATCCCCCACCGCCAGTAATTTCCCCATAGTTTCTTCCTCCAATGCCCTGATCCACTTTCCTGCTCCTTCATGCATTTCTGGCAGGTGACTAACCAAACCCTGTAAATCCTGTGAACCCCACGGCACATAGTGCCCTTGTGTACCTTTTATCGGGATGGGGCATTGTTGCCTATATCTAGCTGGATCCCTTATCTTCCATCTGTCTCTTAATTATTTTTTACTTATTGTATAATTTGCCCCCCCCTGCCTCCATCTCTTCTTCGCTCCATCTTTATAATTCACTCCCAGCCAGCCCTTTGGGTGTTCTGTATGCATGCTTCATTTATTGTAACGCCTCCTGTAATGCCTTGTAACAATCTAGCTAATTTATTCCCCCTCTTTTGCTATGGACTCTTTCCCTGCACTCTTCCTCCCTACTAAAGTTTTCTTCAGCGATCTGTATTATGATACTTCCTCCTGAGGTTCCCTCTCTTGGGGCCTTTTTCTTCTTTCCTGCCTCTCTTTCTTTTTCTTGGCAAATTTCCCAGAAAGCCCTCTCATCCACGTCAATTTCTCCTTCTAGCTTCACCACTCTCTTTACCACTGGAAATTGTCCATAAGGTGGAGGTTTTTTTATTCATATTAGTTCCTTTTCTTTCCATCTTTCCCTCATCTTTCCTCAGCGTTTTCCTTATCTTCCTCATATTTTTTAAATATTCCTCTCCTTCTACCTTGAACATTTTCAGTATTTCTCTTTCTCTCTCTCTCTTATTCTGTCGCTTTTTGCCCGAATCTTTTGCTTTATGATTTTTTATCAGCGTTTCCATTTCATCACACACCACAACATCAAATGTTCCATCCTCTGCCCATTTAGTGTTCATTTTTTTAGTTCGCTGTTCCCATTTTTCAGAGGTATTTTTTATTTCCTCTTTGTTCAATGGGTTTTTAGCACCCAAAACTTCCACTGCAGTTTTACTCATTTTTATAGCTTGTACTTTAAACCGTTTGCTGTCAACCTCAAGCCTGATTGTTTTTTTCCTATTTCGTTTATTCTGGCTAGTGTATTCTATCAACGTTAATCCTTTTACCGTCTACTTTGTTTTACCCACACTGCTTTTTATTATTCGTTTGTCGCTTATCTTGTTGCTACTAAATCTCTATTTTTCGCACTTATTCACACAATTTCTCATTTCTTTGCACAATTATCAGACTGGTTTTGACTAGCGTGGGCCAAGTCCCATGTCTCGCGGATTTCACAATACAAATAAACAATCACAATAACGATCATCAAATTATCATACATTCTTAACCTTTTTTCCGAGTGTTTCAGGAAATCGTATTAAACACTTTACGGGACTAATAAAATGATTGGCAGGACAATCACCAATGACACGAGAACCAGCACAATCAAGCCAATCTCAAGATTGCATCGCAATCTCCCAAGGGGATTGTACTTCTCAGTTTGTCTGCCCTGGTATGACATGTGAAGAGCTAAAATCACCGCGCAAATCTATTTTAGCAATCGCGTAGCTGTATTAATATAAATCCGCTTTATTCTTTTTACCCCTGCCTTATTTTATTCTTAGCTTTCTTATTTACAAATCGCTTAACAACTGCTAGCATTCATATCGCTGTAATACTTCACTAATCGCTTGCACGGTCTTATAAATCGCTCTGGATAAGAGCGTCTGCAAAATGCTTAAAATGTAAAATGTAATGTCCTTAGTTGCTCAGCACACATTCATACTTTTTCATTCTGGTCCACTGTTGTGTGCTGTGATACTGTTGTACACGTTACAAATAGGTATACATACTTACCTCTAGAGGTCACTGTGTTAGTTCCTGCTTACCTCTAGTATTGGATATCCTGTGAGGATGTGACGTAGTGTGGGCGGGAAAAATGCAGAGAAGAAGGTTTGAATGGATGCCATGTTCTGCTCTTGCTCCAAGTAAACCTAACTTCTATTAACGTGACTGCCTTGCCTCTTGCCTCCTGATTCCGCAACATAACAAATTGGCGACGAGGATGTCGGGATCAGTAGGCTACCCATGCACAGTTTCTCCCGTGTGTGGGTGAGCCAGCCATTCCGTTTGAAACTTGGCGGAAAATATTCGATAACTATCTGCTAGTTATTAACGCTACGGGAAATGTGTGGCCAGATGTGAGACGCCGTGCTATTTTACTGCATTGCTTAGACACGGAGGGTCAGCGTCTATTTTATAGCTTACCAAACGGAGGCACTACGTACAAGGAGGCTATGTCCGCGTTAGAAGCACATTTCGTGCCGAAAGTTAATGTCGTAGCTTGCCGCCACAAGTTCAGGCAACGTGCACAAAGGCCTGACGAGACTGTAATGCAGTATATTGCAGCATTGCGCGAGCTAGCGGTTCCATGCCAGTTTGCATCTATGGAAAACGAGATGTTGCGGGACCAACTAATTCAGGGGTCGGCAACCTGCGGCTCCGGAGCCGCATGCGGCTCTTTCACCCTTATGCTGCGGCTCTTTCATCCTTATGCTGCGGCTCCGCTTGGCTTGGGAAAATAAATTATAAGTATCCAATTGAAGTGTATTTTATTTGTAGTTCTAAATTTCCTCGCGCACGAAAATCCGAGGGGCGCAAGAAGTTTTTCGCGTGGCACCTCCCCCGTCGACAGAAAATCCGAGGCGCAAGTATTTTTCGCATTGCACCCCCACGCTACGCCACTGGCGGCTCCCAGTGTTTTCTTTTCCGTGGAAACCGGGTCCAAAGGGCTCTTTGAGTGTTAAAGGTTGCCGACCCCTGAACTAATTGAACGGGTTTATCTACCTGCGATCAAGGATAAACTTCTAATGGAGGACGAACTTACTTAAGAAAAAGCGATGACGTTAGCGTGCCAAGTGGAGTCAGCAGTGAAAAATTATTCTCTTCTCTCCGGTGGAAATACAGCTACTCCAGTGCAGGCTATTACAGCTAAGCCTGGCATACGGCAGCAACGTAAATCCCGCTCCTCCAGACAACCGTCTCATTCTCACACAGCGCATTCAGGACATGCACCTGGAAAACAGGCTAGGAATTGTTTTCGTTGCAGATCTACAAATCACTTAGCTAATGCTAAAGACAGCCCTGCTGTATCGTCCACTTGCAATAAGTGTGGTAAAACAGGACACTTTGCTAAAATGTGCAAATCGGGGGCCAAAGAGGTACGGGAAGTTTCTATACCGGAGGTTACGATTCTTTGTCTGAATGACGTGTCCACCAATGATAAAATCTACTGTAGCGTAGATATCGGTACGCTGAATAGCAGTGTTCATGCTGTCGAGTTGCTGGTTGACACTGGGTCATCTGTCTCGATCCTGCCAGAGACATTATACAAGAGACATTTAGCAAACTGCCCGTTAACCGAGCCCCGGGTTAAATTAGTTACTTATTCCAGAGACCCTTTGCCTGTGCTGGGTTGCCTTGATGCTTTCGTTTCCCATGATAGCGTGTCGTCCAAAGCTACGTTCTACATCGTCAAAGCCGGATCTCCATTGTTAGGCATGGATCTAATCCGTGCGCTAAATTGCCACATTGTCGGGGACACGGTTCTGACGAAAACGGCACCGGTATGCGAAACACATGCTGATACAATTACTAATAATAGCGACAAGCCCATCGGATGTGTTAAGGGGTTCGTTCATAAAGTGCAAGTAAATGAGAGCGTTAAACTTTAAAAATTACGTAGATTACCCTTGTCAGTGCGTGAAGAGGTGGCATGCGAAATTCAGCGTCTGCTCAAAGCTGGAATTATAGAGCCCATTGATGCTTCCCTGTAGGTCTCACCTCTCGTAGTAACGCGAAAAAAGCAAGGAGGCATTCGAGTCTGCGTCGACTTACGTGAGCCCAACAAAAGTGTTATCATGGACTCACATCCACTGCCTCACATGGAGGACCTGTTTGCTGAATTGAAGGGTGCAATGCTGTTCTCCCAAATAGATTTAGAGAGCGCGTATCACCAACTACCTCTGCACGAAGAGAGCCGTAACCTTACCGCTTTTATAACGCATGAGGGCCTTTTCAGATACACCAGAGTTCCTTATGGCTTAGCTTCAGCACCGTCCGCTTTTCAAAAAATGATGCACACCTTACTCAGTGATCTGCCCGGCTGTCAAAGCTATTTGGATGACGTGATCTGTTATGGAGCGTCAAAAGCTGAGCATGATAAAAATCTCAGAGCGGTCTGTGGAGGAAGAAATTTGTATCGAGTTGGGATACATCCACAGAGGATGTAGACACTAATTAATTCAGTGTGACGCTGCAGCGCCACAGGAAGTCAGAGACAAAGGGCTTTTCGCGCCATAACTTCAAAGGAACAGTTGTTTGTCCCCTATGGCAGGAAACCTCCTTCCCATTGGTTTAGGACCCTGGGAGGGCTGTTCTAACAACCTATTATATCTTCATGTTAGCCCATAGCTCCATTTACCTGTAAGTTAACGCCCTGTTACTTCCCCCTTGTGATTGTTCCCTCCCCTTCCGTTGTGTTGGAGATAAATATCCGTTTGAATTTGAAGGCGGGAGATTCGCCGTCCTGCGTGACATGGGTCTCCGTGCAGCTGCTCGTAATTAAAGCTTTAATACTGTTTAAAGGAATTCTCTCTGATCCTGCTGAGTTATTTTTCCACGACAATTTGGTGCCTTCGACCGGGATTGCAGACACTCGACAAACGGCCTCGCTTCCACTGATGGGAGCAGACATGCGCCGCTGCGCAATAGAGAGAAAGGTTGGGGCCTTATTCAAAACCCATTATAGTGGTATTTGACTGTTCCCGTCAGTGAAGGTGAGTAACGCAACAGAGAGTCTCGCGTTCCGCAATTACAGGGACACAGGAGAGAGTTTGTTTAAACAGTATACTGAATGTTTGGAGGTTAACCGATAACAGAGGAACTTGACGAAAAGTTTAGCTATGGTTATAGTCGGAAAAGGCGGATCAGTTATTGGATTAGGTATTTAAAATGCTTAGCTGATAAACTTATTGATCAGGACTTGGTAAGCATTAATGTGAGGGACAGTACGGTTAAAGGAACAACCTATGGTTATAGTAGGACCGGTGGATCAGTCTGGGGATTAGGTATTCAAAATATTTGAGCCGGATACGAATGATCGCGTAAATCTGGTGATGCGGTAGGCGAAGCGAACGGGCAGGTTAGGTCGAAAGAGGTCGAAGGGAGCGTCTGTTATATCTGAGAAAGTAAAATATTCCAGTGGCCTTGCGCATTGTAAAAGAGAATATTTTACTTGTTGTACAACATGGGAAAACTAGATCTAGTTGGAACTCCGCGGAGAGAGATATGTGTCATTAGGCTTTGCGGTGACTGTTACTCCAGTAGCTTAAGTACGAGCTACGCCTTAGTTGCGCGCATATAGGACCATCAAGGTATATCGGCTAGGGCAATGGTTATTGTCGGTCGCGGTGGGTCAATTATTGGATATTGCATACAAGTATTTCTGATAATACGCAGAAAAGGACCAAGGAGTAGATCGTATAATTACGTGTGGCAAGATGCAGCCGATAACTTGAAACAGTGTCGCTATTAATACCGGGATGGAGAATGAACAATCTCATATGAATGTAGTGTTGTTTGTTAGAGTTTGTCGTGTCGCGCATATGCACTGTGAAACAACAGGGCACATTCTGTGATCGCTTAGGGCTATGGTTATAGTCGGTAGCGGTGGATCAATTGTTGGATTAGATATTAAAAATGTTTAGCTGATAATACGCGTAAAAGGATCAGAGTATTAGACTGGTTTTACTACTGGTGGCAAGAAGAAAAGCGATTCACAGAATTGTGTGCTTGTGTGTACCGGGATTGTTGTTAGTAAGTTAGTAAAATGGGCCTATAGATACGAAAACACAGGACGCTGTGTGGTGGACACGTGGTGAGCGCTTGTCCAGCGGTTAGATAATATATAAACAAACTAAAGTGATTTGTTTAGAGCGAAGTGGTTCTCCACTCACCCGTAAAGAAATTCCAGACAAAGGGCGTGCAGGCCGTTTGCAAGTTTTACTCAAACAGTGGGCCAGGTGCAGTTCTTGGAATAAGTTTGTAGAACAATGGGATAGGAGTGAGAAGCCGTTTGCAAGATACAGAGGTGGACACGTGGTGTTGAGCACATGTCCAGCGTTAGAGGACTCACCCGTAAGGTATTCCAGACAAAGGGCGTGCAGGCGGTTGCAAATGTTTGTTCAAACATTCTCGTGGGCCAGGTGCAGTTCTTGGAATACGTTTGTGGAACAATGGGGACGGGAGTGAGAATCCGTTTGCAGAAGGTTGCGTATCGGAGTGGCGGAATCAGGATTCGTAGCTGAATCACGGTTCTGCTAGCTATTGTATACCATAGAATAATAATAATAGCTATAATAATTATAATAAATATTTTGTTATAGTAAACATATGTATGTATACGCACTATTGAGGAGTGCGTTAGGAAAGCAGGGCAGATGTACTAGCCAAGAGGAATGGGATGCATTCTTTTGTTGGGATGACTAAGCCCTAAGGCGCTTGAATGAATCGCGCAGGCGCCGTTATAAACATACAGAGGGGAAATGAAGGAAAACAATGAGAGAGATGACCCCTATCTTTATTAATTGTGAGGAAACCACAGAATAAAAAGGAGAAAAATAGTAATCGGCATAAGGTATAGGCCTAAAGTAATAATGAATAATAGAGATAACTAGAAAATAGAAATAGGAGAAAAATAGTTAATTCCCAGGATAGATTTAACACATGCTGTGGGGTGAACACGTGGTGTTCAATTAGACGGAATATGTTCTTGTTGCTTATACTCCTACATTTCAAGGGCAAATGGGGTTAAATGTAGGACCTTTTTATCATCTACTGGAGTGAGCAACTGTATTTTATTCAAACCAAGGATTTGTGCAAAATATTAAATTAGTAGCGTTGAAATGGCGATCGGGAAATGGCTTTTGGCGGAGCTTCAAGGGAAACTCCAACAAAAGGGATTCCTTTCCCCCAGATCAGCCAGGGCAATCAGTTTGTGACTCGCCAATAGAACTGGTTTTGCGACATACCACCCCCCAGACACCCCTGTCTTCCTGTAAGCAGAGCCGTAAGACCCCGGGGCTCTATTGTCTCCCAAAGGTAGTCCACTAAAGAACACGTTGGGGGCGGGGCCGCTAGAGAAAAGGGGGTTGGGAAGTGAGTATAACCCGGTTTTGGGTGGGGACATTAAGATTTTGCACGCTAATGTACCTCTATAGCAAGGGTTATCGGGCTAACGGTGATTTAAGTGGGAAGCTAGTGAGCGGTATTTTTCTGTATCAATACATTTATATGTGGCTACGGTCGCAATAAATCAGTAGCACAATTACCTCCATTTGGTGTTACAAATGGGGTTGGAGTAACTTTTGTGGTAATGCCGTGTCGTTGTCACGTTTAGAAGTATTTGAATGCAAAGAGGAACCGAGCGAAGAGGGTCACGGACAGCTCAGGTGAATGTCGGCTTGGAGCGGTCCTGAGAACCGCGCGTGCGTGTTGTGAACCCGAATGGCGGAAGGGTCTTATTCAAAGTTTGTGCTACTGATCAGTAAAGATATAGACAGTATTGATCATTCTCGCTAACCTGTAGTCAGCTAACCTAATATTCGCTGAGGTAAAACATATTTCCGTAGGTAGATTAACTGTGTGCTCGAGTGAACTCTCATAGTACCATCCATCATGATTTAAGATGCGTACAATGGATGAGGACGGAAGTGCGGTTTTGACGCGCACACTATGGTAAAGTAGAACTCGAGTATCAGCTTCAATCTACAAAGCATGCTGTGTTTAATGATGGTTAAGTTAAGCTAGCAGTAATATTTTGAAGCATCATTATAGTGACTGCGAAGCTGATTTAATATCGAGGGTATAACTGACGGATCGCGTGGTAGCATCCTGGATTATGTATATATTATGTACCCGATTTTATTGTTGATTAAAGACAGAAACCATAGGCGTTTAATGAAAAGAAATATTTACAAAAAAAGTGTAAACTACAACGAAAAATTAGGGTAAATAATAGTATTCATAAAGGAGGCTATATCCCATTAGAATTGGGTCTGGGTCGTGTCAGAAACTCCTGGAAAAACTATAGTAATAATAATTACTGTGAGGGTGGTTGGTGCTTGGTGCCACTCGCAGAACCCCGGGGGATCAATAAGTAAGACTGTACTGCCCTACAGTCTAACCACTAGCTCTGAAGATCAGAGAAATAGGGGGGAATGAACAAATAAGGAGGAACAGAAAATATCACCCAACGGGTGACTAAGTGTCACACAGACACAACCAAACGAACTGAAAAAAAACCTCCGTAGAGTAGATAAAGTAAGGGTAGCGAAACGCACCGGATAACCAAAATACCTTATAAAAGATATAAGTAAACAAAAACACGCGGTGGCAAAATCTCTCCACCGGTATACCAAATGGTAATGGGAAAACGAATAGCAAAACCAAAGTGTCCGAAACAAATGAGAAAAGGCTAGTAGAAAAAAAAAAAAAAAAAAGAACGAAAATGAAAACCCAAAACACGGTCTTGTTTGACTGCTCGAAAGAAACCAAACTGAACTCCAAAAGTTAGAAAGGTTCCTAAATTAGGTTTCATAAAGAGGTTCTTATAACTGAGAAGGTTTTGAGTAGAGACGGTTTCTTTTGCTATATAAAGTTTCTATGAGTTGTATCTTTAGAAAGACGCAACAGACCTTACCGGCTAGACCGTAAAATTGGCTTACGATTTCGCACTGAACGAAGCCAGGTGCGAGTATTTATAGGGAGATGATAATTAATTAAGTCCAGCTGTGCACCTTCCAAAGGAAGGCGCAACACCGCCATCTGGCGGCGGTTCAGGGGAACAACCGTGACAAATTACGTATATATATAAAACCAAGTGACTCCAAGATGAAATAATCTTGGAAATTAGTAGGATTGACCCCATTTAATCGGTTGTTTGATCGATGGGCTGTTGGTCGACCGAGATTTATTTCGGTTGCGCAGAAAAATAACTTATATAAGGGAAAAGGGTTTTGACCAATCGAGAAAACCGGACGGCAGTTAGTCGACCGAAATTCGTTTTGGTCAGGAACAGCCCTAGAAATTAGGGTATGCATACCAGAATAAATAGGACTGAGTGAGTGTGCGCATTTGTATGTCTATGTATGTATATGTGTGTGTACATGTGCGTGTCCGTCCAGTTAGATGGGGAGATCTTGATGATTAATGATTGCACATCTGACTCTGTTAAGCCACTAACTCACTTTTGCAGTAACCCCTGTTGACCCTGTTGTTTTCCAGATGGAGGTAGAGCATTCCGAAACGGTGTACCGTTTACGGAGAAGGAATGACTGACAAAGAGTGTTTTACATTGTGCTGTTCCACGCAATATGTTGTACCATGTGTATGTTTTTGGTTTTATTCCGAAGGTTTCCATCATTGCCAATGCTTGTCTCACAAGTAGACGTAGCAAGCCCAAAAATATATATATATTAGACGCAAAAAAAATTGGAAATGGGCCGGCAATGACTGGCCATCCGGTTGCGCCAATCAGCCTATTGCTGTACTGTGCTCGCATGTATCACAGTGTGACGCATGTGAGCAAAGGGGGAATGATGGCAGCCTGTAACAAAAACTGGGACTGGGAAAAATTTAAACCAAAATTACCGTGCTAGCACAGCAGACATGGGAAAATGGTATCACATGTCAACAATTCGATGTGGAAAATCCAGCACCAGCGAAACAGGCCTCATATCCTCCCCCCTTAAGGTATAAATGAAATAAAAGATTTTATTACGAAACAGCATCGCCTAACCAGGTTCCACCACCAGAATTCCACTCAGCACCCAAGGCACCAGCACGCATCACCACTTTTATCCGGTCGGAGACATGGGCATGCATCTGATGGATGATGCAAGGATAAGGTATTGTGTGATGCTAACAAATTGCATAGGGGTTCTACAGTAACAGGTGGAGGAGACTCCAGATGGCCAGGATGACTCCAGACGGCCAGGATGACTTCACCCGGCACTCCCCGAAGCCAAGCGACTGGGACCCAGCAGTAAAGTGCAAAAGCCAGCCCACCTGGAACCACTACACAACGAAGGGAAGCCCCCTCCAGATGCAACAGCTTTTTGTTCCTGTTTCTTGGCCTGCGTGGCCCATCCCTTCCCAGACAAAAGGGAAGTCGAAGTTGAGTACTGAGGAGGGCACGTGCTAGATAAACCTCTCGCCTCCCAGGAAAAAAGTACGAAGCCGCTGAATCTGGACCTAGAGGTTCCAGTGAAGATCGCAAGAAAATAAGTAACAAAGAATACACACACCATAACACACTGTTAATGTTATAGATATATCATTTATGTTGTTAATGTTAGCCATGAAGGTAAAACAGGCTGTAAATGAATCAGGTTGTTGAGTATGTTTGAGTGTGTGCCTGTGTGTGTGTGTGTGTGTGTGTGCGTGCAGGAGTATGTGTTTAAGTGTATTTGTGTGTGTGTGTATATGTTAGTATAAGCATATCTGTGTGCGTATGCACATGAGTGTGTATTTGTGTGGATGTGAGTACAAGTGTGTGTGTGAGTGTGTTTGTAATTAGCCTGTGTGTGTATGCATGATTCCATACATGGGAGCTTAAATAGTTGTCAATAATAAAATAATAGTCCACTTTAAGATTATTGGTGACTTGTTTTGCCCTACTTAGCTACCAATAAGTGAAGAGCAGTAGTCCACTTTAGAATAGGGGACACAATTTGGAATATTAACGATTCGTTTTGTCTTTCCACACTTTTGACAAAGTAACTGCAGGAGTAACTGCCTTATCACTTGTAAATTAAAGTAAAAATGTTTTGATAAATTGGTAGTCTAAATCTTGTTTACAGTTTTTCCTCAATTGTTTAAGCACATTTCCCGAAACGATGACTCTTTTTCTCAAAACTATTTCTCAAAACGCAAAACTCAATCAGTAAACCATTTTGGCAAAACTCCTCAAGCCTCTTGCAAAATGAAACACTGCACTCAAAACTATGTCAACTCTTCTCAAAATGATACTTTGCATTGACACACACATGCATGAAATAAATAGACTCTACTAAGGGCCAATTACACACTGGTGTGATAAATGAAAAACAGTGCTATGATAATCTAAACATTTCACTAATGCACTTGCAGTGTTGTAAACGTACAAGGTATGTGCAGAAGCCTGTTGTAATAGGTTGTTACTGTATAAACTTAAATATAAAGGGAATACACATATACAGTACCAAAAAAATATGTTTGTCTAAATTACAATTCTGTACTGTACATTTCAGCGAATAGCGTAGGGAAAAACAGAACAGGAGAATACAGTAGGTCAATACAGGTAGACCAGTTACGTAAAAGAAAAAAATATACTTTTATCTCTGACTAATCATTGATGATGTCATATTGAAATATGACATTATCATCAATGATTTTGGATGACTGGATTTCCTTCAGTTGAATGGCATTGTTTTGTAGCACCATATTGGCGATAGCCATCTCTTGCTCTACTGTAAAGAGACATTGTCTTCCACCAACAGCTGGTCTTCTTTCAATTCTGAATTTTTTAAATACTAAAGTATTCTGTATTGACAAAATAGGAATAGTTTGTCAGAACAGTGAAGTTAGAATAAAAATGTAATATTCTCTGAATCCAGTAGCTTTAACAGTGAAACGCCCTTGTTTAAAGTTCAGCACTCTGAATACTGAACAGAAGTGGTGTTACGTGTTAAAACCCCTCACTTATCCTACATGTAAACTATATTTATTTGATTTAATATAATAATTGTTAGACAGGATACCAATTTTCAATTCAATCTCCAAATTTGTTGATAGGCAGAGCAAACTGGTGGATCAACCTTCATCAAAATATGCAACTCACAATTCAATTAAAATGAACAGCTTTGGGTTATTCAGTTACAACAGTTAGACAACTGTCTCCTCATATATGGAACATTTATCGCTACCATTTCACAAGCTTGCCCATACCACGTCAAATTCCGCTCTCATCTGGCTGCGAAAGACGTAGGTTCCAAAGTGGATATTCCGGCTTAACAAATACTAACCTCTAAACATAAAATTGACATGTAACAATCACAAAAGAGATGAAATGGAAGAAAATGATACCAAGCCAAGCTTGTCTCTCTCCGAGAACAAACACACGAAGGTGTTGGCTGGCGCCAGATCTTCCATGAGAAACAGAACAGAGCAAAAGTAGAATTCCCCCAATCTAAAACCATCATGGTCACCATCACAAGCAGGTCAGACTTTAAGTGTTGAGGCGAGGGGGGTTGGCTCACTCCCTTCTTAGCCCATAATTTACGATTTGGGGGAGAGTTCCAGCGCGAGCCAGGTTTTTATAGTTTTGTTTTGGGTCGCTTACTACCACAAGATATCTTTTCAAGGTTGCCCTTGATATGTTCCTCTCATGTTGAGAATTGTGGTGATATCAAACATCACTACGGCCTGGCGAAGCCAGTTTAATTTATACCGAGGTGTTAGTTGAGCTGATATTTGGGGAGGCATTATGCTCAAGAGTATTGCTACCAGGTGAAGAGGCCAATCATACAGAGCCATAAACCCACCAAAGATGGCCCCACTCTGCCTGCGCAGGATGGTTAAAATGCACCTCCTGCATTTGACAAGTTACAACTCCCAATTTCATATGCAGTAATTTACAATATTATACAGTAATCGCTGAGTACTGAAAAAAGCTTAGATTACTACAGTTTTTCTTGATTGCTTGAGCACACTCCAAACAGAAGTCACTTTTGCAAAACAGTTAGCACTGCCCCCAAAACTGAATTGCGTTTGCCAAAATGACACATTTCATTTGCAAAATGCCCTAAGACACCCAAAACATAGAATACATGTCACAAAATCAAATAAGTACTAAAACAGCATAACTTGATATCTCACAGAAAGTTATTTCTATCAATCATTACACAATGGCCCAATAAACACTAGCTACAACTATCAATATACCCTAACATGGCTACCCTTTTTTTGAGTGTGTGTGCCATTTTTTGATACTATAATTATAGTATGGAAAGGCAAGTAAACATTCTTGTTTCTGTATTCTTGTGTCCTAAAAGGATGTTACCAAAGACGACCAAAGCAGAAAGAATTTCACTGAAGACCAAGAACTGCAACAAAAGGCTTTACTTTATTGTAACATGTTCTTTACAAACTGAATGATGCTGTAAATATAGAGAACAAAATAAAATATACCAAGCTGATGAGGAAAAAAAAATCTGTATTTCTGTGAAAACAAAGCAAGGTCAAAAAGGCAAAACAAATACATTACTGTACACTGCACTTTCAGTCCATTCTTTCTAGTCGGTCAGGCCACAAGGAAAAAATATCTTGCAGTGGCGCATCCACCCTTGACAATCCCCAGCTGTGATTGCCAGACAGCTGGCATTCATTGCATCAAGGAGCAACATCTGGTCATGTGGACGGTGGTCATATATCTTCCACCTCCATGAAGAGAATAATTCCTCAATAGGATTGAGAAATGGAGAGTATGGGGCGAGAAATTGCATCATCACACGTGGGTGGGTTGCAAACCATTCAGTAACCTGACTGGAGCGATGGAATTCAACATGGTCCCATACGATGAAAAAGTGTAACATATCAGGCCTCACTTGCCCTCTCTCTTTTGGTGGCACAATGCCCTGGGACAACGCATCAAGGAATGTAACTAGAAGCTCTGTGTTGTATGCCCCAATTGTGGGAATGTGGGTAAGAACACCCTCACTGGAGATTGCGGCACACATGGTTATGTTGGCCCCCCTTTGACCTGGCACATTTACAGTGGCTTGTTGACCAATGACGTTCCTTCCACGTCTTCTTACTTTTGACAGGTTGAAGCCTGTAAAGAAAGAATTATAAATACAGTAAATACATCATAAATGATTCCAGCTGCATGCAATGTAATATTTTACTGTAAGAAAAGACATGACAGTGATAAACCCTTACCTGTACATACTGGTATCTTATCTCCTTCACTCTGCCACTATTCCTCTCAAAGGGTACTTTGTAGAGCTGTTTCATTCCGATTTGATGTCTTTTAAGGACCCGGTCAATGGCGGCTACACTACATATTGCGGTCCTGAATGACTTTACCCCTGCCACCAGCACAGGGTTGTCTTTGAATTCTGTCATTTTTGATTATGTAAAGGACATTGATGTTTTACATACAGTAGTACTGAAATACAGTAAGGTATAGCACGGTCACTTACCGATTGTCATTCCTGAATATTGTTACTATTGATGCCACAGTTGATCTCCTGAGATTGGGCTGGACCCACTGTCCTGCCTCTCTCATTGAAAGGCCATGATTGATGACATGATCAATAACTATGGCACGGATTTACGTAATCTGAAACATTGGCTCTTTGTCTTCCCCTTTGAGCTACTTTACCACCGCGCATCCGGGCCCCTCTTCCTCTATGGGCCCCTCTTCCTCTCCTTTGCACTTGTCCTTGATCTCTTACTTGTTCCATTCTTGCAAACACCAACTCAGAGGTGACCTCTTATATGCATGTATAAGGAGTGATTGTTGATTGAATTAATGTGCAAAGAGGTTTTGCACATGTGCATTAGAGATTCACAATTATGGGAGCAATTTCTATCAGCTGAGACCAAATGCTTCAGTTTTGTTTGACATGATTTACTTAATAGATTTTTGTGTCTTTTGTATGGAATTGTGTTTACTGGTTTGCAAAAATGCTTAACATTTGCATTTTGTGTGAAAGCAATAAGAAATGACTTACTGTTTTGCAAAAAAGCATATTGTTGTGCTCATTTAGGTTGTGGTCATAATTAAGTGGAACACAGTTTCTTTCAAAGTGACTTCGCAATACAGAAAAACTGTAAAATGTTTACTTACCGATTGTAATTTGTGAAGGTACCAATCACGGATGCAACAGTAAAGTGGCTCAAGTTTAGCTGCACTTTGCCCGGCCTCCCTCAAGGTCAAACCATGGTTGACCACATGGTCAAACAATATTGCCCTAATTTCCTCTGTTATGAGAATTTACCTGTGGCCCATTTATCTGTGCTAAAGCTCTGATCACTGAAATATTTATAAGTACTGTTTGCACCTGTGAGGACTGAGCATGGCCAATTGATAAACTGTTTAGCTTTCTGAATGGAAGTGCTTTCCATGTGAACACAAGAGGGTTTGTTTATGAAGATTGTGCTTAATGAGGAGAATTGTGCTTATAGTTTTGCAAAAATAGCTTTTTTATTCATACATAGTCTTTAAGTTTTGATAATTGTGTCCATAGTGCCAGTGTTTGTGTGCAAACAATTGAGAAAAACCATAATGAAAAGCCTTTAACAAGTTGTTAATTATGTATGAAAAAGATGGTACCTGCACAAAGCCCTAATAAATACTTAGTAACTTTCAGTTATTTAGTTATTAATAAGGTTTCAATTGGCCCCTAATATGTGAAAATCCTTTGATTGCATAGATTAATAATTATTATGATTGGGTCGCGTGCGGAACCATTTGGCTTCAGTCTGAAAGTCTTAAAACCACTGTATCACACACCACGTGACAATCCCTGGATGGGAACAGAGCAGTCTGGAGATGGAGTGGAGTTTGTGGGTCTACAGACCTACCTGTTTTTTTTATGTCTCTCCCCCCAGACATGGGAGAGAGACAGTAGGAGAGCAGGTTAACATGGAACAAACACAAAATCTTCACCCTACTTGCCGTGAAGCTTTCGGGTAAAAACACCGAGCTAAAATAATCAAAACTTACGGGACACCGCGCCTCTTCGTCCGGAGTTCCCCTGGAACCTCCCCAGGCACACATATATCCAGTGACCTTTCAAGTGCTTCCCACCCATGCATACTGAGACATTCAAACTTTGCAGTCCGAGTTCTCTTACCCATGCATACAGAGACACTCAAACTTTGCAGTCCGAGTTCTCTTTTCAACCCATGCATACCGAGACCCTCGCCACTCCTCACAGTGAGAGTTCTCTGCCAACCAGCCCCGAGACACTCTCCACTCTTTCAGTCGTGTTTCAATTTCAGTTCCCGGGCTGTTGTCCAGAGACACTCTCCACTGCCCGAGTGCGAGTTCTCTTCCATTCACACCAAGGGAGAGAGGCGGACACTCTTAGTGCGCCCCCTCTCCCTCTTCCCCACACACACAGGAAGCACTCTACTCAGTCACTTTCAACAAACGCACACAAAACATCAAACGACAAGACAAGACAAGACAAGACAAGACACGACAAGACAACAACACTCGACAAGACAAGACAAGACAAGACAAGACACGACAAGACACGACAAGACACGACGACACGACCACCGACCACGATTACGACCACGACCGCGACCGACACGACCACGACCACGACCACGACACGACACGACACGACAAGACAAGACAAGACAAGACAAGGACTAACTGATTCCCCACTCGCCCCCGCCTGCTCTTAAATAGGCTCACTTTCTGCCTGGCTCAGGTGGGACTCGTGAGGCAATCACCCATCTATCAATCACTCAACAATTGACAGACCACACCCACTCACATTCTCACACAGACACCCAATCAACCAATTGACTTCCATATCAATTAACTGATTGACACCAATTAAATAATTAAATCAACTATGGCCTTTGGAGCAACCTTCCGGGCGACAGAGTGCCAAACCTGCCCCCGGAAAGTCTCCCTGCTCCAAAGGCCTCCACCACATGTAAGACAAAGGCAACCATGTCACTCCCATGTGGCCGAGACCGACGCCCTCCACACACTGATCTAAAGCTCTGTGTGTGGAACTTGTTTCACCGTCCTGGCTTGTGAAAGGTGTTCACTACTGCCCCTTGCAGGAGGCATGAGCACTGACACTCACAGATATCAAACAGGAAGTAGGTATGAGTTTTTCATACAGGTATCTCTTCACTCAGCAGAGAGAGCTTGGGCAGTGGCTGAAAAACTTGATGAAGTGAAAGGACTCAAGCATTAAAAAGCTGATCAAAATCTTAGAAAACGGATGAGTAATTAGCTTAAATTGATAAATTGATGAACGCATAACATAAATAGCCTCGTAGACATTCATTACGGGAGCGTGAGTACAGTTGAGAGAAAGTGTAGGTGAGGTTTACAGAGCACAAGGCTGAGGAAGAGGAAACAGGAAGTGAAGAAATGGCGTCCAGCTCGTTTCTCCCAGAAGAAGACATTACCTGTCCCATATGCTTTGACATCTTTATGGACCCTCTTGTCCTGAAGTGCAGCCACAGCTTCTGTAAAACCTGTTTGCTTAAGCACTGGGAGGAGAAAGGCTATCGAGAATGTCCGGTTTGCAGGAGGAATACTACAGAGGACCCGACCTGTAACCGGACCTTAAAGAACCTGTGTGAGTCCTTTTCAAAGCACAGGATTCAGAGACCAGCTGCAGAGTCTGAAGCACTCTGCCGTCTCCACGGCGATAAACTCAAGTTATTCTGTCTGAACGACGAGGAGCCGATCTGCCTCATCTGTCAAACTTCAGAGAAACACGAAAACCACAAACTGCGCCCCATCCAGGAAGCAGCGCTGAAGTATAAGGTTTGAAAGTATATAGTTTGTTTGAATGATATGAATAATATCACATCACGACTTGTTACCTACAAATCAGAAAAAAGTATATGAAGCTCATTCAGATTGATCATTTAAAAAAATATATAATAATTACATTTTTAATAATCTTTTTGTGAAGCACAGATAAATTAAAGGAGGACTGCGTTATGAAGCAGGGTGCTGCTTCAGTGAAAATGTTGGCTTTCTGATGTGGGAGGTTTAGGCTGTAAAGTGTATCGTGACAAATGCGTTGTGAAATAATTTCGATTTGACTTGTTATTAGTCTTACTGTTTACATCTGAGACAATATATTACATGATGTAACCTTTTTAAGCATGATGTCCATGTCTGTGCATCTGTTCTTGTACAGATTTATCACTGACGATGGTTCTCTGTCTGTTTGAGTAAAATGTTCTTTCTCCCTTTTTCATTGCAGGAGAAGCTCATAACTGCACTGAGACCCCTACAGGACAAGCTGGAGGACTTTAATAAAAATAAACAAAAGAGCGACCAAACAGCTGAGTTAATCAAGGTGCACTTTATACTGGACAGTCAATTTGGGAAATATAGATTAGAGTCTGTTATTTACATACTAAATGTCTCGTTTTCCAGAATCAAGCCCAGAACACAGAGAGACAGATAAGGGCGGAGTTTGAGAAACTTCGCCAATTTCTACGAGATGAAGAGGCGGCCAGGATAGCTGCACTGAGAGAGGAAGAGGAGCAGAAGAGCCGGGCGATGAAGAAGAGGATTGAAAAAATGAAAAGAGAAATATCATCCCTTTCAGACACGATCAGAGCCATAGAGCAAGAAATGAAGGCTGAAGACATCTCATTCCTGCAGGTGAGTACTGATTACAATGTGAGATTCATGTGTGTTACTGGGAGATTCAGTATTGTATTGTAGTGAACAGGTATAATGATACTATTGTGCTGTACAAGTATAATGATTTTTTACTTTTATTTTTTCACAAAAGTTGTGAACATTTCTTACTCCTTGACAAATATGTACTTATATGTCTACTACTGTTACTGCTACCAATACTTTTAATTATATTACTAAAGTACCAGAACGAGCCCGTTACCAACAAGCATCTGTACGGAGAGCTACCAAGGCTGAGTAGCAAAATAGCAGCTAGGAGAATGAGGCTGGCCGGTCACTGCCACAGACACCACAAGCTACTAGCCAGCAAACTGGTACTGTGGGAACCATCACAAGCACGCGGGCATCGATCACAAGGGCATCCCACATCAACATACGTGGACATGCTGAAGATAGATGTGGGAGTGTAAACTACTGGAGAGCTCACAGGATGCATGGAGGATCGGGTTGGCTGGAGACGTCGGTGGAAGGCCCGTCTGAGGACGACTCAGTAGTACTTACTATACTTACTGGAAGTAGTAATATATTTTAAATATACCACTAAGTGGTATTTAATCTTTTTTCCATATACCACTTGCTTTCAGTGTCTTATGGAACTCTGTATGTAGTTTTGTTTTGTTATACTTAGTTTTCATTTTCAAATTGACACCTGTTCAGATGCTTTCATCTGAAAGTATTAAGAGTTCATTTAATGTGCATATAATCAAATATTATTTATTTATTTCAGAACTACAAGACCACAAATAGATGGTATGTAAACTCACAGTGCAAAGGGGCAGATCCAGAGATGATGTCAGGAGGGTGTATCGATGTGGCCAAGCACCTGGAAAACCTGAAGTACAGAGTGTGGGAGAAGATGCTGGAGATTGTTCACTACAGTGAGTACTCTCTCTCTCTCTCTCTCTCTCTCTCTCTCTCTCTCTCTCTCTCTCTCTCTCTCTCTCTCTCACACACACACACACTCTCTCCCTCCCTCCCTCTCTCTCTCTCTCTCTTTCTCTCTCTCACTGTCTCCCTCCTTTTCTCTCCAGCTCCTGTGACTCTGGACCCCAACAGTAAAGGATCTCATCTCATCCTGTCTGCGGATCTGAGCAGCGTGACGTGCAGTGAGGACAGACAGCACACGTGTGACTTTACAGATACCATCAGTACTTCCCTGTGGGTGCTGGGGTCTGAGGGGTTCATCTCAGGGACACACTGTTGGGAGGTAGAGGTTGGTGATAATCCTACCTGGGCGCTCGGTGTAAATGAGCATTTACCTGGCCTTGGGGTCAGAGAGGGGGAAATGTGGGTTATGGCTCTCACTGAGGGAGTGTACACAGCATCGAGCACCACAGGGAAATTAAAACTCAAGCTGTCTGTGAGGGGGAAACTGGAAAAGGTCAGAGTTCACCTGGACTGGGACAGGGGAAAGTTAACTTTTTCTGACCCTAGTAATAACACCTGTGTACACTCTTTCAAACACAGATTCACAGAGAAGCTGATTCCCCTCTTTTTCATTGGGTCTGACTGTGTTCCTCTCAGAATCTGCCCAGTAAATATATCTGTGACAGTGGGGTAGCGTCCAACCACAATCTTCTCTGACCTTTCCCAAAATCCTTTGTGCTAAGAACTTCCCGCACAGATAAGAATGAATTGATAGCTTGGTGACATTTGTACTCGGTGCACAATGGGGGCTGTGGGCACATTCTTTCACATGGTTTGGGAGTGTCCAGAAGATACAGCTTTTTGGGAAATGGTTGCTTCCAAACTCTCTATATTGTTGTCTGTGACTATACCCCCCTCTCCTTGATCCTTAATGATCTTTCCCTGATACACCTCCCTCAAAATAGGAAACACATTTTCTTTGCTGGCCGTACTGCAGCCAAGAAGATGATTGCCACACGGTGGATGCCTCCACATTCTCTTTCATTTAGACATTGGGTCTTAAGTTTTTTGGATGTTGTTATATTGGAACTGTACGGCCCGTATGCACGGTGCTAGTGAGGTTAACATTAATTTATGTATTTCCATTTCTGTTGATCTTCAAAACCTTTTGAGTTGAGTATCTTCTATTTTTAATTTTACTTTGCTCTGGTCCTTTGGTCTCTGGGGTGGGTGGATGGGGTTGTGTGTTGTTGTTTATTGGGGGGTTTCTGGTCTTATTTTGTGATTTATTTATTTATTGTTTTCTTTTCTTTTCTTTGTTTAGTTTTTCTGTTTTCTGTCTAATTTGTGGTTTAAAAGAAAATAAATAAAGAATTTGATCAAAAAGAAAAAAAAGAATGAATTGACCGCTGTGAGAATATTGAATCAATAATTTGAGTAATAACCAAATCAGGAGGCATATACCATTAATTGTTGTTTAGAATGTTGTATAGAATCCCTACAGAATGATTTACGACTCAGTCATAGGGTGGAGCTGAGAGGAGCATAGCCCCCATGTGGAGAAATTAGGAAACAGTTGTATTGTTCTTCCCAATGCTTTGCTTCTAATATCAGATTTCCAGGTCTCCCTTGCAAAAGAGATTCTGAATCTCAATGGGACTTTTTACCTGATTAAATAGAGGTTAAATAAAATAAAATAAATAAGATTGCTAATAGCTTGTCAGCAGGTTTCCACAATACACAAAAGTGTACACAATATTGTTACCACTGTAATGGTCATCATGCTGTTATTACTGTTTTATGTGCAATAATATTATCACTCGTCACTGCTGCGTGTAGCAGGGACATGCAGTTCATCAGTAAACATTTTTACATAAATCTTACATAAGAAACCAGATCAGATTGTTATTGGATACACACCCGGTATAATAATGTTAGGATTGGTTACTTTAGTTGTGACTATCTGCTTGTGGCTATCTTCTTTTCAGACAACTGCTCAAATAAACAGTGCAGAGTTTTTAATTTTTTTAATTAATGTTCAGATATTTTGAGAATTGTTTCTTCCAAATAAAGGTGGAAAAAGTCATATCATGTTTTCATTTCAGGCTGTAAGGAACAAAAGATGATATTTTTGAGACGGGTGTAGACTTTAAAGGTGCACTGTGGTCTCTTTTACTTCAGTTTGAGGTTCTTGTGTACATAACAGTTCATACACGGACGCACTTCCACAGGCACACACACACACACAAACACACAGTCACAGGGTGACTGTGTGTTGATCCTGCTCTAGCTGAAGGATGACTGTGTGTTGATCCTGCTCTAGCTAGTTTTTGTTTTTTGTTTAGGGAAATCTAAAGAAAGATAACCAATTCTGGATATGTGTTAGACAGCCAGTATTAAGTCATTATTAATTAAGCATTTTTACATATTTTCAGTCAGCAGACATACCACTCTATAGCCTTCTCATTTCAAACTGCTGAAGCTAAGCAAGTGTGGTTGTGGTTAATACTTGGATGGGAGACCTTCTGGGAAAACTAAGTTGCTACTGGAAGAGTTGTTGGGCCAGTAGGGGGCACACTTCCCTCTGGACCAAATAGAAATCCAAAGCCCCAAAACTGTGATGGGGCACTGTGCTGTAGGAGGTGCTGTCCTTCAGCTGAGATGATAAACTGAGCTCCTGATCAAAATTCCTAAAAAACCTGTCTCTATACATTTGGCCACCTAATCACCCCCTACATCTGATTGGCTAAACAATCCCTTGCATTCCCCACCCATTTTGATTCACTAGGCCATTTCAGCAAATGAGAACTTAATTCTCAGTTGACCCACCTTATAAAATATTGTAACATTGTCCTAGCCATCTTACACTCAATGGTGTGGGAGTGTTAGCCAGATCTGTGTCACTGTTGCTCACAGAACTCATGTGGATGCACTTATGTTCTCTTGTGTTGCAAGTCGCTCTGGATAAGAGTGTCTGCTAAATGGCTGTATGTAATGTACATAAAGATCAAATAAATAAATAAAAACATTTTAAGCAAGTCTAAAATGGTCCAATATGAATAGCTTTTGGCAGTTAGTCCAGACTTCTGTCCATCACTGTGACTGTAAGGTTTCCTGGCTCATGACAGGAAGCAGTTAACAGACAGCTTTTTTTCTCACTTTGTTTCCTCTGCTTTCCAGGCGAGAGAAGTCAGCTGAAAGCTTGCAGGTTCTGCTCTTTGTTGCGGCTTCCTGCACAGCTTTGTTTGAAGCTGAATGCTTTACATGTTACAGAATCTGCAGCATGCGGCAGTAGCAGGAAGCGGTCTTTGTGGTTAAATCATACGCGTTCAGATGGCGCAGAACCGTCAGTGGTCCTAAAAGTAGCAGTGGAAAACAGGCGAGCAGTAAAACCTGGCAAACAGACAGACAGACAGACAGACAAAGATGGCACTTTACACTTGAGACTTGATGCCAAGGTACAGCCTCAAGTGGTCAGAGCTAATTCGTATGAAGGCGAATTTTATCCATATTCATTTATTTATGACCAGCACAAAGTACTGCTCTGTGGGATTCATTTATTTCTTTAAATGACCTCATTGCTGACATTATCCAAACAGCCTATCTCTAACCACAGCTCAAGTTAAAGAGTCGGGTGGTCAACCCTGGTCCTGGAGAGCCACAGGGTCTGCTGGTTTTTGTTGTTACTCAGCACATAACGGATCTATTAGAGATACAAATCTCTTAAAGGGCCACTGCGACCTAAATCCATAATTTCATAATAATGTCCTACTCACTACATGTGTTGTCGATCCATCCACATGCCGTTGTTGATAGTTTTTGCGTTCATGTCTGTCTCATGAGCATCCAAACGGCAAATATAACCAGAGTCAATTGTCAAATAACTTCCACACCAAATAACTCCACACGAAAATAACCCAAACTAACTGTAAATCATGTTATTTGGCCAAGTACAGTCATTAAAAGCTACACATTTAAATTGATGATGGGAATACAACTATTTTAGCTCTCTTCCAATTAATAATATGAATAATAGTGTCCAAGCAATTCATTTCCCCAGCCAATGTGCTTCCAACTGGGACTCTTTAGATTTCACAGCTAAACAGTATCACTCCGCAGCGCACGTCATTGAGGCAAGCAAAGCAGATAGAGGCATGGTTTTACACAGTGTTTGTTGAAGGTATCTCTGCATACCTGAAAACTCCCTAGGTGAATATTTCTAGGAAAAATCTGAGAGGGTCGAGCAACAAGATGTCCTGTTTCTGGTTGGTTGAGTTAGCATGGAATGGCCCATTATTATTATTATTAGTATTGTATTGATATTATTAGCAGTAGCAGTAGTCATAGTAGCAGCAGTAGTAGATGTTGTAGTAGTAGCAGTAGTATTTGCTTAGCAGATTCTGGCCTCACATTTTTACAATTGAAGCGTACACTCAGTGGCCACTTTACTAGGTACAACTTTCTAGTACTGGGTAGGACCCCCCTTTGTCCCAGAACAGCCTGAATTCTTAATGGCATGGATTCAACAAGGTGCTGGAAACATTCCTCAGAGATTCTGGAGCGCCCAGAGTTGGGCTGACATGGAGTTGACATGATAGCATCACAGAGTTCCTGCAGATTTGTCGGCTGCACATTCATGTTGCGAATCTCCCGTTCCACCACATCCCAAAGGTGCTCTATTGGACTAAGATTTGGTGACTGCGGAGGCCATTCAAGGGCCTCATTTATAAAACATGCTTACGCATAGATTTGATCTTAGAACGTGCATACGCTCAAATCCACGCCAAAGTTCAGATTTATAAAAAACGGTCTTTGACGTGGAAAAGTACTTAGCTCCACGTCAGGTTCCAACTTGGCGTACGTATGTTTCCTTGTGGCAATGTTGGAGTACTGCAGGTATTAGCGGTCTCGTCTCTTCTCTGTCCTGACCCCTCGCTGGTGGAACGACCTTCCGCAATCGGTCAGGACCGCGGAATCACCTACGATCTTCCGCAAGAGACTCAAAACCCACCTTTTCCGACTCCACTACCACTGAATTCTGTACATCTAGCTAATTGTTATCACCACTGCCTACTTGCTCAACACTATATACCCCTGCTAAACAAAAAATAATTTACTAATCTTTTCCCTCCCAGTGTTACAGGTATGGTACGCAGCTGCCTGCAATTATGTCTATTGCTATATTACTGCACTGATCTCTTGCGCGAACTATGATTGTTACTACCATGTATTTATGCACATCTTGAAAGTCGCTCTGGATAAGAGCGTCTGCTAAATGTTTAAAATGTAAATGTAATGTAAAATGTATTCGGAAATCTAAGGGCACCAACATGGCGTCTGCTGCCTAATTGTTTCCTCATTATTAGTATTATTATTATTAGTAGTAGTAGTAGTAGTAGTAGTAGTAGATGCTGTTTTAGTTGTATTACCAGATTGAACACATTGCTTAAGCTATACGTAATGGTTTGCACAATAAAGTTATTAATAAATTAAAACATAAGATAGGCTACTTGTGGAAAACAAAACAAAAACACACATTGGTTTTCCAAAACTACCCATATTAGCATAATTGACATATTACATTACATTACATTACATTATAGGCATTTGGCAGATGCTCTTATCCAGAGCGACGTACAACAAAGTGTTAACCGTAGTCAAGAACAGTTTAGCTGAAAGCCACCCTAGTGGGAAGTACAATTCCTGGGTGCTAGGAGCAACCACATAGTTAAACTAGGACCCTGTAGGTAAATCTGTAGCCACAATTCAGAGGTAGCAGTAAAGCACTCAATGCAGGAAATAATGCCTAAGCCTAATACAATACATAAACAAGTAGACATGTAAGCTAAGCAACTATGTCCCTAAGTTAACAAAACCGGACTATGGGGAGAGGTGCACCCTGAAGAGGTGAGTCTTCAGTCGCCGCTGAAGGTGGCCAGGGTCTCAGCTGTTCTGACTTCCACAGGAAGGTCATTCCACCATCGTGGAGCCAGAACCGACAGGAGACGTGACCGGGAAGCGCAGGTGCGGAGGGGGGGAGGTGCTAGGCGTCCTGAGGTAGCAGAACGGAGAGGTCTGGCGGGTGTGTAGGGTTTGAAGATCTTGAGGAGGTATGTTGGGGCTGATCCCTTGACTGCCTGGTATGCTAGGACCAATGTCTTGAATTTGATGCGAGCTATAACAGGCAGCCAGTGGATGGTAGTGAGCAGGGGGGTGACATGGGAGTGTCTAGGAAGGTTGTAGACCAGACGGGCTGCAGCGTTCTGGATGAGTTGCAGGGGTCTGATGGCAGATGCCGGAAGGCCAGCCAGAAGCGAGTTGCAGTAGTCCAAGCGGGACAGTGCCATTGCTTGGACCAGGAGCTGGGTAGAGTACGTGGTAAGGAAGGGACGGATTCTCCTGATGTTATACAGGAAGAATCTGCACGCCCGGCTTACCGATGCGATGTTCTTTGATAGGGACAGCCTGTTGTCCATCACCACACCAAGATTCTTCGCGCAGGGTGATGATGTCACCAAGGTGTCACCTAGGGAAATGGAGAAATCAAGGTGGGGAGAGTTTAGAGCAGGAATGAAGATTAGTTCCGTTTTACCTGGGTTGAGCTTTAGGTGGTGACTGTCCATCCAGCTCTGAATGTCCCTCAGGCAAGCAGAGATGCGGGTAGAGACCTGAGTGTCTGATGGGGAGAAGGAGAGAAAGAGTTGAGTGTCATCAGCATAATAATGGTAGGATAAGCCGTGGGCAGAGATTACAGAGCCAAGGGATCTGGTGTACAGAGAGAAGAGAAGGGGACCGAGGCGGTGATACTTTACCAGCCCAGGCAACCTGGAAGGAGCTACCGGAGAGGTAGGATTCTATCCAGGTGAGGGCTGTACCGCAGATCCCTGTTGCTGCCAGGGAGGACAGGAGGATGGAGTGCTCCACAGTGTTGAAGGCAGCTGAGAGATCAAGCAGGATCAGGATGGAGGAGAGGGAGGCTGCTCGTGCAGTGTGGAGTGCCTCATTGACCGAGAGGAGAGCGGTTTCTGTCGAGTGGCCAGGTCTGAAGCCGGACTGGTGGGGGTCCAGCAGGTTATTTTCTGTGAAGAAAGCAGAGAGTTGGTTAGATGCAGCTCTTTCGAGGGTTTTAGACAGGAAGGGGAGGAGATACTGGGCAATAATTCTGGATGACTGAGGGGTCTAGAGTGGGTTTTTTCATCTATCAAATGAACCACAGATCACACATCTTTCTCAGCCCAAACACAAATATAGAGAGACTTATTTCTAGACAAAATATACCTATTATTCCATATGGGAGTTCCATGTGGAGTGAAATTATGATTGTACAGAAGCTTCCAATACAAAATAATCTGTTGATTAAAAGGAGACAGTTTAACAGGCAATCCTTGAATTAGGAAATCACACTTTAAAAGAAAATCAATACCCCCTAACCTTTTAAATAACCCCCTGGGAATGCAAAACCAGAAGCTATTGCCGTTCATCATAAAGGATTTCAACCAATTCAATTTCAGAGATCCATTTATGCACTCAAAGTCAATGGCTTGTAAACCACCATCTTGGTATTCTTTAACTAGTTCTGCCTTTTTAATATAATGTACTCTCTTTTCCATATGAAGTTAAAGTTAAATTGGTTAATAGCCTTCATCGCTTTGTTTCATATAGACAGGGAATATGCTGGATATATGCATCTGGCCAGATTTTCCATTTTAGTAAGGTAAGTTCTTCCGAAAATGGAAAGATCTCTTTGCATCCATGCATCAAGTCTGATTTTACACTCGTTTAATTTATTCCAGACATTCAGAGTTTCACTGAGTTTAGCATCCTTTGTTAAATGAATACCAAGGTATTTGACAGTGGATTTGATTGGAATATTGTACGCTTCCACAAGGGCACAATCATGTGCTCACATTTTCTTAGGTTAAGTTTTAGACCAGATGCTTTAGAGAAAGCATTAATGGATTCCAATACTTTAGGGATCTGTTCTAAGTTCTTTAAAAAGACTGTCGTATCATCTGCAAGTTGACTGATGATCTGCTCTTCAAATACATTCAGTTTTGCTATGTTTGAGTTTTTAATGGAAATCGCCAGCATTTCGGCGGCCAAACAAAGTCGGTGAAATCGGACAGCCTTGTTTAATTCCCCTTCTAATATCAAACCTGGGCGAGGTGCCAAATGGTAGTGAGACTGAGCTATTGGTGTTTTTATAAAATGACTGAATTATGTTACAAAATGTACCTCCAAATCCATATAGTTGCAGTGCCTGGAAAATAAATGAATGCTCTACCGTATCAAAAGCCTTATAAAAATCAAGGAATAAAATAAAGCCATCAACTTCTATCTCACTACTATATTCAAGCAAATCTTGGACTAAGCGAATATTATTATGTATGGATCTATTTCTCATGAAACCAGACTGTGTCTCACTAATAATCTGGGGTAATCCCAACTTCAAACGATTTGTATAAATGTGAGTTAACAGTTTGTAATCATTATTCAATAAGGTGATTGGGCGAAGATTATCCAAAAGTTTATGATCTTTCCCTGGTTTGGGGATAAGTGTAACCTTGCCTCATAGTATTGGGAAGCATCAAGTTAGCTGTTGCCTCCTGAAAGACACAAAATAGAAAGTCTCTTAGTGCACTCTGAAAATGTCTGTAAACATTTGCAGTTAAACCATCAGGACCAGGCGATTTATCTAAGGATAAACGCATAACTGCTTCATCTAGCTCTTCAAGAGTCAAATCTGCATCACAGATGTCTTTAAATTCTACATCTATCTGAGGAACAAGATTTTTTATTTGGTCAAAAAAGACATTGGAGTCAGAACCTGAGGAAGAGGAGGAGTAGAGACCCTGATAGAAGGAATACACTTCTGTTGCAATTGGCTGAGGGTCTGAACACTCAACATTGTTAATCATCAAGGATTTGATAGCATTTTTTTCTTGACGTCTTTTTTCCAGCCTGCAAAAATAGGCAGAGTTCCTCTCCCCCTCCTCGATCCTTTTGGCTCTTGATCTGACATAAGCCCCTTTAGCCTTTCTCATATAGATGTCATCAAGCTTTGGTTGCAGAGACAACAATGTTATCTTATCTTTCTCTGTCAATACAGATTTGTTGCAGCATGAATTTATTTATTTAATAACATTATTCTCCTCAATTCTATACATTTTATTTAGATTCTTACTAAAGGAAATGGAAAACTGACAAATCTTGTATTTAATATACTCCCATTTACTAGTATATAATGTGATGCTAGCGTCCTCTGAGATATCAGATATAATAGATGTAATGCCTTCACAATAATTATCGTGATTAAGGAGGTTGGCATTCAATTTAAAATATCCTCTGTTGTAAGAGTGTTTGTCTTTGTTTTAGAGACAATCCAACAATACAATGGTCTGTGAGTGGAGCAGCAGACATGCTTGAATCTGAGAGATGATTTAACAATATGTTAGAAACTAACCAGTAGTCTAGTCTAGCCTAGATTTGCTTGAAGCATCAGGCTTGAACCAAGAATACTGTTTGAGATCTGGATTTGACTCACGCCAGGGATCAAAGAGGTTCTGAGTATTGCAAAAATCAACCAATACTGAGTTGTAGTGATGGACATTACATTTGGTAGGATATCTGTCTAACCAGTCATCGTACACCACGTTAAAGTCACCTCCTATGATAATGTTTTCCATAACATACCTTCTTTTCAATTCTCCAATGACACCGGTAATATCTGAAATTAAAATCTTATTCTGGTTAATGTTGTTATAACCATATACATTCCCAAGAATCCAAAATGAATCTTCTAAGCGTAGAATCGCAGGGCACTACATACACCATTCACTCACACACTCATACCTACGGGCAACTTAGACTCTCCAATTAGCCTAACATGCATGTCTTTGGACTGTGGGAAGAAACCAGAGTACCCGGAGGAAACCCACGCGGACACGGGGAGAACATGCAAACTCCACACAGAAAGGCCCCCGGCCTGGATTCGAACCCGAGACCTTCTTGCTGTGAGGCGACAGTGCTATCCACTGCACCACCGTGTCGCCTAGACCCATATATATATAATATATATATGTGTATATATATATATATATATATATATATATATATATATATATATATATATATATATATATATGTGTAGTGAGCACTGGAGAGAGAGAGGCAGAATTCCCTGCGGCAACACGCCCACGTTCTCGGACTCACCTGACAGGTGACGTGTCAGCCGGGAAGTAGAGATAAGCGGGGAGTGGATTGAGGGAGTCCAAGGCTTCCTGACGTGGCAGTACGCATGTATCTGTATCAGAGCGATGTGCTCTAATAAAGTGTTTTTGCAACCTTGAAAACCAAGCCATTTGTTTTTCTCTGCAAACACCACATTGGTGACCCCGACGTGATTTGCTGCCACAGTAAATTCTGGGGGGGCTTGGTCTACAAAAGCCGTGAACGTGCGGCCTTCGAGCAGGAACCGGAAATGACGCACAGCTAAATAAAGAGCAAGGAGCTCACGATCGAACGTGCTGTAATTGCGCTCAGCAGGACGGAGCTGGCGGCTAAAAAAAGCAAGCGGCTGCCAAACCCCATTAACTAGCTGTTCATGCACCCGCCAACCGCAAAATCCGATGCATCCGTGGTTACAGAAACCGCACGTCCGACCAAGGGTGCGTAAGTAGAGTAGCATTCGCTAATGCCTCTTTCGTTTTAAAAAACCATGCGACATCTCGGCCGACCAACTTACCAGTTGCTTTGCTGTAGCCCCTTTAAGGGCAGCGTACAGGGGCAGCATTAGCCGAGCGGCTCTGGGAATGAAACGATGGTAAAAATTTACCATGCCCAAAAACTCCTGCAAAGCCCGAACTGTAACCGGTCGCGGAAAATTTTGAATAGCCTCGACCTTAGAAGGGAGGGGCACCGCACCTTCCCGGGTGACGCGGTGGCCGAGGAAATCCACCACGGGAACCCCAAATTGACATTTCGCCAGATTAATAATTAACCCGTGTTCGCTGAGGCGCGCAAAAGGGCCCGGAGATGGGCCTGGTGCTCATCGCTGGTGACACTGGCCACCAGGATGTCGTCTAAATAAACGAAAAGAAAAGGCATATCCCGCAAAACCCTATCCATTAAGCGCTGAAAAGTTTGGGCGCGTTTTTAACCCGAAAGGCATTCTTAAAAACTCAAATAGCCCAAACGGGTTATTACCGGTTTTAGGGATATCTTGCGGCTGAACCGGAACCTGGTGATAACCCCTGATCAAATCAATTTTCGAAAACAAAACCCTCCCAGCTAATCGAGCCGAGAAATCCTGTATATACGGTATAGGGTAGCGGTCAGGAGTCGTGGCGTCATTAAGTCGTCGATAGTCCCCGCAAGGCGCCACCCCCTTTTTTTCGGAACCAAGTGGAGGGGTGAGGCCCAAGGACTGCTGGATCTACGCACAATCCCCAAGCGTTCCATGGAGTCAAACTCCGCTTTAGCCACAGCCAGCTTCTGCGGGTCCAACCGCCTTGCCCGGGCGTGGACCGGCGGACCCGTAGTGGCGATAAAATGATCCACCCCATGCTTGACGGCTGCCGAAGAGAACGTGGGCGTAGTGAGGTCCGGGAAATCCATCAGGAGGCGCTGAAACATATCCGCAGATGACAGGGCGCTAGACAGCTTGGACGTCCCGGTGCTGCTGGGAGAACCCGGAAGCGTTGCGAATGTCTCCGCATTCACCAGCCGTCTGTTCCTCACATCGACCAGCAGGCTGTTAGCACACAGAAAATCTGCGCCCAACAACGGGTAGACACAGACGCTAGCACAAACACCCACTGGAAATGTTGCCCATCAAAACAAAGGTCCACTGCTCGTCTGCCAAAAGTGGGGATAGTGCTGCCGTTGGCTGCCTCCAGAGGTGGTCCACGACCCCCAGTCTGTACGTCCAAAGCAGACGCAGGGAGGACGCTAACCTGCGCGCCTGTGTCGCATAGAAATCGCCGATCTGAAACAGAGTCCGTAACAAAAAGCAAACTGCTAGCCTTGCCGACACTCAACGCAGCTAATGGGCGTCGGCTCTGCCGTTTCCCGACGCGAAAGAGCAAGGCGGACGGCACTGCTTAGCGCGTGTGCCAAACCTGGCATGATAGTAGCAGAGGCCCGCTGTAGGTCGCTGCCGCTGGGTAGCGGCGATGACATCCTCCCGGATAGCCTGCACATCAGCAGCGCCAACCACCCTTAGTGCAGGACCGGGCATCCGGCTGGAGTTTAAAACTTTATCGGCTTCCCTGGCCAGAGCCCTGAGGTCTTTCACCGGGGAACCTGCCAGAGTTGCACGCACTTGACTGGGCATCTGCTGCATAAATAATTCCCGGAATATGAAACACGGTTGGTGGTTACCCAAAAGTGTCAGCATATGGTCCATTAACTCCGACGGTTTAGAATCCCCCAAACCAGGCAGTGTAAGGAGCTTGCGAGCACGCTCAGGTTCTGACAGCTCGAAAGTCTCCAACAGGAGCTGTTTGAGAGCCAAGTACTTATCGTCTTCCGGAGGATCCTGGAGTAGGCTTAATACCCGCGATGCTGTCGAACTATTTAAAGCAGCAACCACGTAGAAGTATTTCGTGTCCTCCTGCGTTATGCCTCTCAACGCGAACTGCGCCTCCGCTTGAGCGAACCACACGGCGGCATGTTCCTGCCAGAACTCCGGGAGCTTGAGAGCGACGGCGTGCATCTTTCGTAGAAAAAAATAAAATAAATAATCACTTCGGAATCGTCCCAAGAAACGCGTCGGGAGTCACCAATGTGGTGTTTGCAGAGAAAAACAAATGGCTTGGTTTTCAAGGTTGCAAAAACACTTTATTAGAGCACATCGCTCTGATACAGATACATGCGTACTGCCACGTCAGGAAGCCTTGGACTCCCTCAATCCACTCCCCGCTTATCTCTACTTCCCGGCTGACACGTCACCTGTCAGGTGAGTCCGAGAACGTGGGCGTGTTGCCGCAGTAAATTCTGCCTCTCTCTCTCCAGTGCTCACTACATATGTATATATATATATATATGTATATATATGTATATATATATATATATATGTATATAGTATGCCTGCCTAAACGTTTTATAAATAACAACTTTGTTTTATGCAGGTGTTATTGAAAACACACATATGGGCCTAAATACTTTATAAATGAGACAAAGTAAATGCATTAGGCAGAGTTAACAGGGTATCTTATTGTTTTTATTTCCATCAGTAAAACAGAATTTAGGCCTATGATAGTCTTTCATATATAGATTCAACCAAGGCCTATAAATTAATATAAATATAAAGGCCTTGCCTACTATCAAATACGTGTTGAAGTTGTTTTAAAGTTGTTTTTTTAATGCAGCCTAGGCCTATGTGTTTAAGTGCAGCTATCAAACGTATAGTAAGTAGATAAATCAATTATAACAGTCAACAATAGGCCTACATTTGTTAAACACACCAGATCTATTCCATGGCATATCTATGCCCCCTAGTTAGTCACATTATCCTGGCTAATGTGATAGGTGTGCTTGCTTGTTTTTTAGTATAGTGTTCCAGTCCGGTGTACAGGAGGAGAGAGCAACGCGCATATCGGGTGCAGCATTCAGTCATGTGTTCTATGTTTTGTCTTCATTTTTGTCAGAACAGAAAATCCAAACTCGCACTTGTATGTCGTTGTGAAGGGGATAAGTAGCAAAATGCTTGCCTTACTTAGGACAGGATATTCAGCTTCGATGCCTATCCAGAATGAAGATAATGGCATGCATTCATGCCTTCTTTTCAGCGTGCGATCGCTGCTCAGCTGTAACAGCTCTGTTTCTTCAGCAGGAGTTAGTCCCAGATCCAGAAATGACTCTGGGGTTTCAAATTCAAAGGGATTTTGAATCCACCTTTTTTCACTCAAAATGTCATATCTCTCCACTGTGAGAAGTGGTTCTCTGTGGCTCAGTTGGTAGAGCATGGCGTTGGCAACGCTTAGGTTGCGGGTTCAATCCCCCCATTTCACATATACCGAAAATGTATGCATTCACTACTGTAAGCTGCTTTGGATAAAAGCGTCTGTTAAATGGCGTATATATATATATATCTATGTGTGTCTGAATAACTCCAGTCAGACATTTCACATCTGTGTCAGTGACATCATTTTCCTCTATGTGCTGTAACACAGTGGGAAACATGTAGTGGCTTGGGTTTGGCTGGCTGACAGCTAGCCACAGCTTCAGGGACTTTTTGAAAAGTGAGAACATGTTTCCAATTTCGGAAAACATCGTCGTGCTGTCCTTGCAATTTCAAATTCAGCTCGTTCAGGGATGAAAAGATATCTGCCAGATACGACAAAATGAAAAGCCAATCATCAGTGAACAAATCGGGAAGGGAGGACTTCTTCTCGAGGAGGAAAGCATGAATTTCGTTTCTCAGTTCATACACCCTGCTAAGAACTCTGCCTTTTGACAGCCAGCGCACTTCCGTATGAAACAGTAGGTGCGTGTGCTCCGCCCCCATGTCAGTGCACAGCTGATCAAAAAGCCGATTGTTGAGTGCGCTGCCTTTAATAAAGTTTACAACGCGATACATTATTTTAGTGCTTTGTCTAGATCGGGAGGCATTCCTTTGCATGCCAACGCCTGTCGATGAATGAAGCAATGCTTCCACACGATGTCTTTGCCAGCAGCTTCCTTGATTCTTTTCACAACTCCGCTGTTTCTGCCCGTCATATTCGCGGCCCCGTCAGACGTTATGCCTTTACAACTGCCCCAGTCTAATCCGCACTTTGTAACCACATAGTTGTTTAATACAGAACATATTTGTTCACCTGTCGTTCCAGTAGAAATAATCAAGCAACATAAGTCCTCCACAAATTCATTTTCCCACACGTACCTTACGTAAACCAACAAAGTTGCGCAATCTGATACATCTGTGCTCTCATCGAGCTGTATTGAAAAATCACCTGCTGTCTTTAGTCTCGAAATAAGCTGTTCCTCAAGGTTGTCTGAAATGTCATTAATTCTTCGGGAAACAGTGTTGTTACTCAGGGGGATACATTTTAATTTTTTTTGTGGAAACAAATTACCATGTATTAATGCACATCTTGAAAATCGTTCTGGATAAGAGCGTCTGCTAAATGCTTTAAATGTAAAAATCCGCAAATTTATTTGGCGACCCTAATAAAATCTCATACGACCCAGTCTTTGGGAAACAATGCTCTAGATCAGCGGTTCTCAAACTATGGGTCGCGACCCCACTTGAGGTCGCCAAAGGGTAATGGTGGGGTCGCCAAAAAATTAATGTAAAAAAACTAAAACTAACCATAGGAGAACAGTTTTTCCTTCCCTGTGCCAAGCAGAGGCGTAGCGTGCGCTGTGGAACGCGGGCGCAAATTATTTACCTCTAGCACCCCCGGTCCGCGAAATAAATGAACTGGTCTCATCTTTTTTCGCGTGTACCCTCCCCGTCCACAGAAAATGGTTTTGCATGAAACCGGTCCATGGTTGGGCACCGTTACGTGGGACAATTTGATGGGGTCGCGCTTTAGGTATGTGGTCGCGAATTTTCATTTATGTTTGGGGTCGCGATTTTTTTCGACCCATGAAATGGGGTCGTGGAGTAAAAAAGTTTGAGAAACCCTGCTCTAGATGTTTGGTAGAGGGTAGGTTGAAGAATTCGGAGATGTTGCGGTGTTTATCTGACTCTCTGGCACATCTTTCCGATTCTTACAGGGATGACATTGTGGATCTTGTGGAGTCACATCGGCAGCTGTTCTCCGATGTGCCGACTCGCACCTCTATGGTGGAGCATGATATTGATGTCGGTTCCACAGTTCCCATTAAACAGCATGCCTATTGTGTCAATCCAGCGAAGCGTGAGCAGTTTAAAAAAGAGGTTGATTACATGTTACAGCATAACATCGCAGAACATAGTCAAAGAGTAGGGGTAGGTTAAATGTATGAAATTATACTGGGTAGGTTACATTTATAATTATAATTGTAATTTGTAATTTTGATGTGGCCACTTCTTAGCCACATTCTTGGTGGGGGAAGTGTTATGGCCCTTGGCCGTTTTCTTTTCTGTTTGCTCTCTCATCTTTTCTGTTGCTCTTCCCAGGTCTAATCAGGTTGATTGAGCGCACCTGTGAGGAGGCTTTCATAAAGGAGCTTGGGATCCAGCCTGGGGCTGCCGCCTCTTTGGCATTCTATTCTGTGGCCTGGCTGCTCCAACCAACTCTTTGTGGCTCACCTGATATGCGGATTGTGTATCGTTATTTGAAATTCCCTAGATAAGTAAATGATTGTTGCACCGTACCGTGATCGTTGTCTGCTTTTTGTTGTGGTTTGGTTCAGAGGGGAGAGCCATCCGTAACAGCCTGTCTTTGCATATGTCTGTCTATCTGTGGGTCTGTCTGCCTGCCTGCCTGTTTTGTCTAAGTATGCCTGTCTATCTTGTCTCCTTGTTTGTGTTTGTGTTTGTGTTTTTGTGCGTTTGTGTGTTTGTGTGTTTGTGTGTGTGTGTGTGTGTTAGCAGCCAGTCGGGTTAGAGGCAGGGTCAGGATCAGGGTGGGGTTAGGATCAGGGTCAGGGATAGGGTTATGGTCATCGTCGGGGTCGGGGTTGCGGTTAGAGGTATTTTTCTTGAACTTGCACCTTTTACAAACAAGGCCATAACAATGCTCTAAACAATGGGCCTGTCAGCTTAGTTGCCAGAGCAGAATCTCTTATTTTGTCACGGCAGGGACCAGAAAACCAGGCGCGGACCCAGAAATGCAGAAACTTCTTTTATTAGGTGAACAGGCAAAGGTCAGGCAGGAGTAATCAGGGCAATGCAGAGATCCAAAGGATGGTCGGGGACAGGCAGAGTTCGTTGCGGGCTTCAGGGGTATCAGGGGCAGGCAAGGCGTGGTCAGTGGGCAGGCGAAGGTCGAAAACGAGAAAGCAGTCCAGGGAACACAGGGAGGAGCGGGAACGAGACTGGGATAAGGACGAACACTGGAGCACAAGCACGAACACAAACACGATGAAACTAGCCGCGGGGAAACAGAGATAACGCTGGAGAGTAGTGTAAGCATACGCAAAGCACAAGACAATCTGGCAACGACATGGGAAAACACACAGCTTAAATACATTTAGACATAACGAGAAACAATCAGGAATAAACATGAATGCAGCTGACTGCAATCAGACACATGAGGAATTAAGTGAAAACGATAATACAATAACGAGACAATCAGGAAATGAACATGGGAAACGAACAGCTAACTACATCAGACATAACGAGAAACAATCAGGAATTAACAGGAATGCAGCTAACTGCAATCAGACACATGAGGAACAGGTGAAAACGATAATACAATGACAAGACTGGGAACAGGTAAGTGAAAGTGAAAACACGGACCAGACAACCAGGAAAACATGGAATAAATGAAAACACTTAATTACGGGGAACACGAACATGAGACGTGACATATTTACATGACACATGAGCAGTCTCTCAAAGTTTTTGTCTGACAGGCGGTTACGTTTGGCAGTGAAAATGTCCTTGCCAACACTAAAAAGCCGCTCACATGCAGCACTGGCAGGGACACCGGTGTTGAATTTTATGAAGGCTCTTCTCATTTTTGCAGAGATGAAAATGCAGTTAGCAGGGATGTATCCAGGGACTTCAGAAAGACTTCCGCCTCGTCTAGTCTGTCATCTTTCTTCTTTGGGAAGAATGAAGTGATGTCGTCTTCACTTACTGGATCTTCCTCCTCATCAGCTGTTGGAGATGTTGAAGGTGTTTGCAGCCGCCTCACCTCCTCTCTCAGACCTGTCTTCGTGTCTGCCTTCTGTTCCGTCAGTATGTCCTCCATTCTGAACATGGGGTGGCAGGCAGTTGCCATGAGGCACATTCTGCTCTTGAACACATAGCCATACCTGAGAACAGATCAAATATACTTTAATAATCCAAGGAAAACTGTGAGTATCATACAGCAGCCGATGACACTCTGCCCCCCTACTTTCAAACTAAGTTAGGTGCCCCTGGTGGTGGATCCATGTGTGTGTGTGCGCGCACATGTGTGTAAGTCTCACCTTTGCTTCACACCCCCCCCAAATGAGAGCATTGACCAATGGCGTGCAGTACTGGAGTTTGGATTCCCTTGATCTTCTGCAGTTTCTCAATGAGGGTGGTGATGGTGGGCAGCAGCACCCCATAGTAGGCCAACTTGTCCGATTGGAAGAGATCAAGGGCTTTTGCCAATGGAGCAAGCACCTGAAACACAATGTGGTATAATTATACATGATTGAAACTGATTTAACATTTAAATATAGCCAAGCATGCTCTGGAGAATACACTTATTTTTTAACCTCAAAATCCACTTGCACTCCGACACATGCTGAAGGTGTATTGTATGCTTGTTTCAAAACTATATCTCACACTGGTCAGATCCTCAGAGATGATGGCATTTCCTTTTGTGGTGTTTGGGTTTAGAGTCACAGGAGCTGAAGAGAGAGCAAGAGTAAGAGAGAAATAGACTTTAGATAAGGTTTTGTAGGTACATTTTACAGCAACTTAACCATTAACCCATGTCTAACAACTCTATTTTAGATGAATATGAAAACAAAGAAAATAATGAAGTAAACACTCACACCGCACATATCAATATGAAGGCACCAAAGTGTAAAATCCATCATTATCCAACATGAAAATTCCTTGATCAGTACATGTTATGACTATGCCACTAAACAACTGAACTGGTCACCAGCCTTTCCTGAAGCCTACTTCTTCTTGTAATCCACATTGCCAAACAAATAACCAATGAGCTGTTACGGCCATGGCTGCAACTTTGTTTATTTTTATGTTTCCTCGTGTTTTTCCCTTTCCTTTTCCCTGTGTTCCAGTTCTCCCTGTTGTTTGTCTGTGTGTGATGTGGGCGCAGCTTCCTCCTCTGCATTCTCTGGCTCCCTCCTTGATTACAACAAATCTGCAACACCTGCGCTGTCTACTCACCTGCCATCAATTATCATCAGCCCTGCAGTGTTTCTCCTTCATTCCTGGTCAGATCGTTCCGTCTCTCCGCTTCAGTGGTTTACTTCTCGCCTTTCTGTTTTGTTCATTTATTTGTTTGCCATCCTGCCTGCCTTCCCACGGACCAAGCCAGCTTCCCTACCTGCCAGCCAGCTTCCCTGCTTGCCTGCCTACAAGCCAGCTTCCCTGCGTGCCTGCCTACAAGCCAGCTTCCCTGCTTGCCTGCCTACAAGCCAGCTTCCCTGCGTGCCTGCCTACAAGCCAGCTTCCCTGCTTGCCTGCCTACAAGCCAGCTTCCCTGCGTGCCTGCCTACAAGCCAGCTTCCCTGCGTGCCTGCCTACAAGCCAGCTTCCCTACGTGCCTGCCTACAAGCCAGCTTCCCTGCGTGCCTGCCTACAAGCCAGCTTCCCTGCTTGCCTGTCTGCCAGCCAGCTTCCCTGCTTGCCTGCCTACCAGCCAGCTTCCCTGCTTGCCTGTCTGCCAGCCAGCTTCCCTGCTTGCCTGTCTGCCAGCCAGCTTCCCTGCTTGCCTGCCTGTCAGCCAGCTTCCCGGCCTGCCCGCTTCCTTGCCTGCCTCCTTCGTCTGCCCTCACCATTGTTCCCCTGCGCCAGTCATTGTGTATATATATAATAAATACCCTCACCTTATCTCATCCTCTGTGTCAGTGTCCTGCGTTTGGGTCCAGCCCGTGTATCAACCGTAGCATGAGCACTTGTACATGTGTTGTATAGTATACCTTGGGCCCAGAACGAATACCCCCTTGTCAATATAGAGAGGGGGGGGAGACAAGGGGGAGGGAGGGAGAGAGGTGGAGAGAGAGAGGGAGCGAGAAAGTGAGAGAGAGAAGGAAGTTGGAGAGAAAGACCGCAGCTATAGGAATTAATACAACACCTAATACTGAAGAGAAAAGCCTCGTAATAAATACATTTCAAAGGCAGACTCCACCCGCACAATGACTCATGTCCCAGCCGTAGCCTATTCAGCACAAGATCAATAACATACTGTTTGTACTGTTAATGTATTCCCCCTTCCCTTTGTGATCACTTCCCCCTGTACTCGCTGTACTGAACAATCTTCAGCATCTTCTCCCATGCTCAGTACTCACTGTACTGAACAATCTTCAGCATCTCCTCCCACACTCTGTACTTCAGGTTGCCCAGGTGTTTGACCACATCGATACGCCCTCCTGACATCCTCTCTGGATCTGCCACTTTGCAAGATACCATCTCTTTGTGGTCTTGTAATTCTGAAATAAAGAGATAATATTAGATTATATGCACATTATATGAACTCTTAATACTTTCAGATAAATGCATCATATCGGGTGTCAATTTGAAAATGAAAAGTATAAAAAATATATATATATCTAAAGAGAGAAACAGACATAAAAACAAAAATCAAGGAAGGGCAATAGGTCACCAGTCAACGGAGCTAGTCGCACTGATTTTGCTTCTCCAGGGATGACGTCATATGCTGTAGTGGACGTTCACATGCTCACTGATGTCTCTGAACTCTGCTTCCCCAAAACTACCATAAAGAGTAACGCGGTGGTTTCTATTAGGGGTGGGTCATACCTCAAAATTTGATTTCGATCTGATACCAAGTAATACCAGGGCCAAAATCACCAATACCGATACCGATACTGATCCTTTTTATTATTAAAAGTGGCTAATGTACGTCCATGTAGAGGAGAGCAATGTGTCATGATTTATGAGGTGAATGCATCATTAATAGGCTACTTCTGAATACATTTTCATTACCACCAAATGATTTGCCAAACATTAAGCATTTCTTTTTAGGTTCTTTTCAGGTTTGAGGGATAACCTGAAACCTGAGGAATAACCTGAAATGGTACAAAGGTAAGCGCTAAACTGCCAGAGGTAAAAAAAATAAAAAAGTTTAGGTTTAGAATTTTCTAACACATCAAGAATGGTACACAAGAGGGCAACAATACATTTCTCACAAGGACAGGGGTAAAAGAAAAAACATTAAAAACACACTTAGACAATGGTAAACGTGGGATCTTTAGGGGAAAATACAAATAAAAAGGAAACCAGAATACATAAAGGAAACTTTTTTCTTTAATTCAAAACTTTTCTTACATGGATAAATGTCATTTTTTATTTTAAAATTGTGTACATTCAGACACAAAACCAAGCAGTACATGTTAGGGCAACACAACGTTCTTCACAAGGACAGGATAACAGAAGAACATTCAGATGTTGGTACATTTACGGTCTTGGTTGTTTAAGGGGGAAAGAAAAACAAAATGACAATAAACCAAAAAAACATAAAAGAACAACAATCCCTAGGATGGACCATAAAGGATGCACTCAGGCGTCATGTAGTATCTCAACGAGGGCCTGTAAAGGCCCCAGACCTGTCTGGGCACAGAGCATTCCCAGAACAGACGGCTTATGTGTTCTGAATGGCTGACATTTTACGGGTCCAGGTTTGGGTTGCCCCTTGGGAGGGACGCCATCTCTTTGATCTTAAATAAGACATGATGGTTTTGTATGTCCACAAGGTCAGCCCAGCCCTGGATAGTCCTGTCATGAAGGCAAAATCCTTCAGGGCCTTATAGACACATGGGGGGTGGGGTGGGGGGTCTCAGCTATATGGCATAACTAGGTGGGGCTATAACCTGAGTTACAACACCACTACACTACACTACCAAAAATCTTCTGTGATTTTGTCCCAGGATCTGCAAATAGTTATTTCAGCAGATGTCACTTAACCATCACTGTTATGCCGACAACACTCAACTCTTTCTCTCCTTCTCTCCTTCTGAGACCCAGGTCCCGGCGTGGATCTCTGTATGTCTGGCTGACATCTCTGCCTGGATGAACACCCACCACCTGAAGTTGAACCTGGGGAAGACTGAGCTGCTCTTCCTCCCAGCAAAGGGCTCCCTGATGATTGATGCTTCAGTCACCGTGGAATGCTCCATAGTGTCTCCGTCCCAGTCTGCCAGGAGTCTTGGAGTGACCCTGGACGACCAGCTGTGCTTCTCGGGCCACATCGCAGCGATCACCCGGATCTGCCGATTCTCCCTCCATAACATCCGGAGGATCCGACCGTTCCTCACCCAAGAACCCACACAACTCCAGGTCCAGGCCCTGGTGATCTCATGTCTGTACTACTGCAATTCCTTGCTGGCAGGCCTACCGGCCTGTGCTATCAAGCCACTGCAACTAGTCCGGAATGCTGCCGCACGTCTGGTGTTCAATCAAACTATGTTCACCCATGTCAGCCCTCTACTCTCACGCATCAGATTCAAATCACTGGTACTGGCTTATCAAACGGCTAGAGGAACTGCTGCCCCTTACCTCCAGACACTCATCACACCCTATACCCCAGCCAGACCCCTCCGCTCCACCTCCTCTGGCTGTCCCATCCCTCCGGATGCCCGGCAGCCACTCCTTGCCCCTCAATGGTGGAATGACCTTCTGCAATCAGTGAGGGCCGTGGAATCACTTGCGATCTTCCGCAAGAGGCTCAAAACCCACCTTTTCAGACTCAACTACCACTAAAAACAACATCTAGCCAATTATCATCACCACTGCCTACTTGTTCAATACTTTTTGTATATGTATACTTGCTTACTCCTCAATAAATATATATTACTAACCTTTTCCTTCCCAGTGTTACAGGTATGGTATAGAGCTGCCTACAATGATGTCTATCGCTGTATTACTGTACTGATCTGTTGCGCGAACTATGATTGTTCTTATCATGTATTAATGCGCATCTTGTAAATCACTCTGGATAAGAGCGTCTGTTAAATGCTTAAAATGTCAATGTAAAATGTAACCTCCACCACCCACTTCACACCCCTCACACCCCCATCTCCCTCACCACAGTGCTGAGGAATGTGCAGAAGAAATGGCTGCCCTTTAATTCAGCCGATCCCAACAAGGGTCAACGCTGCAGAGTACAAATAAACGTTGCTTTTGCTATAAAACACTGATAATAACTTGTAACACATATTAGACACAAGTTCCATTGGGACCACATATACTGAAAAGGGTATTTATTCACTACTGTAAGTCCCTTTGGATAAAATCATCTGTTACATGGCACATGTTGTCAAAAAAATACATTATTAAGCCCTATTACTTTGTGGAGCACAACCGAAAAGCTAATCGTTTTTTTGTTGTTGTGGATGTTGTTACAGCTCTTGCCTGCTCTTCTGATTGGTCCCATCCACAGAGGGTGTCGGGCTAGGGCTCCCAAGCTCAAAGGGGGTGGGGCTACCGTTCACCCAGTGTATAAAGATACGCTCAGAGGCCTTTTTTTTTCAATTCCGAAAGCCTTGTGCTGCATGAGACAGAAGCTGTGAGACAAACAATATCATTTCTTCCACAATAATCCACAATTATCTCTCTCACCAATCCACAACGATTCTAATTTTTAACGGATTTTTTTGGACAACGGGGCTCCGCACAGGAGTGTTTCCCTCAACGTTTCCCAGGTAACGGCAGGACAGATTCCAGACAGGAGCATTTCCCCTCGCCTGGTGTCCCAGGTAAGGGCAGGGTGTAATGGCGGCCGTGCTGTCACCCCTGGAGGAGGACCTGTTGTGCCCCCTGTGCTGTGAGGTGTTCAGGGACCCAGTGATCCTGCGCTGCAGCCACAGCCTGTGTCGAGCCTGCCTGCTGCTGTGCCTGTCCAGCGACCCGCTGTCCCACAAGTGCCCCGTGTGCCGGAGCAAAGTTCCGGCCGAGGACCCGCCCCGAAACTTGGCCCTCAGGAACCTGTGTGAGACCTTTCTGCGGGAGCGGGGCCAGGGGCAGAGCGCCAGGCCCGGGTTCGAGGGGCCCCAGTGCGGCCTGCACCAGCACGCGCTGGCGCTCTTCTGCCTGGAGGACGAGGAGCTGGTCTGTGCCGACTGTGTGTGCAGCGCACACCGGGACCACCGATTCTGCCACGTCAAGAAGGCGGCAGGGCTCCGGAAGGTAAGCAAACACCCACCCCTGTCTAATTCTGCCATGATCAGATCAGGGGCATCAGACACTGTATATCAGTCCCCGTTGGGGCCACATATACTGAAAATATATGCATTCACTACTGTAAGTTGCTTTGGATAAAAGCGTCTGCTAAATGGCGTATATTATTATTATTAGACACCAGTGCTGGAGGGTCACAGTGTCTGCAGGTTTAACTCCAGTCCTGGAGGGCCGCAGTGTCTGCAGGTTTAACTCCAGTCCTGGAGGGCCGAGGTGACACATTTTGGAGTGTAAAGCTACTGCTGCTTGTTGAATTGAGGTTTTTGATATGCAAAACACAAGCACTGCATGTCCCTGAAGGGTGTGTCAGACAGATTCTCGCCTCATCAAGAGTCTATTCAAACACCAGCCCATAGGCGGCTGTCTTACGGTAAAGTGCTGCACACATAGAGACCCTTCTTTGTTTGTTTTTAGATTAGCATAACTGTCCCGAGGTCTTTTTGGGGTCAAATGCACATTTTGACATAGTTGCTTTGCACCGATTAAAGAACAATAGTGAGAAATCTACTCTGCTTTGAGAACTATATGAGAAAGGGAAGGGAAGAGTAGGTGCGATTCCCAACACAGAACAAAATTCTGTATTTCTGTGAGCTCTGCTTAGAACTGCAATTAAGACAAAAAATACTTCTACAGAAGGACGTTTTTTGTCTAAATTGATTAATTACATGTGATGGCCTATATTTTTACTTCTTCAGCATAAATAAAATATATCATTCTGAATTCATAGAATTCTCATCTTCACATTCTGTGGAATTGTTTTTGTCTCAATGTGAGAAAGGTCTTGGGCCCACATAAGCCACTGAATGCAAATTACTTCATCTTTATGGCAAACAAGCTGAACAAAATTCCTCAACAAAGATTTTTGATTGATTTATTGATCTTTATTTATGTTTAAAATAAATTGTAATGTTGTCTAATGGTGCCCACATATTTTTGTATCCCTTTTTTCTGTAAAATTAGTTAGAAGCATGGATATATATTTTTTATTTACAACAAAAACAGAAGATATATTTTTTACCCTGTATGTTGGGAGTGTGAGGGAGATGGAACATAGTTGTAAAACACAGTGGAAAATTCCAATAACTTGAGTGCTGTCGCTATAGCAGAATATGAAGAAAAACGAATTATTATGAGGGGGTGCATTCTCCAAAGACTGAAATAAGCCAAAATATAAAGACTCTTTAGGATCACATCTTCCCAGAGGTTCCAGCCTGTTCAGGCAGAAGGGTCATAAGTTTCACATTCCATGTTCCCTTAGTCAAGCCCTCCACAGTTAGCACCTCCACCTTTGTCTATGGGCAGCACTTGATTATGATAACTTCCCCTGACCCCCCCCCACCCCCTACACTGAGCAGGTGGGAGATCAGCTCAATCCACACGTCTGTCTGGTTTGCAGGTCTGGCCTGTGAAGCCAGTCGATTACATCACATTGACTTAGCAGAAGGTCATATCTAGAATGACTTGCATTGCAAGAGAAATAAGGGCAATCAAATAAGGGCAAGACATAAGGAACCACGCATATTTTGTTCAGATAAATGATTGGAGAAAATTCAGGGTGCACTGAATGCTTTTATTGATTTGAAAAAACAAAAAACATTTGGGAGCACCTAAGTAGTCTTTTTTTTCTTAAGGCAATGTAATTTACATTACAGATGGGTCACACAGGAATTAACTGGTGGCTATATCCTTGATGACTATATTAAACAGTAAACATATTTACTGTTTGGCAAATATGGGAGATTTAGAACGTGACTTTACTGCAGTGAATGCTGTATGAAATACCTCAACATTCCTCACTGTGTTATCATCATTACACTTCAACAGTTAACAACTGAAATTATTTCTGTCATTAAGATCATGCATGAAAGTGAAAATATTATTGTTAATCAAAGTGTAAATTTCATGTTTAAAAATATAAATTAGTTGAATGTTTGAATTTAATTAATTTGGGATTTTCATCAAAAGTTTCACTTTTTTTGTACATGCTCACATTGAGATAGATCATTTGAAACTAGAAAGTTCTAAGTTTCTAAAAATCTGCAAAATAAATCTTCAAGATTTCATTGCATTCTTCTAGAGAGAGAGAAACAGAAAGAGGGAAACAAAACATATGTACCTGAATTAAAAATCAAGATGACAAAGGTAAAAAAAACAATACTCATAGTCTTTAAGTCTTTAAGTTTGATGACACAGAGTGTCAAAAGTCCATCCATCCATCCATTGTCTAAGCCGCTTATTCCTGGTCAGGGTCGCGGGGGGGGGCTGGAGCCTATCCCAGCATGCGTTCCGGGCGAGAGGCAGGAATACACCCTGGACAGGTCGCCAATCCATCGCAGGGCACACACACCATTCACTCACACACTCATACCTACGGGCAATTTAGACTCTCCAATTAGCCTAACGTGCATGTCTGTCTGTGGGAAGAAACCGGAGTACCCGGAGGAAACCCACGCGGACACGGGGAGAACATGCAAACTCCGCACAGAAAGGCCCCCGGCCTGGATTCGAACCCGAGACCTTCTTGCTGTGAGGCGACAGTGCTATCCACTGCACCACCGTGCCGCCAGTGTCAAAAGTGTTATCGCATATTTTATGGCATATCCAGCTGTTCCCCACTCAGACGCCTCACCGGTCGTTGTATTTCAGGAAGCTCTCAGGACTGCACGGAGGACCCTGAATGTGAAACTGGGGGCGTTCAAAGCGGCCAGAGATGGCTGCGATCAGATGGGTCAGTTTGTCAGGGTAAGCTGAAACTTTACACCCGTTGAACGCTGAAAACGTCCCCTCATTTTGATACGTACATTTGTTTTGTATTTGTAGCATCAAATCATATATACATATTTACATCAAAATTGGTTGCAAATACACAGGGCAGCCGGAAAGTGAAAATCCACAAACATGAGCGTTTACATTACAGTCGGTAATCATATTGCACATCTCTTTATGTGGAGTGTTTTACATTACGTGACAGTTGTATTTGTAAAATCTAATCATATATACATATTTACATATATTTAAAAAACACATTTAAAAGTTGACAGGGCATACAGAAGACAAAAATGCATAAACATATTCAGTTACATTACACCACATAAACAGGTCACATTATATTACCTTATGGTGCAGGGGTTTCAGGTAAGCAGGGAGCAATATCCATGACAAACCGATGGGAGGAGGGGGGGGGGGCAATTGGAATGTTTATTAACATATTGAACACTGAAAAAAAACTAAAGTAGAACTCATTCAGACTTTTCGCTAACATGGCTGGTTTGGCAGCCTGGTAGTCTGAGCACCTACGCTGACCCATGGTGGGCTGCAGGTTCGAATCTCAGCAGAGTCACGACAAAGGAACTCACTTCCTCTCTTCATTAGGATCCAGATTCTCTAGGCCAGGGGTGTTGAACTCATTCCATCGAGGGCCGAGTGTGAGCAGGTTTTTGTTGCAAAATTGTCATTTGTTACTCCCTTGTGTCTTTATTATTCTTATTTATTTTTTAATTATTTTAATTATGGAAAGGATTATAAATGTAAATGAAAAAAAACAAAGGCATATGGTAGCTCCTCCCATCTTGGGTGTCACAAGGCCTCACTCTCCTGTGATTGGTTGCCCAACTGTGCAGTGATTGGTTCCCTCTCTCTGTGCAGAGCCAATGCCTGGATGCCGGGAGCCAGATTAGGGCAGAGTTTGAGAAGCTCCATGAGGCTCTGCGGCGGGATATGGCTGCCAGGCTGGAGGCTCTGGAGCAGGAGGAGGCCAAAAAGCTGAGGTGGGTGGAGTCAAGGGCAGAGAAGCTGGAGAAGGAGATCTCCAACCTTTCGGATGCCCTCTGTTCCACCAAGCACGCCATCTCTGACCAGGACATCTGCTTCCTGCAGGTAGCACGTGGCTCACTGACTATTAAAATCAGGAAACTACGACAAAGGGCCATTCTTTACGCACATGGGGTGGAAGTGCTGAATAAT